>JZKD02S1673714.1:0-10572 GCA_000966675.3 Picea glauca
GACCATGTGGGCCTCGAGACATGATCTCCTAGTTATCCCTAGATATCGGGGATAACATCTCCAACGTTGAGTTTCTAGTGTACAAAACTATCTTTCAAATTTTAATTTTTTGAAACCCTAACTAACCCTAACGCTGCTAACCTAGGCTGATGTCATAGTTGACGCAGCAAACCTTTTGAACTAATAATAAGCAAATAAATGATGACGTCAAGCATTTATTGAACAAATTGTTGATTAGATATACTGTAGGCTTGGTCATTTTGGTTGATATTGATGAATTGGTGATCTTTCATAGGCTAATTAGTAGAACGTTGACTTCATCTTATCCATTACTTTGCTTATTGAATGAAATCAAATAGTCAAGAAGTACTAACCCTTTGAGTTATAGCCTGCAAATATACATATTGTGTTGTTATTATCTTGTTTCGGGCAGGTGTTTTCAACAGAGACTTCACTTCTTTATTGGCTGATTAGTCGGACTATCCGATACTGGTGGTAACCTGTGAGGAGGGAAATCTTAACACTTGACCTTCTATCCTTTTCCTCTTCAAACCCCAGGTTACCAGGGACGTCTCCCCTGGGCTAACCTCCCTAAACAGAAAGAACCTCCCCATCGAGGTGACATTGGGTGAGGAAGGTTCCTGTTACGCCAGTTTGTCCACTATCTTATAGCCTGTGACCTAAAATACAAACTGCGCGATAACAAGAGGAATTATTGCAAGTGTGAGGGAAAAACTCATGGGAAATCAACCAGGCTAAAAAGCCCAGTTGACAACCTGAGGATAAAAAACCATCGGTGAAAGGAACTCTCCCAATGAAAACATCCCGAGGTACCTGACCTAACTATGATCGATGCAGACTTATTACATTATTAATCCACGCAAGTGTGCGGAAATTTCGTTTACAAAATTTTGTGCTGGAGGCATAAAATGCCCAAGTAGAACCAAAATGTCTTCAACATACTTGCATCCGATGATGCATATCTTCATGGCACATGGAGTTGACCCCCTAGTTGAATAGGCGATCAACACCCCCTTCATTGGAAAACTCTAGAAAATTCGTTTTATTGAGTTGGGGCCCCTCCTCTCACTTGGCATGCTTTTCCTAGCCTTCCACTACCCTCTTTGATTGATCCCAACACAAACCCACTCATCCACCTCATGGATCCACCTCTCAAACCCTAGATGGTGCGCCCTACCCTTGGGATTCTAGCTTGTGCTTGGTTGTGGACACTTGGCATTGATCCAAGAGGGGTGAGTTTGCCTCTCCAAGTATAAATAGAACCCCTCTCACCCTCATTTCTTTACCATATCTTAAGCTATTGTTATGCTACTTGATTTTCCACTCTCTCTCTCTCTTTCTTGTCCATCTTCCATTCTTTGGCTCTTAGGGTTTTGGAGCAAGTATTTCTTCAAGATCTATTCTTGAGTAATAAAAGGAGAAACTTTGGAGGATCATTGGAAGAGCAACTAGTATTTTTGTTCTTGCCACATGTGAGGTAATATTGTAAATGTTTGATTTGATGATTGCATAGATTAGATCTTGGGTAAAGTGTTACTTGGGTAGATCTAACAACGAATGTTCTTGTAGATCTATATATGTGGGTTTGCTAGATAGGGTGCAAGTATTTCACCTTATTAGCATATCCAATCATATTATCTTTGTATGCATATTATCTTGTCAAGTGTTGGAGGTTTGGCTTCAAGAGCTTTATTGGGATTGCCTCAAAGAAGAGTCCTCCCTTAAAGCACATATAAACTCCATCTTTCTCTTTCTTTACTCATTCTCTTATTGTTGTTCACTCCATATATATTTCAGCTAACTTAACATAGTTGATTGGTCATCTTAAATCTATTTTTATCATTGGTTCTAAGAAGAAAAATTTATGTTTTTAAAATTTCTGCCCTAAAAACAGAAATTTTTCTTCACATTGTTGGTTGTGTGTAGCTTTTCCAACAAGCATAGCTTGCTGGTTTTTGCAGGTTTGCAACAGGTTGAGGGGGTTATGCTACCCAAAATCATCCACACAACACTCCAAGACCCTTCTCTTCAAGTGGGTAACAATTCTCAACCCTTTCTTGGTCTTTTCTAGCTTCTTGTGCCTAGATATAGTCATTTTGCTGATTTTTAGTGGCTCATAAGCTTGGGAGGAGGATTGGTATGGCCTACCTCCCACATGTGAGCTTAGGGTTAGCTTGTTTCAAGTTTCTATCTCACTTTTTACTCATCTCTAAGCTAGGAGGTGGGGATTTGTGAGCTTCTTTGTTGCTAGTGTGCTTGCTTACTTTCCTCACAACCTCATTGGCACAATAAGGTTCGCTTGCCTCCTTCTTGTGCCATTGAGTTGCTTGGCTTGCTATTTCATTTCTCCTTCAAGCATTTTCTAAGTTTAATAATTGCCTACACCTTGGGAGAGAAACCCCCCAAAATCGTAAGGCTAGGATAAGTAATGTGTTTTTGATCTCTTCTAATGCTTTAAAGGTTAAAATATTCTAGATCTAGATCTTATCACATCACACATTCATCCTAGGATTAAGCCCTTGGGGCATAATCAACTTACTTAGATCTATTTGCATGTTATAAGCTCTCTTAAGATTTATCTTGCTTACATGCTCTAATCCAACACATAAGTGGTTAATGCTTTAATGTTTGAGTAAGTGGTTTTCTTTTCATGCTATAACATCTTAAGGCCATTTGCCAACACACTTAAGTTAATGGTTGTTGGATAAGTTGATACTGTAGGCACACATCTAATTCTTCAAGCTTTTCACACTTAATGCTTTTCTCTTTAATGCTTTAACAACATAAGATAAGTGGTATAAGCTTGGAACTTTTCTTCTCTTTGGCAAGTTGTTATTTCCCTTGTGCATTAATATTCTTTAACAAGCTTCTTCATGTTAATGGTTTAATCATGGTGACAAACTAAATCATTATTCAGCTTGGTCTTTCATGCTATACATGTGTTAATGCTCTTCATTTTCATGCTTTAATAACACACTCTTTAAGCTGGAATAAGTTTCGGTTTTGTCATTAAATCACCACTTTAAGGCAACTAAAAGTCACCAAAACACTCTCTAATACACCTAAAAGTCTAATCAATTGATATATGTACTTAGTAGATTTAATAGGGTACTTTAAACCACCATCTTCACCATCTAAAACGGGGACTGAGGAGGGCAACGGAAGGTGCTAGACCAGGGACGGTCTCACGACGCGCGGCGTCCTTTTCGTAACAACTCAATTCTTAGGGCTGACCTATGAAGCTAGGGTGGGCCTCATTGCTTCACTTCTTGAGCATCCAACAATCATTTGGCAATCGGGAGAGGAGGTTTTTGGTGAAACATCTAATAAGGGTAATTAAAATCTTTTCAAATCTTAAAAACCCTTAACTCACTAAGCAAGTAAACCTTGGTTTAATTTAATTCATCTTGTGGTTTAATACTTGCAACTTAATCATCTACAAGTAATACTTTGTGGGTTAAATAACTAAAGGTGTTGAGTATTTTAATCATTGTGGGACAATTAAGCTCTAATTTCTAAATCTTCTAAGTATCCTTGTGAAGTGTGAATGTTGATGTGTTGATGATGATAATGATTTGATCTCTTTTATATCCTGCAGATATAAATAAAACGTGGTTAGATTGTTGATTGTATCATTGTATCTTAGGCATTCTTTATTGCAAGTACTTGTATCTAGCAATTTGTGGTATAACTATTCTTTTGTACTCTTTTGTAATTATATTGTAACGAAACGCCCTAACATCTAGTTGACCCCTTGCCCAACCTTAGGCACTAGTCTTAGTTGACCTAGGGAAAGGTTTTCCTTGACATATAAACTCTTGCATCTTGCATTGTTGCCTTAGCATCATAGGATAGATTCCCCCTAACTTTAATGAATTAAAAAAAACTCCTAGAACTTAAACTCTAAATCTTATCTAGAAACTAGGGACGACCCCCCTTGGCTTTCCTAGGAGTAAGCCTAGATGGAAAAGGTTCAAGCCAAAGTGACAGCGTGAGCTTTGAACCTAGGCATTGTGCCTCCAAGGACACACTAAGTGAGCAGGACTTGACTCACGTTTGCAAGTGTGTATAAGGACGACAACAGGCTCATCAGTCACAGGGATCATAGCAATGTCAATCACATCTCATCATCAATATTATTAAACATGTGCATAAAATCCCTAATACATCAGTTAACAACTCAAAGACGTTACACAGACCTACAATACAAGTCTGGAGGAAAGGACAAGGCGTCCTATTGGGCTAGTGTCCACTGGAAAAGGAAAATTCTCAGAAGAGACCTCATCCAAGCCATGTAAGTGGGTGATGTGGTCAGGGGATGTCCAAGCATCTGGGTGCAATGAGGGCCAAGGATGCAAGAGATGTTACCTGTGGGTGCCTTTGTTAGTAAGCAAGTTGTACATGTGCTAGATGCATTCTTTCCAAGCCCATTCTTGCCTTTTATTCTTTTAGTTTTTATTCAAGAGCTAATCAGGGGACACTTCCCTGGCGTGGTGACCAGTGGTGACTGCGTTACCCACAAGTACTTTCACAGAAATGAGAAGGTTGGCTTGTGATGAGACCCCCTTTCCCTTGGCCATGCAACCAAGAGTCACTGCCCTGGCGTGGTAACCAGCTGGTGGCAATGTCATACTGCTAGGTACCCATGGACCTAATAGACTGGCTCGTGATGAGACCACCTATCCTCTGTTTAGGTCTTGTTTTATTATTTTTCTCGGGTCCCTCTTGTTTCTTGCTAAGAAGCTTTTTATGGCTTTCTCGGGGATCCCTGGGCAAAGCATCTCGAGGTTTTATTTTTAGGCTTTTATCTTTTACCAGCTTGCTTTTACCTTCTGGGCCTTTAGCCCCTTCTTCCCACAAGATAAGGTGCAGTCCTGAAAATAGGTCAACCCAGTGCCTGGACAAGTGGAATGGGATAAGTAAGCGGGAAACAAGATGAAACAGTGGTGCTATGATGGGAGCGGACGATGGCTTTTCAGAAATCCCCCCAGTGGCAAACCAAAACCTACAGACACAGGCTTGCTAGGGCACCCTGTCAATCCCCCCAAACATGGTCAAGTGGGCAAGTGTAAGATCCAAGCAGTTGTTAGAAATAAAAGGAATCAAATGCATACATTCAATGGTTTGGATGATCAAAGTGACACATACCTTGATACCTGGACTAATTACCTCATGGAGCGAGAACCCTTTCTGACACAGGACCAAGCCGATGGTGATGGATGCTACGGCTGCTGACAAGACAAAGGCGCTGGAAGAAAGAAAAAGTGGGCCCTCCAGGACCATGCTAAAGTCAATCATGCTCTCAGTACTCCATGTCTAGGACTTGTGGGCCTCGAGACATGATCTCCTAGTTATCCTTAAAAGTGGGGGATAACAGGGCCGAGGGTTACCTACTTCCTAGTAGTCGTTTTCCTTCTAGGGTTTGGTGATTGAGGCCTTGGGTTACCAACACCTCAACCATTCTCCCTCTTGTCTTTAGCTCACACATTATCATTTGTTTCCTTCAAAGATTGTTGCTGCAAAAAGTGACTCCATTAGCCCTAAAGACATTGGTTTATACCTTATACTTGGTTGATTGATGAAAACAACCTCCAAACCATTTACCTCAAGCTATTTGCTAACTACTCCTAACCCTAGATTAGACTAATCTACTAACATTATTGCTGTTGTTACAAAAGTAAGCTACAGCCATATATTGCAGCAGTAAAAGCTCCTAAAAGCAATTGTTAAAGTTGAATTTTACATTGCCTTCTTAGCTTCTGACAAGTGCTAGCATATTGCTAATTCTAGATTACTATTTTGGGTCATTTTGAAGCTTATTCAAGGCTTAATTGTGAAGCTATTAATATATATACATTGTTGTTATAAATTTCTGTTTGCTTCATCTTATACATCAACTTATTGCTTTTATTGAAAGTCCAAGGTTTTACGAAGCTCTAACATCAATTGTTACTTGCAAAATAGTGTTTTCTTGTTGTCTTGTTCTACGCAGGTACACTTAAGCATATCTTTTGCTTCATATTGTTAAACCTTTGGGACTTTCTGATCGGTGTGACTTGTGAGAGGGGTCAACTTTTCTTGATACCATTACTTTTGTCTTTTCAAACCCCCAGGTCATCGGAGACGTCTCCCCTAGGCTTTCACCCCTAAAGAGAAAGAGGTGTCTTATTTAGGTGACGGTGATAGGACAACCTCCTGTTACGCCAATTTACCGTCCACTTGCCTTCGGCTTTTGGGCAAGTACAAATTGTGAGATAACAAGACTCATAATTCTATCTAGTAAACAGATCTGGGACTTGGCTTTGACATCTATACCTCAGATCTGTTATCCATGAGCCTGCTTATACCTTTTATTGCAACAAATCTGAATATGCTGGCTTAGTCTTTCTTGTGCAAAATCTGTTATGCAAGTCATGGTCATATGATATTCTAGAGGCAGATTTGTGCATGAGTGATCCTTTACTATATTACATGCTAGACATTATTCTATATTAGCCTATAATCATTAGCTGTAATATATATTATAAATTCTGGTTTCCAAGACTGTCCTTACACTGAGAAAACTACTTCGTGTTGAGCATAACCAGATCTGGAAAAGGAGACTTTCTATGACAGTTTGTAGGGTATACATATACAATCAAATGCAAACATGTATGGCCTCTTTAGTGCTCTGTTTCTTATGCTGATCCTAAAGCCTGGAAAAAGATGTAACTAAACACTAAGCTGTTCTCTTATTAAATCTGGAAAAACACACAGTTGCATGTCATAAAAGCATCATTCATTGTACTTAAAACGTGAGCTGAAAATGGGCCTGAAACTGATCCATTCTAATCTGTAATGACACATATACAATAGTGATTTCAAGTGTTAGCAAAGAGGTTTCCAGAAGAAAGAGTTGAACTCTGTTTGCTGCATATTCCTTTCATAGAAACGTCCAGCCCAACCAAAACAGACTATTGTCCCCTTCATCATTTGGAATCCACAAGTCATATAAGAAGAAGAAGAAGAAGAAGAAAACATAGGGAAGCCCCCATAGTGGTGGTCTTAAATCATCCTGAAGAGAGAGAAGAGAATACCAAGGTGACAGTGGTAACTCTTCCAAGTTCCTCTTGTCCAGTCACCTAGCAAAGTCTTTCAACAATGGATGCTGAACTAAGTGGTAACAGGTTCAAATTGTAGGGGGTCAGTGAGAGCCAGAAGAGGACATATCAGAGTATATCCTGTAAAAGTCTTAGCAAAAAAAGATTATAATTGACGAAGTTGTAACAAGTGCAATGT
Source organism: Picea glauca (assembly GCA_000966675.3). Taxonomy (NCBI): domain Eukaryota; kingdom Viridiplantae; phylum Streptophyta; class Pinopsida; order Pinales; family Pinaceae; genus Picea; species Picea glauca. Next base: position 7,300 of record JZKD02S1673714.1, read on the forward strand.
CGGCCAGCAGAGCAAACCCCAAATCAGGGATTTACAATGTGCAGCAACTTAAAATAATCATAACTTTTGATTGGAAGCTTAGTTTGTGGTGATTGAAAAGGGGTTAGAAAGAGGAATCAGAGGAGACTATATAGCTACCAATTTTGGTACCATTTGAGGATAAGTTCTTGAAAAATTACCATTATCATGGGGAGAAACAAAACTATATTTGTAAGAGCATCAAAAGTGGAAAAACCTGCCAACTGGAAGAACATGCCAAGACTAATTATGGAATTCCTCCTCTATTGGAAGAAACTGCCAACAGAAGATGCAACTTCAAAGAATGAGTTCTTCATACAGAAGCATCCACAACTAATCAAGTATTGAGGGCAACACTTCCCTGAAAAGGAAGGACAAGTTAAGTTCCTAGGTCTTGGGCCATTAAATTGTTATTGTTATATTATTGTTGGTATTATTGGTTGGTTCATTATTTGTAATTGTACAATTTGTCTCCTATATATACCAAGGAGATGTAGTTTCGGGGATCATCAAAAGTTATTTGCGAACAAAAGGTGTAAAAGAGGTTTCCCCTTTTGAAGTGGTATTGTTATTTGTTCACATTTTTATCATTCGCAAGGCATGTCATTACTTATTCTTTCTATTTTATGCTAGTTGGGTTATTTGGACCATAACATCCATATTGTCAAGATTTTATCATCCATTTAACTTATGTATTGAACCTTTGGAATAATGCTAAAGCTTACTATGCACATGTTGCCCTTATTGATACCTCTATAAGCTAGTGTACAAAATGAAACAAAAATCTAACCCTTTTTGCAATCAAGGAACTCGTATTGTGACCCTAATTTCAAGATTGCCACTAGACCTATGCCTTTAAGTTCCTTTAAGGTCTAGTTGAAGGAAAGATAGATAAAAACAAAGATTATATTAGTGTCCATGGGCAGCCAAAAGTTTCTAATGGGACCATAAGAGTACATTATAATATTCCATCTACACAAACACTAAGATGACAATACCTTGTGCCGCATATAAGAAATTGGGATTAAGAGGTAATTAAGTATAAGTGGAAGTATTTAAAAATGAAGAATAGAACACAGTGCACCTCGAGTTCAAATGGCATTGTAGGAGCTCCACTATTGTTTTTGGGATTCAGGCGAGGCAATAGAGCTTTAAGGAAGGCTTGTCCACCTTTACTGCATAGAAAACAAAATGAACACTTTCCTTATGATTGATTCAACCAGATTTGCCTTCTAACTAACTAGGAAGAAAGCTATATGTAGAATCTAAGAAAGTAAATTATAAGATACATAAATAGGAAAATAAGTTTAAATCTTTGCCAAGATAAGGAAACCACACTTGCAACTAGGCCATATCAAAGTTTATATAACAATAGTAAATATTAAATTATGTGTCAATGAGAATAGCATTGCAAAGGTAGGTTTCAAATTTGACACCAATTAACACTACCATTACCAAAAGATAAAAAAATAAAGAAAATACATGACGCCTCTTCATAACTATACAAAAATGTGTTCCCATAAAAACATAGTGAAAAGATCCACCAAAATTAGAACCATGCACATCCAAAAGCTGACTGAAAAATAGATTAGGGTGAAAAGTACATCACCTTTAACAAAAAACTAGCATATTAATACTAGAAAGAGTTTCCTTGAACTTGCCAAACTTTAAACATGGGAGAGAGAAATTCTAACCAAACTTTGATTGATTCCTTCCCAATGGGTGGTGTTACCAGCTAGATATTCATGGAGCCTGTTGCTCCTTGTTACCACACAAACTAGCACCATTAACTTAAAATCCCAAAGATGGATGCTAGCCTTGTGGAACTCAAGAGGTTGGCCACTATTGCCTCACCAATTCTCCTCTCACTTTAGACAAATGGGGGACCTAAGTCAAGGGGGGGTATTCCTAAAGGTTAACTAGGCTCACTTCAGGTAGTAGGAGTGGGAGTAAAGAAAACCTAACAAAAATGCAAAATGGAAATGAAAGGGAAACCAGTGCCTCACCTACTTGGGCTATGGAGTCACTTGAGCAATTTCAATAGGGCATATCAAGGATTTATAGGCAACCAAGTGGCATGTTCTAAACACCTAGACTTGGTTGAACAATAGAATTTAGTGATTAGGATTTTACAAAATAAGTGAGGGAGAGGGTCACTTAAGACACCTTCTCAAAGCAAGTATAAGGTAGCCACTTACCCCAATATTGTATACGTACACACCTAATACTTAAATATAGCATGTGAAATGTTGTGATCTTGATAGTAGATGACTAGAGACTATAGCATAAGACTTAACTATATCACTATAAGCTCCCCCAATGAAGCAAGATGCTCTTCTATGGCCTTATTTGCCTTTCTAACCTCCAAGTATGCCCTAGAACAAATCCACAAATAACCACAAAACTTTCATAGAATAAAGCTAAGTTGCATGAAACGGGGAAACATCTAGAAGTTTCTGACATGAGGATGGTCGTGTTATCCCCCATTTCTAGGGATAACTAAGGAGATGATGTCTCGAGGCCCTCAGGTAGCAGACATGGAGTACCGAGAGGCAGATCAGCAGGAAGGGGCCTGTTATCCCCGATTTCTAGGGATAACTAGGAGATCATGATCTCCAGGCCCACAGGTCCTAGACATGGAGTACCGAGAACAGGATTGACCTGAGCATGGCCCTGGAGGGCCCATCCTTCTTCTTCTTCACCAGATTTGTCCTGTCAGTAGCAGCAGCATCCGTCACCATCGGCTTGGACTTGCATCAGAGAAGACTCTTGCTCCATGAGGTAATTGGTCCAGGTATCATGGTATGTGTCATGTTTGATCATTATAACTTTCTTATATATGCATCAGGTTCCTTGCATTTCTGACAACTGCTTGGATCTTACACTAACCCACTTGACCATTGTTGGGGGGATTAACGGGGTGCCCTAGCAAGCTTGTATCCATGGGTTTTGGTTAGCCACCACGGGGGATTTGAAGAACCATCGTCCGCTCCCACCATACTATCACTTTACATCTTATCTCCCATACATCCACCCCATTCCCCTAGTCCGGGCATTAGGATGACCTACTTGAGGGGTTACACTTCGTTCTGTGGCAAGAAGGGGCTAAAGGCCCAGGGGGTAAAAGCAGCTGGTAAAACATAAAAGCCATAGGAAATAAAACCTAGAGATGCTTCGCCCAAGGATCCCCGAGAAGGCAATAAAAGGCCTCTCGATAAGAAACAAAAGGGACCCGAAGAAAAATAATAAAACAAG
>JZKD02S1673715.1:15077-44054 GCA_000966675.3 Picea glauca
ATGCTGAAACACGGCTGTAGCATATGCTGAAACAATGCTGAAACTGAGTTTGGCATTTAAATTTGACTGAAAAATCAGCGAGACTGAAACTGGGTGGGATTTTGAAAAATTAACAGTGTTTTCGTCACTTTCTCTGTCTTCGGTCAGGATTCTATGGATAAAAGAGGTGCTAAAGCCAACTGATAGTAAATGTTCTTGAAAAATCCCATTAGGGTCGAACCCTTTTAGCCTTTCAACATATTTTAGGTTCAATTTCTTGAAATGGCTTGCGAATTCGTCAATCTTTTTGACGTTTCTGAACATGAAGTCCCCGACTTTCCAGGGAAGAGGAATGAACTATTTTTTTCTCTTGCCATGGAAAAAATGCAACCAGAAGTTGTATTGCCTTGTTATTTCTGTAACAAACATCTTGTCCGTGATGTGACATGGAAGGAAAGTAAGATTTTCCTTGGAGCCAAAGATCATTATTACATTGTAATTTTCCTTTTGTTCAAGTATCCCCTTCCTGTCCAAAAACTTGGTTGCCTGGCCAGAAATTCGGGGAGCATCCTTTCCTAACAATAAATATTTGAAAACTGAGACAAAGTCATTGAAAACCTCATAAAAACAATGGGAGGCCTTGTGCCTCCACAAGGCCTGGTACCAGAATGTTACTCGGTCGAATTCATAGTTTATTTTTTTGGACAAAGACAGTTTTGGAAACACACAACAATGCACTATTGCAAAAATCAAGTAGGATGACATATAAGATTTATTCTCTTCTTTGAATCATGACAGTTGGGAACATATTTCAATGGAAATTAGACACCCCCAATAAAAAATGAATTATTCCTTGACTGTGAAGTACAAAATATAAATAACTATATGGGAAATGCTTGCCATGGATTCCTGTCCCGTTATTCTTGTAAACAACCAAGCAATTTCCTGGAAAGGATTTCTAAAGGAACTGGCCTGCAAATTTGTGATATCTTCAGGAACTATTGTCAGGTATTCAAGGAACTTGGGTGAGAGGTCCAACCCATTATCATGTTTTTCTAGGAACTGCTTGCAGTCTTGTCCTCTGAAGGTCAATGTTGGTTCCAACAATATTAACATCTTGCAAAAGACCTAAGGTGATAAAGAAACAAGAGAATGGTCACGTAGTGGAATAATTCTTTGGCTTGAAATATATTTTTCAGCACACCAAGAGACCACCTCCTTACAGTTAAAAACCTCAGGGACACAGCCTGCACGAGCGATTCCAGAGGTCCAAATCACTTCGTTCTGGGCGTGACGGGATGAATGGTAAGAGTATGCCCTAGACCACTCGAAGTTCTGGTCCTCACGTCCGAAGATATTCATTGTATCTCCACAAAACTGTTGTCGAGTTGCTGCCATAAGTTTACGAGAACTTTGGTTTGCTCTAGACAATGTTTGAAATGAAGCGTTGGAAGAGATAATATAACCTTGCACAAATCTTGGTCCAATGCATGTGAATGGGAGATCTCCTCAAGCCTTTCACTCATTAATGACAATCTCGCCGACTATTGCATGATGTGTTGTTAGCATTAAAGACTAGTAATTGCATACCTAGAAGTGAGAACATGGCGGGTACGACAATGAGCAATTAAGGATTGGAGATTTCGTGAACGGGCCAACGCGACGGCCCGTGTTTGAGATGAACAATCGGAAGGGATAATATAACTCTTCACATATCTTGGTTTAATGCGTATTAATAGGAGATCTCCTTGAGCATTTCACTCATTAATGACAATGTTGACAGTTCCTGCATGGTGAGTTGTTAGCATGAAAGGTTACTAATTGCATATTAAGAAAGAAGTACGAAGGTCGTCGAGATGGGAAATAGCAATTAAGGAGTGTCTAATTATCAAAAGCGGTCGAGCGGGCTTCAAAATAGGGTTACAAGGTACAACCATTAGAGGTGAGGGCCCAAGGGTCAAATTGTATGTCTTGAAACGTTTTGAGTGCAAAACACATAAAATGGAAGAGGGAATGATGGACAGTCCATATGACAATTTGTATATCACGGAACTCCGGGTACTGTTTGCAGGCCATGGAATAATGGAAGCGCAATCGTGAGCCCGCCTGTCCGGGAACCCGCAATCGAAAAAGTGGCTTAAGTATGGAATAGGGAAATGGATAATCAGACTCGTTTTCGCTAATATATTGAAATTTGTAATAGATATCCCATTACATGGTAAGATATTTTCTGCATGTCTCTGGGCAAGTTCTGTGGCGATAGTCAATGTGACTATCTTGTCGAGCCTTTTGATTTTTAATGACGGTCTGTATGGTTGTTTCATGATGAATTGTTAGCATTAAACCTTGGTCGTTGCATACTTTGAAAGAAGTGAGAAGGTGGCGAGCACAGTAAACAGTGACTAAGAATTGGAGATTTTGTGAACTTGCCAACCCAAGGATTCATGAAATGGGACAGTATGGAAAGCGGTCAGACGTGCTTCAAAATTAGGGTGACAATGGTTCCCCAAGAGACGTGACTTCCCGAGGGTCAAATTGTATGTCTCGGAACTTGAGTGCAAAATTTGTACCACGGAAGAGGGGATGATGTGGGAGTCCAACAATCAATTTGTATATGGAAGAAGTGTGGGAGATCTCCTCAAGCCTTTTGCTCATTAATGACATGTTTAAGGTTCATGCATGAAGAAGTGTTAGCATTAAAGCTTTCCAATTTCATATCCAGAAAGAAGTAGGAAGGTGGAGGGGACATGGAACAACAATTAAGGAATGGATAATTATCGAAAGCAGTTGGTCTGGATTCAAAATAGGGCTACAAGATACAACCAACATAGGTGAGGGTCGAGGGTCAAATTGTATCTCTCAGAAGTGTTGACCATAAAATGCATAACACGAAAGAGGGCATGCTGGTGCATTCCTGCAGACAAATTCTATATCGCGGAACTCCAGGTACTGTTTGCTAGTCGCAGAACATTGTAAACACAATACTGAGCCCGCCAGTCCGGGAACCCCTAATCGAAAAAGTGTCTAAGTATGGAACATAGAAACAGTAGGCTAGACTCGATACACAGTGGTTGCAACATGTGAAACCATGTGAATGTACCATGTCATGAACATACAACCAACTTGTGGCTAAGTATTGAAAGGAACGACGGACGGTCGGGCTCATGACAGGGCATTCTAGCAGACAAATTGTATATCATGGAAATCCGGGCACTGTTTGCAAGTCGGGGAAGATTCTAAACACAATTTTGAGCCCGTCAGTCTGAGAACCCGCAATCAAAAAAGTGTCTAAGTATGGAATAGAGAAACGGTAGCCCATACTTGTTTTCTCTAATATATTGAAATTTGTAATAGCTTTCCCATTGCCTGGCAAGATCTTCTTTGCATGTTTCTGGACAAGTTATGTAGGGATAGTTAGTCCTCGAGGCTTTTTCTTATTAATGACGATCTTTACAGTTGTTGCATGATGAATTCTTAGCATTAACCCTTTGTTGTTTCATATTTGGAAAGAAGTACAAATATGGCCGAAACAGGAAACAATGACTAGGAGTTGGAGATTTCGTGAACCCGCCAACCCGAGGATCCAAAATAGGGTGACAAGGTCTCCCCGAAAGATGTGAGGCCCTGACGGTCAAATTGTATTTCTCGGAACATTTGAATGCATAATGTGTAACACGGAAGAGGGGACGATGTGGGAGTCCGGCAATCAATTTGTATATCGTTGAGGTCCGGGTGCTATTTGTAGGTCACAGAACAATGGAAGTTAATCTAGAGTCTGAAATAATTAATGTGCATTGGGAAGGGTGCGATTGCGGCGGGGCTGGAAGAGAGCCATAAATGGTTTGAAACTTTTTATGAATTCGGGTAAAGTGAAGCCTGTGAGTTGGAGGAACCCGAGGTGGAATTGTAGATCATGGAATGTTTTAGGTGCAAGATGTATATCATGGAACAGGTGGAAAAATTTGGCTAAGTATACAAAGGAACGACGATCGTTCTGAGTACTGTAAATGATGGTTTAATGCGTGTTAATGGGAAATGTCCTCAAGGTTTTTTTGCTTGTTAATGCCAATCATTACATACCAGTGTGTTCAGTTGTCACTAGTAAAACCATAATTAATATGCATTTGGAAGGGCATGGAGTTAGTGGGGATGGAAGGCAGCAAGACATTATTTGAAACTTTTGTGAACCTTGGTAGAGTGAAGCTTGCAAGTTCGAGGAGTCCGCTGTGGAATTATAGATCACGAAAGTTTTGAGTGCAAGATGTATATCACAGAACAAGCAGCAACAGAGTTCGAAAGTGCCAGCCCCGACAACCACGGCCATGAAATTGGCTAAGTATGGAAAGGAACAGTGGTCGTTCGGACTCATCATGTGAGGATATAGATGGAGATGAGGATCTGTCAGCCTACCAACCCGGAAATCCGTGATCATAGAAAGGAGACTAAGTATATAACTAGAAAGAAATAATAGACGGGAAGAAGAAAAGGGAAAAAGGGCTAAGTATCTCACAGAAAAACATCTATTGTTCGTTTATTAATGCCAATCTTTTCGAAGCCCTGGTGAGTTCTCACTAGTAAAAGCATAAATTGCAGATCACAAAAGTTTTTGGGTGCAAGATGTATATGACGGAATGAGGGACATAAGCGTTGGACATCACAAACTCGGGACCCGGTGGTCAGATAATTGGCTAAGTATTGAAAGGGACCACAGTCGGTCGGGTTCATGGTGTGAAGATATAGATAAAGATGAGCATATGCCAATCCGCGAACCTGGGAAGTCGTGATCATAGAAATGCGACTAAATATAACCACAAAGGGATAATAGAGGGGAAGAAAACAAGGAAAATTTAAAGAGAAAACATTTATATTTATTCCAATAGTATTCATATTAATATATATTAATAGATTATTTCTGGTCCAAATGTAAAGCATCTTCCAATTTGCAGGATGTTTTCCGATTCGCAAATTTCGTTGAAACCCATAAGCAATAGAAATATATATATATATGATGTAACATTTTTTCTATGCACAGATATTATCAAATAGAAGAAGTTGTATAATATGCAGAATATTGAACAGGAACGTGACGTCAATGCCTGAGTTGCCTTGTTGAAATAGAGTCATTAATTCATTCTATTTATGGGACCCCGAAGAATGAAAGTAGGATGAGTCCTCCCATTTCTTTCTTAAGTATAGGGTGGGCACCACATAAGTATGGCCTATCACAAATTATTCTTCCATGTAAAATCTAAGGAGCGAACAACGTAGCCTTTATTTAAATCGAAGTGTTGGGTAGAAGAAAGAAAAGCTTGTCGTCCATGTTTAACCACACACAAAAAAAAAGACTACAAAATAAAATAAAAAACAATACCAAACATTGGAAAACACCATATAAAAGCCTCAAATATTTTGTATCCAGATAAATTGGGTTACAAAATACAGCTGAGATTATTTCCCAAAATAGTTGTCTTGAAATAGTTCAGCAGATATTCTCTGAAATTTAAATGCATTTTCCATAATGACTGCGATTGGGACTGCCACTGACAAAAAAAAGAAAATATGTACAATAATCAAGTCTGTAGACAATCTTTTATAGATTTCAACTTGATCATCAAATGCTTGCTTGGTAAAAAACAACGAGTTGAATATCAATTTCGAGTCTTGGACTTCATTGGTGCTGCCAGCTAGATCGATCCAAGATTTTTGAATAGCTTGTCTCTTCTAGATATGGCCTGCCTGCATTAGTTGTTTATTCAACATTCCATACTTTTCTAAGTGTTAATTTCCCTCTATCGTCAAAAACTTGGGGTTTAAGGTTCCTTCCTTGTAATGTTCCTGGTCATCGACATCTGAGACAACTTAGAGATGCGATTTAGGCCCAATTCAAAGATGAGGGAGTGGTTTTATGTGACATGAGCTTTGGTAGAAAAAAATCTTGTTAGCCAACAAAAGTTGAGACAAAAAAAATTCAAGTATGTTGTGACTTTTATTCTCCATGTATTTGATCATCTATTTGGTTGAAAGGCATGCCTGAAGATTTGTATGTTGAATTTCTTTGTTTTATTGTTGTAAATTGGAATGGACGTCCAAGTCACCTGCAAAATTATCCTCTGTTGAAGTACATATCTTTTTCCAACAACACAGATCTGGAAAGTGTATCAAATGTTGCAGATCACATCAGAATATATCTTTCGTCATAGGGGTGGCAGACATCGCGGCTCACAAAATGGTCTGGAATATTCGGAAGTGACGCCAAACATTACTCCATGTCCAAATATACTCAGAAGGAAATTATAAATTTGGATCCTCACGAACGTCAAAAACTGTATGCGCGTTTGAATCAACATTCTAAAATTAAAGAACCTTTTATGACAAATTTGTAACAAACTTGACAGACGACCAATTTCTATGTCAAAGATTGTTGAGCGACCTCTGGATGTAGTAACAAAATTGACATACAATCAAATTTTGATCACTACTGATACTAATGTCAGGTGTAAAAAGTCGTGATCCCAGGCTCCAGGTAGTTTTAGCTTCATCCATCCACACTAGCGGTGACTCCAGGCTCCAGATAGCTTTGGCTTCAGACATTGACACTGGCAGTGGAAATAGGAATAGTGCTATTGACTGCGGTGTGGCAATGCGGTGAACAAGTAGGGATGTCATTTTCAAAGAAATTAGACTGCAGGATTGTCAGACCTGCAAAGAGCATCAACTTTAGTGTTGCTTTGTCACGACAATTACAATCTTGCTCCGAGTCCAGAAATATTTGGACGTTGGGTGTCCTGTGCGATAATGACCTTGACATTAGGTACATGCCAGACATCTATTATATGGCATTTCATAGTTAATGCAATTGCCATAGTGGACGACAGCTTGATTTCATTAGCACAATAAATATTAATTGTGTGATTAATTAACATCCTTGAAGGACGTGAATCCCAAACAACGCTTGGAACTTTTCGAATAGCCGTGTGTTAAAAAAATACATTGTTTTATATTTTAAGAAATAAGAAATTGTATTTTCTATGTCTAACATTAGGTTGCACACCTAAACCTTTTTAAGTGAACCAAAATTAATATATAGTCAACTCAGATTCCTGGAAGCAATCAAATTCCCTAGAGCTAGTTTATTTCCATCATGTTGGTTGGGATAGAAGGATCCACCACCAGGAAAAAGAAAGAAGGTAGCAATAAAAGCACATGTGCAAACACAAGCTGGTGATGGAAGCACTCTATGACCAGGAGGGAACTCTTTCCTTATCGTTCTGTGATCCTGATGAACAACTCGAGAGGCGCTTGCAGCGAGGCCATGGAGATTTATTTGATTCAGACAAGGAAATACTCCAAGCATTGAGAAATTCATTTTTTTTTCAAATATCAGATCTACTGCAACAAAAGAAATGCATTCTCCTTATTCAAAGCAAGGGAAACAACATGAAGATTGATATTGGGTGGAAACATCTTTGGAATACATTACTACATCAAGGTCTCTTCTAAAGGATGAAACAAAATGATTACATGAAGGTGGTAGTAAAAGGTGATTTTTAGACACCAAATCATTACCTGAACACGCCAAACTTCTTGTAGAAGGTGGTAGTATAAAGTAATCTTTAGAAAGTGTTGAAAACTCCATAATCCAAAATTCCTCCCCATTAAATTTTCCCAGTTACATGTCGATGCAAGCATTATAAACTTTTGAGAGCCTCGTTCCCTGGTTATATACCCACCTTCAAGTATGAGGAGAATATTCATGCAAAGAGCGGCAAGCTCTTCGACCCAGATGCAATCATATGCATAGGAATAGTGAAAAAAATGTGTAGAAGCTATAGAAAGTTGATTGTATGTGGAGTTTGTTAATACATCCAGAGGATGGTGAACAAACTTTGATAAATAATCTGATTTTCTGTCAAGTCTGTTACCACACTCAGAAGTCCCTCAAAAAACTTTGAAATAGAAACTTCTGTAATTTTAGGATGTTGATTCAACCACCCATATAGTTTCTCACATTCACGATGATCCAAATTTATAATTTCCTTATGAGTATATTCATGAATGGAGTAATATTTGGTGTCATTTCTGAATATTCCAGACCATTTTGCAAGCCACGATATGTGCGACTTCTCTGACGAAAGATAAATTCTTGCGTGGTTTGCAGAATTTGATACATTTTCCAAATCTGTGTTTTTGGAAGAATCTATATACTTCAACAAAGGAGCATTTTGCAGGTGGCCTAAAAGTCCCTTCCAATTTCCAGTAACAAAACAAATAAGTTCAACACATAATTCTTCAAGAAGGCCTTTCAACCAACCAAAGCATCAAATACAGGGAGAATACCAATCACAAGATACTTGATTTTTTTTTGTCTCTGGGTTTCTGTTGGCTAACAGAGTTTTTTTTCGCTCAAAGATGACATCACATAAAACCATTCCCTTGTCTTTCAATTGGGCCTAAATGACATCTCTAAGTTGTCTCACATGTTGATGACCAGGAACATTACAACGAAGGTACCTTAAATCGCAAGTCTTCGATGATAGAGAGAAATGGGAATAAGTATTTAAAATAAACGTTGGAGGATGATAATATAATATTATGAAAATATTGGTTTAATTCTTTTTAATGGCATATGCCCTCGATCTTTTTACTTATTAATGCCAATATTTTCGAATATGTCTGCTGAATAATCACTAATAACATGAGTTAACATTCCCATATGCAAGCAGATTCTCAAATATGACAATCTGTAATATATGCACAGTATTAAAGAGGGACATGACGTCAAGACCTTTGTGGATGACATGTTTGTGGATGGCAGTGTGGTAGTACAATATTTCATTGTTACTATGATGATGCCTTAAAAAAACTAAAATAAGCAACACTTGTTGCCAATTCAAGATGGACGCAAAAAAAATTATTAGATCCCATAATATTCACCTGTTAATGTGTTTTAATGGGAGATGTCCTCGAGCTTCCCTCTTATTAAATCCAATATTTTTGAACCTGTCTGGTGGTTTTTCACTAGTAAAAGAATAATTAATGTGCATTGGGAAGGGTAGAAGGTGGCGGGGATGGAGGGGAGCAAAAATTGATTTTAAACTTTTTTGAACCCGGGAGTGCGTGAACCCGCGAAACTTTGAAGACTCAACTAAGTATGGAAAGGCGGGTCAGACAGATGGAGTTATCATAGGTAGAGTCAGGATTGCGAGTTTGAGGAGTCCGGGGTTGAATTGTAGAGCATCGAAGATTTGGGTGCAAGATGTATACCCTGAACATGGGGCACTAGAGTTCGATAGTGCTTATTTGCGAACTCGCGTTCATAAAATTGGCTAAGTATGAAAACGAACAACGGTCATTCGGACTCGTGATGTGAATATATAGATGGAGATGAGGATTTTTCAGTTCACCAAACCAGAAATTGACGAGCACAGAAACGGGACCAAGTATAGAACCAATCTTTTTGAATATGTGTGTTGAATAGTCATTAATAAAATGAGTTAGCATTTCTATATGCAAGCATATTCCCAAATATGGCAACCTGTAATATATGCACAGTATTAAAGAGGGACACGATGTCAAGACCTTTGTGGATGGAACGATTATAGATGACAATGGGGTAGTACAATATTGCACTGTAACTATGACGATGCCTTAAAAAACTAAGATAACCAACAATTTTTGCCAATTCAAGATGAACGCAAAAAAATTATCAGATCCCATAATATTCGCTTGTTAATGAGTTTTAATGGGAGATGTCCTCGATATTTTTTCTTATTAATGCCAATATTTTCAAACCTGTCTGGTGATTTGTCACTAGTAAAAGCATAATTAATGTTCATTGGGAAGTGCAGAAGGTGGCGGGGATGGAGAAAATGCTTTTAAACTTTTGTGAACCCTGGAGTCCATGAACCCGAAAAACTTTGAAGACTCGACAAGTATGAAAAGTCGGGTCAATTAGACGGAGTCATCGTAGGTAGAGTCAGGCTTGCGATTTCGAGGAGTCCAAGGTCAAATTGTAGGTCAACGAAGTTTTGGGTGCAATATGTATACCCTGAACACGAGGCACTAGAGTTTGATAGCACCTATCTGCGAACCCACATTCATAAAATTGGCTAAGTATGCAAACGAATAGCGGTCGGTCGAACTCGTGATGTGAAGATATAGATGGAGATGAGGATTTGTTAATTCGTCACCCCGGGAACCCACGAGAACAAAAACGTGACCAAGTATAGAACCAAAAATGCATAATAGCAGGGAAGAACAAAAGGGAAAAATAGGTAAGTTTAGAAGAGGAAAAAGAAAGGGAGACAAGAACTTTATTCCTCACACAACAACACTTAGTCTCATAACTATGAATCCATAGAAACACATTAACTATGGGAAAAACATTCTCAGTTATGAAATATAGTTGGAGCTCGACAAACTCTGGTTCAAGTCAAAAGAGATGTTGTTTATATCTACTGCAAAATTTTGCATATTATTTTATCTGAATAGTATTTTTTGGTGGCCCAACTGTAAAACCATGTTCCAATTTGTGTTTTCCAAGTGGAGATGTGTTTTTGAAGAAACAAGTACGAATAGGTTTAACTGCAGCTGCAAGACCTCAACTCTACAAAGTTGAATCAAACAACAATAAGCATCATCCAATGAACCAACAACCAAGCATCAACTAGTCAACCAGGAATGCCGGTGAAGAACAATATTGTCCAAATTTACTACAGATGAGATTGTATTAAAAAATTGGAGGAATATATTGTAACACGCCTTTTAAGCAAACATTTCAGGCTATGAGGCCTGCCATGTAAACATGTAAGATTGTGAGGATTGTGCAAAGGCCTCCCATTGTGAAAAAATTTAAGGAAGCTGCAATTTTGCATGGTTGGCATTCTGCATCTGCAATTGGAACACCTCCATAACACCCAGTGACATATAAAAAAGGAAATAGAATTTTCTCTTCGCATACGAACATGTTTTGGAAGAGGATTTTGACTCAGGCATCTCCAACATTAAAATTATTCACTTGCAAACTGGAAATAAAAAACAACAAAGAAAAAACATGAACGTAAATATAACAGCGAAACCCACCCATCAATGGGGACCAAAAACAACAACAACAACAATAGGCAAACAAGAAACCAGTGAACAAGCAACGAGAAAGCAACAACCAGTGAACCAGTAACACCTCCAAAGAACAATATTGCCCATATTCACTGCAGACAACATTGCAGAAGAAAAAAAAGGATGAAAATGTATTGCAATAGGCCTGTCAAGCAATGTAGGAATGCAACTGCAGCATCAAGGCCCACTGGTGAATGGAGAAGGATAGAAGTGCAACCCCTGGCCCACAAACTATAACGATAGGTCCAACTGCATATGCAAGACCCCAACCTTGCAAAGTTGAAGCAAACAAGAGCAAGCAAAAAATAACAAACCAGTGAACAAGCACCAAAAGGACCAAGTGCAGTTGCAGGACCTCAACTCTACAAAGTTGAATCAAACAACAATAAACAACATCCAATGAACCAAGGAGCAAGAACCAACCAACCAACTAGGAATGTCAGTGAATAACAATATTGGCCAAATTCACTACACACAAGATTGTATCAAAAAATTCGGAGGAAAATGTATTGTAACACGACTGTTAAGAAAACATTTCAGGTTGTGAGGCCTGTCAGGTAAACATTTAAGGCTGTGAGGACCGTCCAAAGGCCTCCTACTGTGCAAAAAATTAATAAAGGTGTAGTTTTCATGGTTGGTATTTTTCAATACTGGGAGTAATCAAAATCCTCCTGCAATCCATCTTTTTATGTGATTACTACGACCAGAGAAGAAGGATTATAATGTTGTCTTCATCTTGTTCATGATCACCAATGTTCGACACAGAACCCACCTCAATCGTACCACAATGATGTATAGGAAAAGGAAATCATATTTTCTCCTCACATACAAATATGTTATGCAAGAGGATTTCGACTCAGGCATCCCCAATAGTGAATTTCTCACCTGCAAACTACAAATAGAAAACAACAAACAACGAATAGGAAGATCAACACGGCACCGAAACCCACCCGTCAATGGGGAATGACAGAAGACCAGTTTCAATCGTGGTTGCAGAATCCCAAGCGTGCAAATTGCAACAAGACCAACAGGCAAACAATAACAACAACAATAGGCAAACAAGAAATCAGTGAACAAGCAAGGAGCAAGCATGAACTAGTGAACCAATAATGTCGCTGAAGAACATTATTGCCCATATGCACTGCAGAGAACATTGCATAAAAAAATTTGGAGGAAAATGTATTGTAACAGGCCTGTTAAGTAAACATTTAAGGTTGTAATGCCTGTTAGGTAAACATTTAAGTCTGTCAGGACTGGTGTGTAAACATTTAAGAAAGAATGTAGTGTGGCAGGTCTGTTACGTACGAAAAACAATTATTATATTATTTTATAACAATAAAAATAAATAAAAATTAGTAACAATAGTTCGAACAATAGAGGCTATGCAAAAAAAAAAAATATTCGAAGGACAAACTAATATGAAGTCAACTAATAAAAAAATGACTCTCTATGTTCAAAACTTTGGATGTCCAAACATTTCAAGAAAAAAGTAAAAATACAGAAAGGCCGTATATGATCAAAAACTTTGGATATGATAACATATAAAACATTGGGAATACCAAAGCTGGCAATAAGACCTCCAATCTGTTATCCAATCAGATCATAACATTTATGGTATTGTTTATTATATAAAAATCAATATTTTTAGTTCGCTAGTTCCAACAATAGATATTATGCAAATATTTTTAGTCAAAGGACAAACTAATATGAAGTCAACGAATTATCGATGGCTATAGTCCCTCTATGCCTTCGGTAGGGACTAACAAGAGACATATAATGGTAATGTCACTATGTCCTATAGTATATGATGTAGAAAGAGGGAATATGGTTAATAGAGGAAAACAAATATATTTTGCAAATTTGCAAAAGAAGTATTTATACTATGAATAGTTGAACTATGTTGAATTTTGAGAGTATGTAAGTGTGAAGTTATAGATAGAAAGTTAATAATAATTGAATAAGTATTGTCAGAACTATCTCAAAGAACAATATCATTATCATTATATGTTGTTATTATCTTTTTATTAATCTTTTTATCACGCCTTTTTAATTTTGAGACAAATAATAAACATTGTAAGATGATCCATTAATCCATTTAAACCAATGCATCAAAGGGATAACTCCTTGAACAATGAACATTACATTTATTACTTCATTATGATTGCACTTAATGAAGAATCCAAAATTCACAAATGATTGTTTTAGCTTTTCTTAGTTAAGGGAGCTAGATGCCAAGAGCACATTCTAGAGTACAAGCTTGTGGGAAATTTGAAAATGAGTAATCAATCATTATTGAAATTACCTAAAAGAATGTTACATATCAAAAATACCATCATCTTCTCCTTGTTTTGTAGTTGAATTACATGATGATAAAAACACCCAAACAATTATGAAATTCCTAATGAAGGTGCATTCTCTTGAACTCAATCAATTGACAAAGTATCGAGAGTAAACACTTAAAAGAGTAAGTACTCAAGTTATATGAATGAATCCCAAATGGATAATATTGAAATTATATTAATATCTATAAATGACAAAAAAAGTCAATGAAACTAAAATACATAAAAAGACATAACAACATGTTTCACTAAAAGGAGTAATTCCAACAAAAAGAAAAATAGAAAGCACAAAAAGTACAAAAGATGCCCCAACTAAGAAAATAGTGTCTAGGGAAGTTAAAAGGGAGAAAGAAAGAAGATGGATGTTGCTATGATCAAATATGTGAGAAAGAAAGGAGTCCAATCCTACTCGTCCTCATGGCAAGGACTAAAAAATCGTCCTTCAAGGCTAGTATGCATGTGAGGTGACGTGCAAAATGTGTGTAAGGATTTATAATTGTTTGGGACTGATTCCTATTCCATTGCTCATGCATTACTTAGAAGTCCAATTCCACTTATAATAAAGTGAAACTAATTTAAGCTACAAGAAATTAGAAAATTCAACCAAATTCAACCAAGACAATGTTGAATAATAAAACATGTTATGATAATCAATCATACATTTTGTAGCATGTGATCATGTCACCACATACAATGTTCTATAGTAATCGATTTATCAATTAAACACTATAAAATACATATGTAGCAATTTGTAACATAATCACACATGCACTACAGTAATGAAATTAAAACACAATTTGTAGAAATGTGTAAGTGACATGTAGCAAATGATTTGTAGCTATCTATACAAAGAAATTGAGTTCTAATGATATTACAAGAACTACTCTGACAATTGCAGCACATACCTATCTAGACTGGGCGCTTCCTCTATAGAGTTATTTATGTTCACTCACAGTAATACATAAAATCACATATTCATAAATTAAATATTGAAGGTGAAAGGAAGCACCTTTTGAAGGTGAAATATTGATGAAATTTGTAACAATGGCTCATCAACAATCATCTTTTGACGTGGTTGGAAAATGGATTTGTAGCAATGGCTCATATTTTGGTAGCACAGGATATGTAGCAATCATAAGTTATGGATCCGTAACAAGGGTGTAGCAGATTCACAACTGGATGAGCAATGGAATGATCTGTAATAAGTTTTGTCTTCTATATTGGTCAAGGAATATGCCTCCAAAAATAATGTGACAGTTCTAAAATTATGCATCCTTCCCTCGACCAAAGCTTAGAGTATGAACATTGTAAGCTTTTCCTGTAGGAAAAAAGCATAGGTGGGTGAAGGTTTCCTCTAATTGAGTGCAGCCTGGGCTATATTGCTCAACTATAATTTTTCTTTTTTCAACTTCTCCACCTCTTCCTCTAGCTCATAAATTATCTTTTGATTCTTCCTAAATCTATCTCATCGATCCTGGGCTATTGCATAAAAATCTACCCACTACTCAGTCAAAGTATCAATCCATTTCTTAAGCTTGACCAATGATACCATAACTTTTCCATAGGCTCTTGCAAGTCGCCAGATGTTGACTTGAAATCTCGTCACCTATTATAAAAATCATGCAAATGATTGCAAGGCCTATCTATATAATTATAATATAATATTAATAGGTGGGGTCCCCTAAAAAAAACACATAAATGGTTATTTTCAAAGATTTCCCTCATCACATTACAAATTTGCATATATGTTAACGCTATGTAAATTCCCAGAGGTTGTCGGGAGGTAGAAATTTTTTATCAAAGGTAACTTTATCCAACCACTTCGAAAATGGGATATAGCCCTGCCAGTTTCAGAGAGGGATCTCTCTGTAAGATTTAACTTTGTTTCAAGTTTCAGATATTAGGCTAGTTAAATAAATAAGGCTGTGTTGTTTGTTTTATAAAATGGCTGAAAAATGGTTTACGCATCCATTGGGCTATGGGGTCTGTTTTATAAAGTTTGAGACCAAAGAACAGATTTTATAAGGTCTTTTCACAAGGCAGGATAATGCAACTGTTGGATCCTTTAGAATTAAAGTGACGGATAACAGAAAAGATGAGATAATCAATTAAAATAAAGAAGCATTTGAGAATTTTTTTATCATAACATCAGAAGACAAACACTTAGATCTTTAAAAGCCAGAAACAGAGTACACGAAGATAAATTCTGCAACTTTAACTTCTTTTAAACGATCAGATATAGAAAACAAAAATGATTACGAAGACAGATAAACATTCAACGAAGAGGAGTAAACATCACCAACAGTTAACACGCAGGAATCCTGTGAATTGTCCCTTTTATTACTAGTAGATCTCTTAAGAAAAATTACAGTGCTTACAGCTTGCTTGGACGTAAAAATCAACCCTCAGTAATTCGAAGTTTGAAGTATTTATAATAAATATTACAAACGACTATGTCATTAATGATCAGGACGTGGTGGAGTCTAAATCTAACTAACTAGATAACAAAATAAAAAAATATAGGAACTGCTAATGATCCATCGGATTCTCCATGCTGATTTTGGGGAAGGTTGTTGGCAAGTAATCAACTTGATTTTGATTGTTGTGCATGATGACTTGGATTGTACACCTCATCACTTACTCGATTAGAGTGCACAGATCTTCCCATCTCTTTTGACTGGGAATGGTGACTTTTAGTAACCTTCTGTAGACTTCATCCATTTCTGTATATGTGGTGAAAGTTGGCTTGGTGATGAAAATATACTTGATTTTGTGCTGGATACTGAGGTCCAACTATAGAGTCTCTAGAAATTCCTTGCCTGCTATGCTACCTTGTATTCCTGAGAACTTAGAGCTATCCTTTTCCACCATGGAAATCTTTTTCTTATAGTCGGATAGAGTCATCAGCTTGTCATTTAAAACCAATAAACTGGGAAGGCCTTTCTTCTGCAAAGCATCAATCTTGCTGAAGAATATCTGAACTCCGATGTCCATGTTCTAGGCTCTCTCCTCCAATTGCAACATTAGTCCTCTCTTGGTCAAAACTTTCTTAACTTCGAGGATAGTCTTTGTCCTATCCTCAATTTCCATACTTTCCAGCTCATCTTTAGTCTTTGAATTGGGAAACCTGATGATTTCATTTGCCTCTGTGGGCATTTCTCCTAGCTTTCCCTTTGTCCTGTCAATGGCCTGCCTACTCCTTAACACCAATTCATGTTGCTTGTATATGATCTGCACAAGTGGCCAGATTTCTGTCATGGATTTTGAGATATCCAACCAAATGTTCTCCTTGGTTTTTGCTAGTGTTTTTCCCACAACTGTTTGCTTTTGTAGCTGATGTATTTCCTGCTTAAATTTTTCTAATGTGTGCCTCTCAGTGTTGTAGCTTGCCTGGAAAGAGGATTTGATTTTCTTGAGATTCTCTATTTCCTGATTCAAATTTCTTCTCCTTGTAAGGTCATCTCTTCCATTAACTTTGCTAGAGCTTCAGATGTCTCTAGAACTGTCACT
Source organism: Picea glauca (assembly GCA_000966675.3). Classification (NCBI taxonomy): domain Eukaryota; kingdom Viridiplantae; phylum Streptophyta; class Pinopsida; order Pinales; family Pinaceae; genus Picea; species Picea glauca. The sequence goes on from JZKD02S1673715.1 coordinate 32,021, forward strand.
GGGGTTGCTGATGGAAGTTCTGTTGTGGTAGTTGCTGATGTTGTCGCTATGCTAACTCCTATGAGGGGGACTGCACTCAGTGGAATTACTTCCATGGGCTCTGTCTGTTCCTTTTCCTTTACCAACCTTTCCAACTCTGCTTCCATTTCCTTGATCTGTGAATTATGTTCCATGATTAACTTCAACATTTCTTCTTTTTGGCCTTCTCTCTCGGTTATCTCTTTGACTTGTGAATCCTCAGTAGCTGGTAGTTTTAATTGTTTCCTCAAGGATTCTATGTCAGCATTCTTCTTCTTTAGAAGTTCTTCAACTACTTTCACATTGGAGGGGTCATAACCAATTTTAATTTTCCAGCTCTTCTAAATATTTGATTATGTTGTCCTTTGCGAAAGATGACACTTTCTCCAGCTTTAGTTGAGTCTGAAAATTGTTCAGAGAGACCAACAACTTTACAATAGTGGTGGAAGTGTTTTCCAATGTTGAGAAAATCATTTCTCCAGTTTGTCGGTGCAAATCCATCTGGTTAGTTGGATGCACCTCTGCATCATCAAACTCGAAAGTTGACCTTTTGTAGTCAGAAATTTCCTTTGGCTGAGACACCTGTGCCTGTAAAAAGGCCATATGAATTCTCCCCGTCTTTGTATCAAAGGCAGAGAGAAATCTATGTTATGTTGTTGATGTTTGTTTCTAGAATTGGGCATAGGTGTTGTTGGTCAACATCTCATTATTTTTCTTGATCAGATTGTATTTCTTAAAAATACTTAGTCCTGTGGATCCTGGTGGTGGCTGGGTGGCCAAAATAGTATCAGTCTGCTTCTTTGAAGAAGAGGTAGACATCATCTGTTGACTGCTTGAGAACAAAGGTGAGTGTTCTCCTTCTGCTACTATGGGGAACTAGGTATCTTCTCCCTTGGGTCTGTTAGGGGTGTGACTAGTCCTGGGCTTTTTCCTGTAAACTCAGAAATCCTCTGGTGAGACTTCAATAACTGAAGGGGAGATGTCCTTTCTCGACCTCTTTTCTACTGGTACCTGTGGAGTGGTGGATTGTGATACACTGGCTGAAGGAGGCTGTTGTTCTGAATCTTCCAAGGTGTTCACTTCCCATTCTTTCTGGTTCATGAATTTCTCAATTTTTGGTTTGGGAACATGAGCATATGGAGAGATTTTATTTTTTAACCTGGTCTCTGCGATGACGCCACAAGGATCATAGTGTCACAAAAAACTGATGTTGAACTTCATCTCCTTCAAAATTTTATCGGCCATTACCCCTGCGGCTCGACTGTTACATATGAAAGGTCCTATCTATCCCTTGATCCTCAATTGTTGTTTCTTCTTGAAGGCTACACAATGAATATAATCTGAGTTAATCATTTGCCTAATATATTCCAAGGCGAATATCCACATGGGAAAATATCTAGGCAGTTTGTAAGGGGCCAGCTCACATCCATAAATTTTAATATCTGTGTGGTTCTGGTACAAGTACCAGTCTCCAATCTTGGCTAGGTCTGAGAGATGTAAAATTCATTGGATTTCTTCATTTATCTTTGGTTCTCTTCAGCCAATGAGCATACTTACCACTGGATGGTAGAACTGATCTATGAACTGATTGAAGGTGAATTCTGTTGAGTTCCTTATCGGCAGTGACGTCCAGGATGTGACCGACTGTGGTTTTCCATTCTAATCTAGCTTCTACATGGAAAACGAGAACTTGTTTGTTTGGAAAAATACGAACAAGTATGCTAGTATTGAAGAATACTAGAACATGCCTTCTGTGGGAAACTTGAACAATTGTTTGTGGATATTCTATGCCATAAAACTGTTGTAGTCGAACTGCACTATGGGTCTTTCCTCGGTAGAGAAAATAGACAGATAACCCAAGATTGGCTCATCCACCCACTCATCCGAGTAGTACCCAAGTAGACTGCAAAGAGAGGAGATAATTTGATTTCCTTTTACTGAGAAAATCGATGAATGATACGGGGGATTAGCTTTGGGTAATGGGGCACTCTCAGGGAGCAAAAGTTTAAAGATTTGTGCTCTCTGGGGAAAATACAACTTTTGATACATTTCAGTTAGGATCTCAATGGTAAAAGTAGAAAAGGATTCGACTCTGGTTATTTGCAACATCTAGTCAATGGCTTCGGGCATGATAGTGAATAGGGTCTCTCCAAAGGATGAAACGATATCTCTTTGATCGGGAAGGTATTGCACCTGACACTTGAGGGAGAATTTGGGGAAATGATGAATTTGGGGAAATAGGTATAGTGGGAGATTGGACTCCCAGAGTCCAATATCATCACTCTGGTCTAAGAAAGTGTCTTTGAACCACGAGTGTAGCTCAACAAAGTCAAATTCACATTTGGGCTCGGAAATGAGGTAATATTTGTTGGCCAGAGGGACCCATTTGATGTCGACTAGAGGCGGGAGGAAAGGACTTTCCTCAACTTCCGATTATTTGGACTTTGGCGCTATCACTTCGATTGATACCTGTGAAATTTGTACAAGGGATGACACTGACTATGTATTCCAGGGATTAATGGAGGTTGTGGATGGAAAAGCGCATAGAATGGTGATTTTAGAGGTGTCTGGATCGTGAAACATGGAAGAATGGAGAAAATGAGAGGGATTATTTGGGGAAATGGGTATCCGTTGGAGGCGCGGGGAACAGGTCATCAGGCTAACAAATATGTTAGCCTATATTAATTATCCAATGGGTACCTCAGGTATGAGGTGGACAATAAAGGACGGGTGATGTGTGTGCCAGGATGACATGGAAGGCGGTGACTGGAGGATAGGTGAATGGGATATGACGTGTGACAGGTGAGTGGAGGGGAATATGCTGGCGGAGCAATGAGACGTGAATTATAAGCGACAAGTAGTGGAGTATGACGTCCCAGGACGGTGGGGTAGTGGAGGGTGATGTCACGAGGTAGCAGTGGTATAGGAATCTGGTATGGCGGTTGACTTGGAGGGGGGGGGTTAGGTGGTAACTAGTTTGGAGCAAGGGGGGATCCGAATTAACAGAATGGTGACAAGTTAGGATGGGGTCTGTTGGGGAATACCACCAACTGGGATCCCCCCCCTCCATTAAAGGTAGAATGGTCGAGGGGGTCCGATATTACCTGTCAGCCATCGATCTGGGCACCATTCACTCGACCGTAGATCTTGGTGCACTTTTTAATCATGGGGCGTGAATCATATTGCATTGCAGAAACTTAGGATAGCATGGATTTGTGGGTTTTTTGTGCTATTTTCTTTCATTCTGCCACCAAGGGGTTAGAACACAACCTTCTAACATCAAAATAATGAATCTCATACAACATCATGCTTATTTTTATTGAAGGGAATCTAGCCAACCTATGTTCTAGCCTATTTACCTAACACATTCAACCCAGATTAGATTGTTGGGTTAAAATTACTCTATCCTAGGGATATTTGATCAAGTTTAAACATTTTGATCAAATTTATTCACTAACTAACCTATCTACTTGGCTAAGATTAAACAGTTTAGCCAAGCCTTATTCACTAACCCTATCAGCATAAATTAAAAAAAGACTTGACCATGGTTAGACTGTATGGATCAAGCTATTTTTATTGCATGGGGTTTTTATTCTTTTATTTGTATACCCTCTTTTATCTTTTTCCTTATTTTTTCTTTTTCTTTTCTTTTCTTTTGAAAATTATTTGCATAATGAAACATTATTTGCAACCCAAAATACAGTAAAGGAATAAATTTTTAGTCACTAGTTGATCCTATGAATCATAGGGTTATAACAGTGGCTCCACCTGGGGATGGTACTCTCCTTGCGAAGTGCCAAGAACCTGCTTCCTGATATCCTAAAATATTTTCTCTAGATCTTCTTCTACTATTTGATTTGTTTTATTTTGAAAATTGGTGGCATTGATCAGTGGCTTAGGGCCTTCTCTGCAGGCTTCAACCATCTAATCAACATCACCCACACATAATCTGCAAGTAAAAGAAATGGTTTGTACAATGGAAATAGGTGGCTAGGGCCTTTATTAGGATGGTGAATAATGCTTCAACATCCTGCCATTCACAGGCCCGCCTGGCAGGTCTGTCCCATCACTGCTCTTGAGTAGAAAAGTGTTATTACCTCTATATGCCTAAATGGTGCAAGGGCCCTTCCACAAACTATCGAAATTTCCATGTTTACCCTTATCTTCATTTATGGAGTCCCACTTTAGTACCAAATCACCTAAATCAAAATCATCTTCTTTAGTTCTTTTGTCAAAAATTTTTTTGATGTTTTCCTGGATGACCTGAGTTTTGTTTTATACTTCTTCCCTGGACTACTGCATATGGATCATTTGGTTTATTCTCCTTTGGGAATCATTTGGCTCAGCCTCCACCTCTTGCAACAGTTTCATGACAGGGACCCCCATAGAGGTAGGTAAAACTGCTTCAGTGCCATAAACCAACTGGTATGGAGACATACCAATTGATCTCTCAGTGGTCAGTCTGTCAGCCCAAAGTGTGAAAACCAACTTGTTATGCTAGGACTTCTTATTTTTTTGTAGCGTCTTCTTAATAATATTCACCAGAGTTTTATTGGAAGACTCAACTAGCCCATTTCCCTGAGGATAATAAGTTGTGGAGTGTCCCAAAGTAATGTGATACTGGCTACAAAACTCTATAAGTTTTTTGGATATGAAGGTCAATGCATTGTCAGTTATTATTTTTCTAGGACATCCAAAACGAGACAAGATATTATTTTCCAAGAATTTAATGATGACAGAGTCAATGGCTTGCCTGCATGGTACATCTTCGATCCACTTCGTGAAGTAGTCTTTGGCAGTGAGGATCCACCTGTGTTAGCCCGAAGAAGGAGGGTGTATCTCTCCGATAAAGTCCAAACCCCATTGCTGGAATGGAGCTTCCACTGAGATGGGTTTTAGGGGCAAAGGCAAGAGCTTATTTTTACCTTCGAAAACTTGACATTTATGGCATGAGGTGACTTTTTGATGTACGTCAACGAACAATGTGGGCCAGTAAAAACCAGCTCTGAGAATCTTGTTAGTCGCAGTCTTCCAACTTAGATGGCCACCACAGTCTCTTGCATGGAAATCCTGCAGAACCTTGTCAGCTTCATCTTTTAACAAGCAATTAAGAAAGATACCTCCAGGATCTTTCCAATAAAGATTACCTTCTAGAATACAAAATTTCAATGCTTTCAGTTTCAAAAACCTAGCTTTAGTTTTAGTTAGACCAGGGGGAGCTTGTAAACTATGAAAGAAAAATATGATATCTGCGTACCATGGAGAGTTTAGGAATACCTCTTTCATGTTTGGAGTCACCTGCTCTCCCTTCTCATCTACTGTAGCCAAGAAATTAATATCTAACGCATGGAAATTGGATTTAGCCATCAACTTTGATAGACCCTGACCTTTGATCAGTTTAGTAGGTTTAATCTCTATATCATATTCCAGAATAATAGCGATCCACTTTCCTCTCCTACCATCTGGAATATCCTGAGTGAGGATATCCTTTACCACTGCATTTGGAACATAAGCAATTATGTGGGAATGGATAATATAGACTCTAAAACCCTTTATGGCTTTCACCAGAGCAAAATCTTGTTTCTCCATTATATTATAATTTAGCGCAACATCTCTCAAATATTTACTGAAAAAGGCTATGGGTTATTCGTACCCTTCGTTGTTTTTTTGCAATAGTACTGTTACGATGGTGTGTTCAGATGCAAAAGAGAAAAGGTAAAAGTCTTTGGTATAGTCTGGACTAATCAAAACTGGGGCTTGTGTGAGTGCATGCTTTACTTGCTCAAATCACTGTTTGGATTCAATGTTCCATCTTATTTTGGTGTCCTTTCTTCAACATATTTGTGATGTTCCTGAGAAGCTCAACCAAGTTGGGTATTAATCTTCTCAGGAAGTTTATTTTACCAATGAATGATTGCAACTCTTTAATGTTCCTAGGGTGTTCCACTTTCTATATGGCCTCTATTCTACTAGGATCTATCTTAATTCCATGTTTAGAGATTATGTGCCCCAACAACTTGCCTTCCTCTAAACCGAAAAGAATTTTCTTGGGATTTAATGAAATCCCAAATTTTCTGCACTTCTCAAACACTCGTCTGAGATGCTGTAAATGTTCCTCGTCAGATTTGGAGTAGACCATCACATCATCCAGATATATGACTATAAACCTACCAAGCTCGTCCACAAAAGCAATATCCATTGCTCTTTGGAAAGTGGCACCAACGTTCATCAAACCAAAGGGCATCTTCACATACATGAAGGTTCTCTAGGGTGTGGTAAAGGATGTTTTCTCCTGATCATTTGGGTGAACAAGAACCTGGTTATATCCCGAGAAACTGTCTAGTAAAGAAATCATGTTGCCTCCAACTACCTTTTGTAATATGTGGTCCATTTTAGGAAAGAGGTAATTGTCTTTGAGGGAGACTTTGTTCAGGTTTCGGAAATCAATGCAAAGCCTGATTTCGCCAGTCTTCTTTCTGGTAGGAACCAGATTAGAAATCCATTTGGAAAATCTTAAGGGAACTATGATTTTGGCATCATACATATTTTTAATCTCTTTTTCTATCAGGGGAAGTAACGTGGGATTGATTCTCCTAAGTTTCTGTCTGAAAGGTTTGTGTTCTTCTTTTATTGGGATCCTATGTTGTATGATACTTGTGTCATAACATTTTAAATCCTCATAACCCCAAGCAAACACATCTACACATTCCTTAAACAGTTCAATGTATTTGCGTTTTTCATCAGGGGGTAAAGATTTGGAAAGTTTTATCATCTTGGGTTTCTCTTCTGGTCATATGTTACATTCTTCGACCTCTTTACCACTAGCTTCAATCTTGGGTTTTTTCACTACATCGTTAAAATCAAACAAGTTTTCTAACAGAACTAAACCTCTAGGTAACACATTGTTTTTTAAATGTAAAATATCAGAATCTACTTCATTTTCATTCAATTCAGATGAATCTATGTTATTCACACTATCATTTTCAAAAATAGATTTATTTACATTATCATCATCATTCTCTAAGTCTATATTTTTACATTCGAAATCATTCTTACACTGTAGGAAGTCTTCAATTTGATCATCATTCCCAAATACCTGCCAGTATCTGATGTTCTCTGGGACAGTTGGTCTGCACTTCACCTCTACTGTGTATTGGCGAGTGGGAAGGAAAGGTATCTTGCATGTAGCTACTGATGTAGCCAATCCGTCTGCTAGTATGTTATGTCCCCTGGGCATTACCTGCAAATCAATTTCTGTGAAACATTGAAGAGAATCCAAAGAAGCATTCCTATAAGCTCTAAGTCTGGGATGTTTAGCTACATACTCAACTTTAATTTGTTAAATAATCAATTTAGAGTCACCCCTTACCATAATTTGTTTGGCACCAACCTTCTTCAGTAGTTTTAGGCCGAGCATCAAAGCTTCATACTTAGCTATGTTGTTAGTGCACTGGAAATTCTGTTTGTAAGAGTGCCTCTCTGAATACCTCGATTTGTGATTATGCAACCAAACTCCAACTCCATCTCCCTCTTTGCTCACAGCTCCATCAAAATCCATACTCCAAAAATATGTTGGCAGTTCCTCACTTTCTACAGTTGTCGTATTTCTTACCTGAGTGATTGCTTTATCTTCTTTTAGATCAGGTGTATCATCTTCCAGCTGAGAAATTTTTCCTTCCAAGTCACCATCATTGTACAGGATGAAATAATCCAGATCAAAGTGTGCGGAGTATAGTGGGTAGTTGTGTGGCTTTTCTTGACTGCTGACCATGTATTTCATCAGAGTCTCTATGTAGATCCTTCTCTGTTGTTCGAATACCAGGACTGTGGCATAAGACATATCTAACTGCAAGGTGCTTTTCAACTTAGCCCCCCAAGACCTGGATAGCAACATACCATATTTAGGGGGAATGTCTGCAACCACAACATCCATCACCATGCTTTTTGCTGGGATTTGAACCAAGGTGATACATAAATCTTTAATCATCCCTATACATCTGACCTTGCTAGAGTCAAAAGAATGCAAATCCTTGTAGGGTCTAGTGACTTCAAGTCCCAACTTTTCCATCACAACTTTGGGCATCATGTTGTGGCAAGCCCCTAAATCCAGCATAACGTTGTGTAAGATCAAGTCGTGGATATTCAGGCTGATGTAGAATGGGGTAACAACACCGTTATCAGTTTGACCATCAACTTTAGGGCCAAACAGGAGCTCGGGTTGATGATCAGTAAGATTTACTGTGTCTGAGTGATTGGTTGATATGACATTTAAGGCCTTCGTACCAATCTCTGGTTCAATGCTTAATTCTTTAATCACCTGCGACCTGTAAGCGTTCTTGCTCATCAGCTCAGAAAAGGGGAATGGGAATCTTGAATTTTGCTAGTTCCCCTTCAAGGCTGAAAGTAGTGGAAGTTGTTCTTAGACTCTGCACTTCTAGTTTATCCATCATAGACCTCTGGGTAGAAGTACTTGGTTGACTAGTTGATGAAACCTCAGTCTGATTTGATCTTTGTAAAATTTCAGGGTTTCTTTTTGGAGGAGATTCAACATTATTCCTCTCATGGAATTTCTTGGGAGAATTTTCCGAGTTTTTATTGGTCTCGACTATTCTCTTCATTTTGGTAGCCTTCTTTGTTTCAGCAGCCTTGTTTAGAGGATTTTCATTTGTCTTCTTGCTTCGCAAGTTGTACTTCCTGTGGACCTCCATTATAGCATTTTCAAAGGATTCTTGTTATGTTTCCTCTGCTTCCTCATTTACCTCTTTTTGCGATGGTAGAAAAAGATCTTGCTCTTCCTGAGTGAGAAAAATGGATTCATCATCGTGGACGCCCATGAGGTTTATAACTGTGTCATCCAATTCTTTGATTATCTCCTCACCTTCATCAATGTAATTTTCCTGAAGGGGTGGTATGATATGTTGATCATGCTCCCTCTATTCTCTTTGATCTCTAGGATCTCTCTGCCTGATCTGGGTGGGATTTTTTTCTGAAGTTCGGATTCTGAATCTGAGGAGTAGCTTGGTTTTCCCTGGGTGTATTTATGTCGGCTATAGTAAGTGTCTCCATCATTCTCTCCATAGCTCTAGCTAGGGAATCTAGTTTAGCATCTGAAGAGGAAGTGGAAGGCTCTTCTTTAATCGTTACCCTTCTTTCTGTTCTCTGTCTGTCTCTTCTAGCTAAAATATTTGCTTCCATGCTTACTGCACTTTTCTTCATGTCTTATAGAGTAGCATAGTTTCTTTCCCTTAGATGATATGACATATCAACATAAAATCCATTGGGGAATTTTATTAATGCCAAACCTTGAGGTGGTTTGATATCAGTTGGAATTGCATTGTACAGGTTGTTGAAACAAGTACAGTAATCTTGCATTGTTTCTCCTTGGCTCCTTCTTATATTCTCATATTCTGACAGGATCTGGAGAGGATTTTTCTTTACCTCCCATATGTTGAGAAAACTTCATTGAAAAGCAACAAGGTCAACTATAGTAGCAGGATGTAAGGATTTGAACCATTTCTTAACATCCATGATCAGACTCTGTGCAAAAAGTCTCATTTGAACATCAGCTTCATCTACTTCCTGCAAATCAAAATAATCATTCATTTTGTCAACGTGTTGTTGTGCATTAAGAGGTTCAGTTCCATCAAACTAAGGAATTATTGTTTGATAATCCTAGGGCATGCCGTGTAAGGGAGTGACCAACACCAAGGGAGCATATCTGGCTACCATGGTAGGTAGAGGAGGTTGAAAAATAACTTGTGTGATTGGAAGAGAAGTGACAGAAGCTGTGGAAGATGAAGGGAAGGAAGGAACATAGTGGGCTGGTTTAGGTTTAACAGAAGTTGCAACAATAGTCAAGGCAGAAAGTTCCACTAACTGCTGGAAGTGAGCTTGGTATAAGGCTTGATCAAGATTTTCTACTAGATCTTCTAACTTTTCAAATTCCTGAAGAAATCGTTGATCAATGTCTGCCCTGGGAGAAAGTATTTCAGGGGTCCTAGGTTGTAGGATGGTTTGATCTAAAACTATTTCACTTACAAAGCTGTCATGTTTTGTTCTAAAAAGGCTTTGTTAAAAAGATATGTCAAACTCGAGATCCTGAAGGGAAACAAGCTTCTCTAGGAGAGAAGGGGACCTATGAAGAGGACTGTGACTCCCGGAACCCTCTGCAACATTTTTCTTTCTAAGTAATTTTTCAGGATTGTTTATTGTTGTTGCAGGTTCTAGATCTGGATGAGATCTTGTGAAAACTCTTTTAGGAGCCATAATTTTTAATTTTTTAAGAAATTTTAAACTAATTATATTACAAACTTTAACAACCTATGAAAATTATCTCTTTATAAGTTTTAGACTTTGCGATTAATTCATAAATAAAGTTTTCTTTGTCTAGGGAAAAGAAATCGTGGGATGGAAAGTTTGTTCAGTTCCCCAGTACGGTCGCCACTATGTTAACGCTTTATAAATTCCTAGAGGTTGTCAGAAGGTAGAAGAAATTTATCAGAGGTAACTTTATCCAACCACTTCAAATCTGGGATCTAGCCCTGCCAGTTTCAGAGAGGGATCTCTCTGTAAGATTTAACTTTGTTTCAGGTTTCAAATATTAGGCTAGTTAAATAAATAAGATTGTGTTGTTTGTTTTATAAAATGGCTGAAAAATGGTTTACGCATCCATTGGGCTATGGGGTATGTTTTATAAAGTTTGAGACCAAAGAACAGATTTTATAAGGTCTTTTCATAGGGCAAGATAATGCAACTGTTGGATTGTTTAGAATTAAAATGATGGATAGCAGAAAATATGAGATAATCAATTAAAATAAAGAAGCATTTAAGAATTTCTTTATCATAACATCAAAAGACAAACACTTAGATCTTTAAAAGCCAGAAACAGAGTATACGAAGATAAATTCTGCAACTTTAACTTCTTTTAAATGATCGGATATAGAAAAAAAAAATGATTACGGAGACAGATAAACATTCAACGAAGAAGAGTAAACATCACCAACAGTTAACATGCATCAATCCTATGAATTGACCCTTTTATTCCTGGTAGATCTCTTGAGAAAAATTAAGTTCTTACAACTTGCTTGGGCGTAAAGATCAACCCTTGGTACTTTGAAGTTTGAAGTATTTATAATAAATACTACAAATGACCCTGTCATTAATGATCAGGACATGGTGGAGTCTAAATCTAACTAACTAGATAACACAATACAAAAATATAGGAACTGCTAATGATCTGTCAAATTCTCCATGTTGATTTTGGGGAAGGTTGTGGGCGACTCATCAACTTGACTTTGATTGTTCTTCATGTTGACTTGGATTGTACACCTCATCACTTACTCGATCAGAGTGCATAGATATTACCATCTATTTTGAATGGGAATGGTGAATTTTAGTAACCTTCTGTAGACTTCATCCATTTCTGTATATGTAGCGAAAGTTGGCTTGGTGATGAAAATATACTTGATTTCATGTTGGATACTGAGGTCCAACTGCAGAGTCTCTAGAAAATCCTTGCATGTTATGCTACCTTGTATTCCTAAGAACTTAGAGCTATCCTTTGCCACCATGGAAATCTTTTGCTTGTAGTCGAACAGAGTCATCAACTTGTCATTTAAAATCGGTAAATTGGGAAGGCCTTTCTTCTGCAAAGCATCAATCTTGTTGAAGAATCTCTTAACTCCGATTTCCATGTTCTGGGATCTCTCCTCCAATTGCAACATTAGTCCTCTCTTGGTCAGAACTTTCTTAACTTCGAGGATAGTCTCTATCCTATCCTCAATTTCTAGACTTTCCAACTCATCTTTAGTCTTTGAATTGAGAAACTTGATGATTTCATTTTCCTCTGTGGGCATTTCTCCCGGCTCTCCCTTTGTCCTATCAATGGCATGCCTGCTCCTTAAAACCAATTCATGCTACTAGAACATGATGTGCACAAGTGGCCATATTTCTGTCATGGATTTTGAGATATCCATCCAAATGTTCTCCTTGTCTTCTGCTAGTGTTTTTCCCACAA
>JZKD02S1673715.1:51753-92977 GCA_000966675.3 Picea glauca
TAAAGGTAGAATGGTCGGGGGGGGGTATGATATTACCTGTAGGCCATCAATCTGGGTGCCATTCACTTGACCATAGATCTTGGCGCACTTTTTAATCATGGGGCATGAATCATATTGCAATTCAGAAACTTAGGATAATGTGGATTTGTGGGTTTTTTGCATTATTTTCTTTCATTCTGTCACCAAGGGGTTAGAACACAACCTTCTAACTTCAAAATAATGAATCTCATACAACATCATGCTTATTTTTATTGAAGGGAAGCCATCTAACCTGTGTTCTATCCTATTTACCTAACACATTCAACCCATATTAGATTGTTGGGTTAAAAATTACTCTGTCCTAGGGCTGATTGATCAAGTTTAAACATTTTGATCAAATTTATTCACTAACTAACCTATCTACTTGGATAATATTAAACAGTTTAGCCAAGCCTTATTTACTAACCCTATCAGCATAAATTCAAAAAGACTTGACCATGGTTAGACTGTATGGATCAAGCTATTTTTATTGCATGGGGTTTTTATCCTTTTATTTTAATACCCTCTTTTATCTTTTTTCTTATTTTTTCTTTTTCTTTTCTTTTCTTTTGCAAATCATTTGTAGAATGAAACATTATTTGCAACCCAAAATACAGTAAAGGAATAAATTTTTAGTCACCAGTTGATCCTATGAATCATAGGGTTATAACAATATCAATGACATTATGATGAATTTTCAATACGTGAATGATTCTTGGCATGATTGGAGGATGATGTCATGGGTTGTACTTCAGTTTGATGCATGTCAGTGATGGTTGCTTCTCTTCATTCTTCATATTTTATTGACCTAGTACTTATGAAATATGAAATTTATATGACCTACACTATTCCATGATTTCCCATGCAATACAAGTCATTTTCTGTGTTTATAAACTAAAAACAGGTAAACTATAAGTTTGACATATACCTACAACAAAGATAAGTTATGATGGGTGAAAGCATGGTCTTATAAACTACATATATATGGAAGGTGTCTCATGCATATATAAAGATCTTTCTATGAAGCTATGGTATGCAAAAAAGATATATCATGTCAATAATTTCACTTTACAAAGCTCATATTAGTTTCATATTGAAATCATGATGGTAACGAGTAAAATGTTATGTTTGAAATGTCATGAATATTAAGTCCATGGGAAAATTCTTCGAGACTTTGGTTTTAATATGCAATATGGCGAAAGTGGCGCATATGTTTTTTTAATGGTATGAAGCTTGGTTTTATATAGCACATGCTATATGCGATGTATGGTTGAATGTGCAAATGGACTAAACCCTACCCTATTCACATGAGCGCCATATTAATTAGTTATTATTTTGAAGTGACACGTTTTTATGGATATGAGTAAAGGTATTTTTGAGTTGATGTAGTGCATGGTTATAAGCTAACATGGTATATGGTATCAGTCTTGTAATTGGTTTTCAAGGCATGAAATATATGGTGTATTGTTTGAAGCATTTGAGTTGTCATGCACACACAAGTTATGGCTGAAAGACTGGCGTGATGAGTTGGTCATGCATTAATTCAAAAGGAGGTGGTAATTAATCCCATAGTCCCATGTATACCACCCTCCATTCTACCTTGGACTTTGGTCATTTCATTTTATTGGATATGGGGAGAGAGAGAGCATGATCTTGGTTTGGGAACTCTGATCCCGATAGTTGCAACAACCATATTTTCCCATCAACACTAGTATAAAATAGCTCAATATTAGGTATGTACATATCAGTTTCTTGAACACCATATGCATTTGTTTTACAAAGTAAATAATTTATTAATGGCTTTGGTTCTTGACTTGATTTTGAGTGTGTTTCTTTCTTCCCCTACTTTTTTCTCTTAATGAAATAACAACTCAAGGTTTTATGTTTTAAAGAGAATGAAATGGTTTCTTTGTGTTGAATTCCTCCCTCTCCATGCATTATCTCATTTTCAATTGTAAATTGATCAGTTGTGGCCTTTTGGAATTAGACCCATTTGATATAAAATGTGAACTATGACCTGGGTTCAAGTTCTTGTAGTTATTCCTCTACTGTTTGGTATTCTGGTTGAGAAAAGTATGGTTTTGGGATAGTTTGGTCATTTTGAATATGGGTCTGTTGTTGATGTTGGGCCCTCCATTTTTTAGAAATTTCCGTTTTTGGGAAAAATCCAAAGCTTTGAGGAAACCACTGCATGACTAGCTGGAAAAAAGACATTAGCATAAATCAATGAAAAGAGAAGAAAGATAATTGGATGGTAACAATAATGGAGACATCAAAAAGAACCATGCGTCAACTGGACAAGCAGTTCAAAAAGAGGAAAAAGTATTGGATGCCAGCGAAAAAAGGCCAGAAAAGTAGCGGAACAAGAATTCTAAGAAGCGACCAGGAGAAAGGTATAAAGAGAAAGGCATTGCGACGAGGTACAAAGTTGGTTGGTTGATTGGCTGGTTGGTTCAAGGGAAAGCATTCCATAGTTGATGAATGAGCGCATAAGAGAGATACTATGGTTTTTTTGTTTTGTTTGGTTTGGGATCAAGTTATTACTTTCATGAAATTATTGTAATGGGTTTTGTGGATGTTACTGTACTTGCGTAGCAGGGTAGAGTTTGTAATGGGTATTTGGGAATGGACTCCACTGCATAAGCTATTGTATGAGAGATGTACTCATTGTATGACAATGTTGAGACGTTGATGACATAAAAGATTATTTGGGCCCTAAAATTATGTTATATTGTGCATAAATCTATGCTTTCTATGTTGCACAATTACTTCTATCATGTGTATTTAGAATTCAATCATTTTCTATGAATGTATTCACATATTGATGTATGAATATGAACCTAGGAATGTTAGACCTGATGATGCATTCTTTTTTACTCACTCCACCTCACACATCTTGATTGCTATTCGGGTGAGACCTCCTTCCCTTGCGGAAGGTTGAATATGCTAGCACTCCTAGACTACAACAGTACCCTCTGTTGGTAACCTTTGAGAACCATGTTCTGGATTTTTCGCCAAAAAATGGTTCCATTGTCAAGACCTAGATTTAAAGCGAGTTTTTATAGGATGTCTCATCACATCTTTAAGAACGACGTTTAGAATTGGTGGGAAAGAAGGTGTGACAATTTTATACAGCAAGAAGCCAAGTTATGACACAAAAGATTTAGGGTTGTGAAGAGCATTGTCTTCTATTCAGAACCTATGAGTGACCAATACGAGATATTTTGGATATGATTCCCTGAAGAGATATTTTAGTGGCTAGAATGGCTGCAAGAAGAAACATAATACAAATATCAAGTAAAAAGCAAATATAATTGCATTGTTGAGGGTTTAGCGGCTCTTCACTGGTTAGATCATCAGATATATATTTCTATGGACTTCTAGGTGAAAACTACTTTAGAAGGATATATTATTGAGTTTTCTTTGGAGAACCACCAATCTTTTTCAAAAGAAGAAGTCGTATTCAAAGGAGGGGCCAGAGGAAGATTGTTTCATAAATCCCTCTTTGGATCAAGATTTTGCTAGCGGAAGAAGGGATGGTACATGTTCCTTCACTTGATATGGCAACATAAAACCCTATAATCCAGGGAAAGGTGGTTCACAGAAGGGTCATCAGTCAATAAAGAAGGAGTTTCTGGAGATGGGGGGATGACGAGAGAAGACCGCAAGAAATGAACGAGTTCTAAGAAGGGTTGCAGTTGTTGAGGAGATGTGGTGAAAATGTATGATAAAGGTAATGAAAAGACTTGATCAATCACATAAGGATATTGGTTGTGATGCTAGTCGAATAAAAGAGTTGTAGAAATTGCAAGAGTTGCAGATATGCGAAAGGTTGGCCAATCGATGGTTTAAGGAGAAATTTGGTGAGAGAGGTGAATATTTTGCAGGAGGAAGACATGAGAAGGGAACCTAAGGAGATACAAACAAATAAGTTAATGTATATGCTACCACTGAAGAAGAATATTCAGTTGAGACCTCAGAGGGAGTTGCGAGAGATTCAAAACCCACAACGCCAGAAAATGTTGGATTGCATCGCGAGGTAGATGAAACCTTGCAAGAAAACATGACCCCCTAGATAAAATAACTCCACTATGTAGGTAAAGGATCCAGTCCTACATCACTTATTCCCTCGATGCCATCTGAAAGTTTGGTAATCTCTACAATCAATCTTTTTGTAGTTTTTGTCATTTCTAACCCTTCTAGTCCAACAAGTTCAAGTAGTAGTAGTAGTAGTAGCAGCGTGGTGAGTGTTTTAGTTATATCACAACCAGGACCCTCGGGGTTCATTTTAATAGGATCTCCAATTCCATCAATGGCACATCAACACGTAGGGTCTCTTACTTGATACCCATAGTTTTGGGGTAAAGGGGATGAGGATGTTGAGCAACATTGGTTTCTTTGTGAAGCCATATAAAGGTCTCACAGAACTCTAGATGCAAAACAATTGGTTGAGTTCGAGACTACTTTGAGGGGTTGAGCTCTAAAGTGGTACATGAAATCTATTGAGCCAAGGAATAATCAAGGCCAACCTTTCTCTTTAGCCCAAGTGAAGTAGACATTTATAGTGGAATTTTGGTTACCTCATTCAAAGCAACAAGCTTTCTCTGAGTTGCGGTCAATAAAATAAAGAGACAATGAATATGCATGGGAATATAACCAAATATATAAGGATGTGATAGGGAAATTAGAAAACCCTATACATGAGGATCATAAGAGAGAATGTTTTATTTAGGATCTATTACCATTAACTTGAATCTCATTGGCTAAGTAAAGGATAGCTACTCTGGGAGAAGTGTTGGAACAATCCATGAAGATTGAGGCTATGGTAGGCTATCTTGGAAGCTTACGGGTGATAATACCACCTGAAGATAATATTATTGTGCAATTGCAAGGCCAAATATCCATGTTAATTGAAAAGATACAAGATTTAACCCTTCCTAGAGAATTTCGACCATAGGTATGGTGTACTGGTTGTTATACCGAAGTTCATTGATCCAGGTGGATATTGGTGGCCACCCACCTATTCCAACTAGCTCCTCTTGTTCGTTTTTAGTTCATCACATTCTTTTGTACTTCTTTGTAATTGTGGTTTCTACACTTCTGGGGTTGTCTGAAGCCCTACACATCTTCCAGGTGGATGCTGGTGGCCTCTGACCTAATCCAACTGGATTATTTTTATTTTTTCATGTCAACACATCTTGATGTACTTCCAGGGCCATTTTTAAGGCCTAAACAGTGTTTTTTTGGCTCGCCATAGTCAAACTATTGACAAAGTCAGAGTTTTATGATGTAATGTGTATTTCTATGAAATACCTTTCCAACAGGCTATCACACACCTAAAACAAAGGTCGTATGAAAAAGTTACAACCTCAGAAATTTGAGGTACCAACTTACCCATAGGGGCCCACATGACTTTTGACATTTCACCTCCTAGGGTTAGGTTTTTGAATGTCTAGGGTTTTGGAATTCATGAGTAATATAAAAAATGCCTCTAGAGCCTCTTTGTAATAATTCTTCTGAGATGGATGCACGTAGCAACCACATCTCTTCTCAGAGATAACTACCACCATTCGAGCAAGTGTTTGAGTTCTGCAGTTTTACAGTTTCAACCTATTTCTTTTATTCAATAGAAGATATTGTTCATTGGATATCTGTGTTATTCTTCATATCTCTATGTTTATTGTATTCAGACTGTTAATCAGTTTTTTCCACTCCTAAATTTGGATCAGTGGTATCAGAGCGGTCTGCTCTTCATTTATTTCTCTTCATGCATGTCCCTAACAAGATCTGGGTACAAGAAGTTGGGACTTGAACCAATCAAATCGTTGCAAGATTGGTCGCACCGAGACCGAAAAAAACCCATGGGGGACGAAAATAAATATGATGGAGCAGGAGATCCTATTAAAATTTTTCTCGAGGAATCCCTCACGCGACAAAGGAATGAAATGATGGACAACTTTGCGCAGATCCTTCGATGGGTGCCCATAGGAGAAGCATCTTCATCAAGCGGCCATGCAACCCCCTTCAAGGTATAGTTAAATTTTGATATTCCATTATTTGAAGGTGTTGTTCCTGAGATTGATTCTAAGGCTCAAAGAATAATTTTTGGCATCAAAGGTTTTAAATGAAATGTTTTTATCTGTGCTTTTTTCTACCTTCAGTTTTCTGAGAAATAATCTTTAAAGGAAATTAATAATAAGACAATACAGAGGTTGTATCTCATTATCTGAGTCGCAATTATAATGTCAAATGATGTAGAGATATTTAAAAAACTATTAAAACAAAGTCAAGTATCAACTACAGATAAGTCTTACCTTGTTTGCAGTAGAAGAAAAGTAGAAGATGCACCCTTGAACATGATATAAGAATGTAGTAATTCACACAGATCATCGGTCTTGTTTTACTCACAGTAATAACAGAGGAAAAGTTGTTTACTGAATGAAATCTTGGTATAATATGATCACAATAGATGTAGTACTAAATTTCAATCAATCACTCTTCAAGAATTACAGAAAGAAATTCAGAGAAATGGAAACACAGTGGGAACACATAACTCAAATTGAAAAAAACTTAGGATCTTTGTCTGCAATTGCATTAATACTCAAAAAAGATTTTCTCTATTACATTCAGCAAGAAGCAACCTAGAATAGATCTAAAATCTATGCATTTATACAAAATCTATCACAATTGAAAACTGTTGGACTTCTTACAATATTTGACTAAAAATAGAATACATCTTAATAAAACAACAACATGCAAATATTGTGGAGTTTTGTTGGTGCTTCCTCTATCTCTTCGTCTGCTGGTAGATGCACTTTATTTCCTTTGATCTTTGAGCCAGGTACACATGTCATTAAGGCCACCCCAATCATTCGGCTTACTGTCTTGTCCATTTGATCTTGTTCCCATCTGTCCCTTCGGGTGTATTAAGTGGGGCAAGGAATTGCAATTGGAGTCATGGGGGGAATAATTAGATGAATAACTCAGTGTTGGCTCATTAAGAGATGGATAATGGTTACAGGGAAGAGTAATTTTTCACGAAAAGAATTATGGGGGAACAAGTGTCTAATGAGGAGGTGGGATGGGTGGATGCAAGAATGCGGGTGGTAGGGATGGATGAGGTAAGTGATTATTGGAGGATGAAACGTAGAGTGGGTGGAGAAGGTGGAAACTGTGTATGCCTAATCATTTTCTCCACGCTACACTTTCTTTTCCATGTTCAATGCATTGGGTGCACCTGTCCATTAATGCTTCTACAAACCTTGAAGGCTCAATCCTTTCATTTAGTTCAAAAATGAACATTTTCTTCTGTATTTGTGGCAGCTTCTCCTGGATATTATTAACCTCTTCAACTATGACCTGAAAACTATGAACTTGGATTGACCAACCATTCATTGATATTAAGAAAATCAATCTGTCTCATCTCTTGGATGGCCTCATGAGTAGCTTCCCTATTCTTTCTGGAGCTTTGCTGGTTCATTTCTATCTCAATTTGCCTCAAGGCCTCTGAGATATTATTCCCTTCAAACTTAATCAACTTTTTATTTAATGAAGACAATGCCTATAGGGAAGCCTCTTTTACATCTCTGGGAAAGTCTCTTGCCTTCTTCCAGATTTGCTTCCCGGGCTTTTAGGGCCATTTCGCCTCTTACTTGTTCAGAATGAGAGAGAAGAGGAAAACCAAGGGGATTAGCTTTTTGCATCCATATGAGAACTTCTTGAAAATTAGACCAGGCTGAGCAGGCCTCTTTTTCCTTGACATATATATCCTTTAGGGAAAGGTCTACTACCTGATAACATTTATGAATAGAATCTACTTTTAGATAGAGTTATTGCTGGGAAACTTCCAGCCTCTCATTTACTTGAATGGGAAAGTCGGCCAAACCTTTTTCTGAGCTTCTTTCAGCTCCTTGTTGATACCTCCTGCCACTGTCTGGTACACCACTTCTCTGCACACCAGCCTGTCAGGTAAAAACTATGGGAGAGAATGAGGAGGAACCGAACAACTGATTACTCTGATATAGGAGAAATTATCCTCAATGAACTAGTCTACAAGTTTTCCTAGGTTCCCCATAATCCTTTATGAAATATGGGGCAATGGGTGACCATAAATGGCTATATGAACAGGCACTATGACATTGTGACAGATTTCGTAGAAGAAATCTTTGGCGCTCCTCCCATAACTTGGAGTGATAAAAATGAATTGGCTCAGAACTAGTCAGGGTCCAACTCTAGTTCATCAGGGGAAAAGGGGTCATGAAACAAATGGAATCCATAACATATGCCGACATGTAAAAAGTGACAGGCTTCCCTTTTGATTTTGTTGATTTATACTCAATGATTTCCTTAGCCAAATTATCAGATAGCATTTTGGACCAGTTGAAGGTATAACCCTCAGCTACCTCGTTCATGATGGCTACCCACTCAACTGAGAAATGTGTAGGGTTCTTATTCCTGAAAAGGTGACAAAGCATCATGGCTACATACAACATATGAGCATCTAAAGGCGTCGTGGCGTACATACCATGAGCGTCGGCTCTGAATTTTTCTGGATGTCCCCACAAGGCCTTGACTATATCATGACTATTTATAGCGTATTGGGTGCACTCCTTTCTCTCAAAATCTACAATAAATGCAGCATTGTAAGTGTATTTAGGGGTAGGGAAAATCTTGTACATTACTTGTAGGTGCTCTAGTCGGAAAGATTCGACAGGGACCTGTTGGTGGTTGATGACGCTCCTAGTTTGGATGTCAACATATTCCAAAGCCTATTTTATCATATCGTTGTAGGGTATGATTCGTTGTAGCGATCTTATGCAGTTCCGACTACACTACATGTCTAAGCTTAGCTGTAAATGACTCATTGTCTTCTTCGGAAGAGTCATCTGAACAGTTGATGATTTCATGCTCCAAGACATCAAAAACCTGCTTCCAAGTTTAAATGGTGTCCACAACTCGCGGAGTTGTGTCTGATAGAACATCTGCGTTTGGATTTGAATCATCACCTGATGCATCAAGCTTCTTTGAATATTTTCTTGGTGCCATAATCCTCAAGGAAACATAATTAGCTGACCTGTGACAAGAGAAGTCTATAAGCTCTACACTGGATAAAAACTGTTAATTGCAAATGGTAAAAATGACTTTGAAATTTGAAGTTCTTTATTCAAAAAATCTATTGATCTTCATATATCGTTACTGACGAAAAATTTATTAAACTTAATGGAATTCATTACCTGGTGATTCACAATCCTTATTTGAAATCATTAACCTTAATCCATCATAAATGTCATTAATGTTTCGACGGTTCATGCTCGGGAGTTTTGGATGTGACAGGGTGGAAATCTCTCGAAGTCTGAATTCATGGAGGAGTTAATCTATGAATAATCACTTTTAAATATTAATTAATCATGTTTAAAACGTTGTATTAACTTCAAGTGTTTCTTAAGTTTGGACTTCAGAAGTTTTGAATATAGCACAAGAGAAATTTCCCGAAATCTGAAACTGTGAAGTAATTAATTTTTGAGTAATTACTCTTAAGTCTTAATTAATCATGTTTAAAACGTTGTATTAACTTCAAATGTTTCGTAAGTTCGGACTTCGGAAGTTTTGAATATAGCAGAAGAGAAATTTCCTGAAATCCGAAACTGCGAAGTAATTAATTTATGAGTAATCGCTCGGAGTGACATGGCAGAGGTGACGTCATTCTGATGACGTGTCAATAAAAGAGAGGTTCCATGTGTCACTTGAAAACATGCGAATCATCCTATGTAGATGTCAAAAATGAGTGCCATGTGTCAACTCAAGGAAAGATTTTTAAAGGACATGTGTCTTATGACTCGTGTTCGTGAGTTCTTTAGGAAAAATCATGAGCGGTTATCTTTGGGTTTCAGAATTTTGAGGTTTTTGTTGTTTGGGAAGGGCAGAGCTATGAAGCAACCGTTGCGGGTTTTTTTTTAAAACTCAGGCGGCTCCAACACTTCGGAGATCATTAGAATTGTTAGATCAAATTACAGAAACTCATCGACGGTAGATATTGCGAGCGCCTTATTGATAAATAACAACCAATGGATTTGATTTAAAATTAAAAGGCAACTCTCTAAGTTTTTTTCTTTTTTGGGGGTAAAATTTTATTTCTAAGAGGTGAAATATAAAGTTCAAAAGCTCAAATTTATTGGTGTTCCAACATAGGCTGCATCTGGGGGATTGTGGCTCCCTGTGAGGCGCGAAAGAATAGTATACCAAGTGCCTTTATTGGGTAAATGGAGTCATTATTGCTTTTTGAAAAAAAAATTCCAGATTTATTTAAGAATTAATCATACATAGAAAAATGAACTTAACCAAATATAAAAAACCTTCAAAACATACTTAATGATTGCTCTCAAGTTGGAATGTTTAAAATTTCCTTTTCTTAAAATTGATTTTAGAATTGTTTAAGATAATCCAAATAACTTTAACTAAAATATCAGTCTTCGACCGACTTCATTTACTTCAAGGTTAAGTAGATGTAACAATTTATTCATGGAATCCCTAGTTGGTTCATGATGTAAATATCACTACAAAGAGAACTAGATGACAGAGTATTATATATTGATATGTATGACAGCCTTACAAATATTATAGATATTGCTTCACTGCCAAGGAGCCCGTTCAGTACCTCGGTGAAGTTATCTACTTCTCCCGTTGAATTTCCTTTCACCACTTCAATTATCACTTTTGCATTTTGTTAAGATGAGGGCAATCAATATATGAATTTCCTTTCATCATCTCTTTTGGACAAGATGGGGGCAATCAAATTATGAATTTTCTTTCACCACCTCTTTTGGAAAAGATGGGGGCAATCAAATTATGAATTTCCTTTCACCATATGTCTTGTATTTTAATATTTTGAAGTGGGGGAAATCAATCTGTATGTCACATACAAGGGATGATATCTATTTAAAATTTTTGAAAGGAAGGTCTGTCAACAATTTTAAGGATACTCTGAAACTAACTTTCTTCCAATTTTCAATACACCTTCACCTATAGGAAATTTTTTATGGGGATTTTAATCTTTTCGGGAATCAACCTTGAGTGAATTAGTTAGTTTAAAGTCTGATAGAAGAGCTAAAATTATCAGGATTAGCCTAGACATACTTTTTCAATTAAAATCAAAGGAACATAAAGATATTCACCTAATCTTGTTTTGAAAATATGTTTTTAAGTTCTCAGAGTCAAGATGAGTTTCTTTCCTTCTATGAAGACTAAGAAAAAAAATCTGAAGTAGATAAGAACTTGGGGATAAGTAAAAATAACCAAATCAAGGATTCGGAGAATCTGACACAAAATATCCTAATCCTATGCAAGTTTTTGTATTTAGTTCAGACTTCCTTCGAGCTTATTTATTTTTATTTCATTTTTATTTCAGAGATGGCTTTAGAATTTATCAGTATCACATTTTAAGTTGTAATTTTATACCTCTCTGATTTTTAGGTCAGGTAATAATATTATCATGAGTGAAACTTCTGTCACATTCATTTCAAAAGAATTTTCTTAAAATTTTATTTGAACTAGAAGAGTAGGAATTCATACCTCATTTTCATTTTGAATTTTGAGCAAGGTAGATTATTATTTTATCACTTGTTTTTAGATAAATAAAGCGTTTGGAAAACGAGTGTCGAATTTTTATTCAGCCTCATCTCCTATTCAACAAGATATATTCTACAAAAGGAATAAAATGAAAAATGTCAGAAAATCCTGTAGAATAGAGATGACATGTGATACAAATGTTTTTATTTTTAATTTCAATGATGTCGAGCAATCATAAATTTATTGAAAATATTTACAATCAATGATCAAATGATTCAGATAATTTACAAAAAGGAAAGAAAAATTGAAAATTAAAATAGCCAATGTCAATCCAATCCGATATATACAATGGAAATCTGAAATGTGACTACTGCATGAAATGTTTTAAATAACGCCCGTTGATAGGAGCGTCAAAAATTTATCCATCAAGATTCTCCAGTGAGAATGAGTTTTTTCCCTCAGCAGCTACAATTTTGAATGGTCTGAACCAGACATGATCTAATTTTCCATGTTTCCCTGCATCTTCCTTTCTAGCCTCCCATTTTAAAACTAAATCACTCGAAAGAAACCTGTTGTCTTTGGCTTTTTAAACGAAAAGGGATTTCATATTATCTTGGTACTTTTGAAGCTTATCATCCACTTCCACTCTGTTCTGCTGAACTTCGATGATTTGATTCATTCTTCTTGTAACTTTGTTTGGCTCTTCATTTGCATCCTACCAGAGTTTCATCACAGGAAGAGCAAGATTGATAGGAAGGATAACGTCAGTACCATAAACCAATTGGAAAGGAGACATACCTATAGATTTCTTGGTGCCAATTTGGTTTGCCCATAGGGCATACTTTAAGTGGATATTCCAAGCTTTTTTATTTCCTGTCAAAACTTTTTTGATTATAGTCATCAAGCTCTTGTTTGATGATTCATCCAACCCATTTCCCTAAGGATAATAAGCTATAGAATGACCTAAAACAATATTGTATTTCTGAAAGAAATTGATCATTGCCATAGACTTAAAATCCTGAGCGATATAAGTGATTATCTTTCGAGGAAAACCAAATCTTGCTAGGATGTTTTCTTCCAAAAAGTTTATTACTACCGAATCTGTAGCATTCCAAGTTGTAATGGCTTCAACTCATTTCGTAAAGTAATCAGTAGCGGTTAGAATCCATCTATGTTGAGCACTTGATTGTAGATGGATTTCTCCGATGAAGTCTAGGCCCCATTGTTGGAAAGGAGATTCATCTTTTACTGGAATTAAAGGTAAGGCAGGGAGATTTTGCTTGCCAACAACTAGTTGGCATGAATTACAAGCTCTGACCCTTGCATTCACATCAGTAAATAGATTTGGCCAATAATATCCTGCCCTTAAAATATTGTAATTTGTTTCTCTCCATGCATGATGTCCTCTGCATATTCCTTCATGAAACACATCAATGACACCTTTTGTTTTAGATTCTTTCAGGCAACATAATAAGAAACCCATAGGGTCTTTCCAGTATAGCTTGCCATCAATGATGCAATACTTAATTGCATGTAGCTTTAAAGTTCTTTCTTTAGAAGGAGTCATGTCATTTGGGCATTGAAGAGTAAGGAGGTATGCAACAATATCACGGTACCAAGCAGAGGAAGAAAAATTATCTTCAATCTGAATTATAGGTGCTTGATCGTCCATTTCCTCTATATCTAGGAGAAAATCATTTGATTCAAAGTTATTTACTCACAGTGCTCTGAAATTTGATTTGGCCAATAACCTTGCCAGACCTTGACCTTTCACTAGCTTGGTTGGTTTCACTTCTAGATCAAACTCTTGAATTTTAGCCAACCATCTACCTCTTTGCCCATCACTATTTGGTTGAACCAAGATATCTTTAATTGCATTTGTTGTCACATAAGCAATTATTTTGGAGTGCAAGACATATGTTTTGAAAGCCTTGAGAACCTTTACCATTGCATAAGCTTGTTTTTCAAGAATATCTTATCTTAGCTCTGCATCTCTGAGGCTTTTGCTGAAAAAGGCTATTGATTGTTCGAATCCTTCTTCATTCTTTTGAAGGAGCACTGCTGCAACAGTATGTTCAGAAGCAAAAGAGGAGATTAAGATTTATTTTGTATAGCCCAGACTTACCAATACTGGTGCCTCTCCTATATATTTCTTAACACGCTCTAAAGATGCTTTGGCCTCTGCATTCCATTTCACCTTGTTGTCCTTTTTTAGCATATCTGTAATCATTTTGATTATTTCAACAAAGTTAGGAATAAATATTCTCAAAAAATTGATCTTACCATAAAAGATTGAATCTCTTTTCTATTTGTAGGAATATTAATCAGGTCAATAGCCTCAACTCACTTAGGATCAACCTTGATTCCATATTTTGAAACTATATGACCTAAAATCTTACCTTCTTGCATAGCGAAGTGTAATTTTGGGGGGTTAAGAGACAAACCAAATTTTTTGCATTTTCCAAAAGTTTTTCTGAGGTGCATCAAATGTTCTACATACGAATTGGTAAAAAATGTCAGATTGTCTAGATAAATAACAAAAAAATTGTCTCTCTCACTGATGAACACGATATCCATTGCTCTTTTGAAAGTTGCGCTTGCATTCATCAAACCAAAAGGCATTTTATCGTACATAAAGGTTCCCCATGGAGTGGTAAACATAGTCTTTTCTCTATCATCTTCATGAAAAACGATCTCATTATATCCTAAGAAACCATCAATCATAGAAATTTTGTTAGCCCCTACTACCTTCTCTAAAACGTGGTCCATCTTTGGGAGCAAGTAGTTGTCTTTAAGAGAAGACCGATTTAAGTTCCTAAAATCAATGCAGAGTCTTATTTTGTTGTTCTTCTTTCTAACAGGGACCAAATTGGCCACCCATTCATATTATCTGAGGGGAACGATGATTTTTGCATCAAGGAGTTTCTTAACCTCCCTTTCTATTACTGGAAGAAGAATTGGGTTTATTTGTCTAAGCTTCTACCTAAAAGGTTTAATACCATGTTTTAAGGGAATCTTGTGTTCAATAATAGAAGTATCATAAGTTTTTAGATCATCATAATACCATGCAAAAACATCCTTATATTATCTAAGTAACTCAGCGTATTTACTCTTTATTTGGGCCAGAAGGTATTTTGATATTTTGACCATTTTTGGATCTTCATCAGTTCCTACATTACAGTCTTGAACTTCTTCGGGTTGAGGTCGCAAAGTATACTTTAAAGGTATATCATCCTGGTCAACCAATCTTTCTAAGGGGATCATGCCTCTAGGAATTTGATTGTTTTTAAGTAAGAGCATGCAGTGATTTTCATTTTTTTCTTGGAACTTCTCTGGGTTCTCTCCTTCCTACATAATCCAAGCAGAATCATTCTGATTTTCCTGATCTATGTGGGTCTCAGAAAAATCATCAACCATTTCCAGGAACTGTTTGATTTGTTCGTCGCCTTCAAACACTTTCCAGTGCTGAACACTATTCGGAATCGAAGTTCTATGTCTCATATCGATGTGATATTTCAATTTCAAAATAGTAGGTGGTATGAAATTCGTAGCAGCTTTGGCCAAAGAATCAGCTTGTTGATTTTGCGCTCTTGGAATAGAGTGAATATTAAAGGACGAGAATAAATTCTCTATAAGATCCTAGGAACAATTTCTATATCATCCCAATATAGGATGCTTAGCTTGATATTTTTGTTTTATTTTTTTTACAATGAGCTCAGCATCACCATAAACTATCAAATTTTAGATTTTTAATTTTTTGCAGCTTCTAATCCTAAGACTAAAGCTCCATATTCACAGACATTATTAGTATAATCAACGTCCCATTGTAATCTGTAAGAGAAAGGTATAATGTATTCATCCCCAGGTGCCACAAACAACACTCCAACTCCTGCTCCTTCGCAGGATGAGGCAGCATCGAAGAACATTTTCCACATCCCTTCTCTAACATTTATATTTTTCTTTGAAATTTCTGTTTTTTTATTTTCTTCTTCTATACATTCTTCAAAATCATCATCTATAGATAATATACAATTTCTTAAGTCTTGATCAACAACATAGACCAGGTATTTATGGGAGTTTTGAGGGTCGCTTACAGTATACGCCAGTCTAGTTTCTCTATACAGCTGAGTAAATTGTCCACCAAAACTTGGAATTGTAGCATAGGTCATGTCTAGTTGAATCGATCCTCTTAACTTGGCACCCCAAGATCTGGATAGAAGCATACCATACTTGGCAGGAACATCAACAACAACCACATCCATAAGGATACTTTTCACATGAACCTGAGCAAGGTTTATAACTAGATCTTTAATCATACCCAAACATTTAACCTTTCTAGAATCAAATGGGTACAAATCTTGATAAGGTCTGGTAATTTCAAGGCCCAATTTTTCCATGATAATCTTAGGCATTAAATTACACGAGGCTCTTGAGTCCAACATGCAATTGTGAAGTAAATGATCGTGCACAATCAATGTAATATAGAACGAAGCAACAACGTCCTTATTGTTTTCAATGTGTGGCCCAAAAATGATTGTAGGTTTTTCGTCCTGCAAATTGATAACATCAGCTTGAAATTCAGCATCAGAAAACTTTATTTCTTTAGCGATTTGTTTTTTATAGATCAACTTCCTAGCAAGTTCAACCAGAGGCATTGGAATTTTAATTTTATTAAGTTCATTCTCTAAATTGAAAGTCCCAATTGGTTTTTCAATTTCCTTGGTCAGAATCTCAACCTTTGTATTTTTTGGCTTCTTAGTTTGTACTGCTTTTGTTTAAACTTGCTTTGTTCGGGCAGCTTGCATCTTAGTTGATGGTTTTGTAACTGTTGCCTCATTTGCTTTGTTTCGTGATAAAATATTTTTTGGTGGAATATTTGTAGAACTTTTTTCTCTTGGCCTCAAATCATATTTATGTTGAAGCTCGGCCATTATCGAGTCAGTGAGACCTTTGTACATAGAGCCCCCCAGATTGTTGATGTTTTCATCATTATTAAACAGAGATTCCAGGTCTAAGGATTTCTCATAATATTGTTTGGTTAGGTGAGGCTCAAGATCATCATTGCTGAGGTTGTTTAGATCTTCTTCTAATTCTTCATAATCTTGCACTTCATCTATCTGCATGAAATTCTCAGTTTTAAACGGAGCTTGAATCTTTTGATCCTCATTTTTTAGTTGTCTTTGTTGTATCTAAGGATTAGGGTTTCTCTTGAATTGATTCCTAACGTATGGATTAGGTTTGTCTTGCTCTATTTCCATCCTGGAAATTTTGTTTGATAAATAATAATTTTGGCCATCTCGACCATTTTTTCCTCTGGGGACTTTCCATATCTAGAGGGTCCCGCATGTTCTTTAAAATGTCTAGGTTCTCTGTCTCCCATCTCAACCTTAGTTTTCAATTTCCCATATGCCATCATATTGGACTCAATTTCTATGGCATCATCTTGCATCCCCGCTAAAGTAGTGGATCTTCTTTCTCTCAAAAGTAAAGAGAAATAAGAATATAAATCCCCTGCAAAAGTGACTTTTGCAGCTGGTTGAGAAGGTTTAGCTTCGATTGGGATTTTTTGATAAAGCTTATTAAATATTTGGATAAATTCTAGGAATGATTCAGAAGTCTTCTTTCTCAAGGCTCCGAATTTGGTTAAGTAATAAAGATGATCCTTTTTCTCGCCCCATTGCCTTAGGAAGGAAGTTTCTAGATCGTCATATGATCGTATAGAACCTACTGGAAGTCCTCTGAACCAAGTTCTTACCTATCCTTCAAAAGTCTGTACTAACAGTATTGTGTAAAAATCCTCGTGCTCAATGCCAAGAATATCAGAAAATTGATCAAAAAAGGCTATATGCTATGTTGTTATTAGATCCCCTTCTCCCATGAATTTGGGGAGGTTCTTCATGTAATTTTTAGGTAAATCATGCAAGACAACAGGAAGGACTAAGGGAGAATATCTAGTGGTGACCTTGGAAAATATCCTAGGGGGTTGAGATTGTCCAGAAGCCCCTGCACCTCCAACACCACCAGCACCAGCACCTCTAGCACCGGCCATTGAAAACCTAGGAGACAAAACTCGGGGACTAAAAAGGAGATTTTCAAAAACTTCAAAAGACTGATCTACTGATCTTTTGACCACTTCGGGATGTTGTGAATGAATTTCGGGAAAATGATTGTGAGAAAATGGAATATCTAGATGAGGGGGAAAAGAAAAACTTGAGCTCGAATCCTCATGTTTACTTGATATATAGATAGGACAAGTGATAGGGGAGGAATCCGGGTATAGAAAATAATCTTTAGGATTTCGAGAAACATAAATTTTTACTTCGAGAAGGGAAAGAATCGGCTAAGTGTTAATAATAGTGGGGATTGAAACGGATCCTTTGTTCTCACTGGTAAAAGTATCTATTAATGAAACATGGATGGTCTGGTTAATCTCAAATTTTATTTCAGGAATAATTACCCCTGGAGTTTCAAGCGTAATTGCAGGGTTACTTGTTGATGCTTCTGCAAAATGAACTTGTTTAAAAATTTCTTTAGGGGTTATTTCTTCAATGGTAATTTTAACATTAACTTGCATAATTCTAGTTTGATGGGCCTTACCCGCCGACGCAAAATTTTGTCAAAGATATCCCTTTCGTTTCAACAATTTTTTGGGATCCGAAACTGGTGTAGTTTGCTTTGTCTGGGTTTTTTGTGGTATTATTTTGACTGAATGCCAGTTTTGACTACGGTGGAGTCATCGGGTGAAAAATGAAGTAAGCCTTATTCACGTATTCAATCTTTTTTCGTCCTCAAAGATGAAACTTTACCATGTCGTTCTCCCAGGGAAAAATGATTTTGTTTCTCCGTCCCCAACGCCAAAATGATGTTGTTCCTGAGATTGATTCTAAGGCTCAAAGAATAATGTAATGCATCAAAGTTTTTAAATGAAATGTTTTTATGAGTTCTTTTTTCTACCTTCAGTTTTCTGATAAATAATCTTTAAAGGAAATTAATAATAAGATAGTACTGAGGATGTATCTCATTATCTAAGTCGCAATTATAATGTCAAATGATGTAGAAAGATTTACAAAAATATTAAAACAAATTCAAGTATCAATTACAGATAAGTCTCATCTTGTTTGCAGTATAAGAAAAGTAGAAGATGCACCTTTGAACATGATATAAGAATGCAGTAATTCACACAGATCACGGGTCTTGTTTTACTCGCAGTAATAATAGAGGAAAAATTGTTTATTGAATGAACTCATGGTATACTATGATCACAGTAGATGTAGTACTAAATTGCAACAATCACTCTTCAAGAATTACAGAAAGAAATTCAGAGAAATGGAAACACAGTGGGAACACATAACTCAAATTGAACAAAACTTAGAATCTTTGTCTACACTTGTATTAATAATCAAAAAAGAGTTTATTTATTACATTCGGCAAGAAGCATCATGGAATAGATCTAAAATCTATGTATTTATACAAAATTTGTCACAACTGAAAACCATTGGACTTCTTATAATATTTGACTAAAAATAGAATACATCTGAATAAAACAACAACATGCAAATATTGTGGAGTTTTGTTGACGCTTCCTCTGTCTCTTTGTCTACTGGTAGATGTGCTTTCTTTCCTTTGATATTTGAGTTAGGTACACATGTCATTAAGGCCACCCCAATAATTTGTCATACTGTCTTGGCCATTTGATCTTGTTTCCATCTGTCCCTTCGTGTGTATTCAGTGGGGCAAGGAATTGCAGTTGGAGTCATGGGGGGAATAATTAGATGAATAACTCAGCATTGGCTTGTTAAGGGATGGATAACGGTTATAGGGAGGAGTAACTTTTCATGAAAAGAATGATGGGGGAACAAGTGTCTAATGAGGAGGTAGGATGGGTGGATGCAAGAATGCGGGTGGTAGGGATAGACGAGGTAAGTGACTGTTGGAGGATGAAAGGTAGAGTGGGTGGAGAAGGTGTATGTTGTGTATGCCTATTCATTTTCTCCCTGCTACACTTTCTTTTACCTATTCAATGCATTGGGTGTTGTTGGCACACCGGGGTAGAACCAGGGTTCAATGCTTCAATAGCGCACCAACAAAACCCTAACTACCATCCCTTTCGGCAACACCTGCGAAGCAGATGAAGTCTCACCCGAGGTAGAGGCAGGGGGGGTTGTAGGACTCAAGTGTCTACAACCTAGCTGGGACACAGATCTGTGATCACAATACTTAACAGAGCACTTAGCCAACAATATGCATTAATTCATGATTCTTATTCACATCACAGATTAACCCTTATTATAGATCAGTGCAGTAGTAATCAAGATTTAAGCACATCTAATCATTTAGCACATAGCATCAAAGCAGATCTAACATTTATTCATATATAAAGCACTAAGCATCAATGGATCTACCTATCATGCATCAAGACTAAGCAAATAAATACATGAACACCATGAACAACATTGCACAAATCACAACAACACAAGATATACATGGTTCACTCTAGTGTGGGGCTACGTCCACCAACTCTTCTTCTTCTTTATTGATATTCAATATTTCTACATTCTTCAGCTCCCGTGCACAAAACCACAGAGTGCAACTTCACATTGGAAAGGTGATCTCAGACTAGATCCACCTTCCTCAAAACCAGGTCAAGGCACAAATCCTCTTACAATCACTTGCACTTAGCTCTTCAAGTCTCAACACAGTGTATGCATAAAAGCCAACAATTGTTCTTCACACTTAGCAGCCCTTACATATTCTTGCACGAAGCCAACTTAGACTCTTTTCACTCTAGGTCCTATCTACTTATTTATGCATTACAACAAGGCCTAAGCATGGGTAAACCCAAGGGCCGACATCCCATACCCGTTACATAAACCCTAAAACCCAAAAATCCCACAAAATGAGTGAGATCATGTGATCTTCGCTTCGCTTGGGCTTTCCATCTTCGACTAGCCTGTCGAAGTCCCGAAAATGGTCAAACATGACCAAGGTTCTCTCAAAACTTGGTCGAGGGCCAACAGGCCCCCAACACTCACCTGTGACTCTTCCTAAGTCACTTTGATCTGGGAAAAACTACTTTGAAGGCCTCGAGCTTAGCTTGAGCTGCCTCGACTTGCTGCTTCACCAGAGCCTCCTGCTCGATGAACTCCTAAATCACTTTCTCGGTGAGAGGCCCTTCCAAGCATTTTTCTACTATTGCAACCACTTGTTCCAACTGTGAGCCTTGTCTCTCGATCTCTTCAAAAGTGTGTAGGCTTCATCCTGCACCAGTTGGAGTCTTTGTGTCACCTCCATAACCTTTCTCTGCATGGCAGTGACCTGTTGTTGAACTGCACGATGCTCCTGCAACCTCTTCATCTTCTCGATTGCAGTAAGAAGATTCATCTGTGCTTGCACTGTGGATGCCTGTTGCTTCACCTCCTGGATTTGTGCCTCCAATGTCCTCAGCTCTGGGTCTTCTGCAAGGCACTCATAGGTCTGCACACTTCGATTAATTAGTTTCTTACATTATGAGGCCAACACCCTGATTGTTTCTAATGCACCCTTGGAAGTTTCTTCCCTCTAATCCCGCACTTATTGCGTTGTGCTAGGTACTGCATGGATTTTGATCTTTGATACTCTTGCTTGAAGTTGTTGAATGGCTTCAACGACATTCCCCACTTGTATGTTGGTGGACTCTAGTTCCTCCTGTGCCAAGTCTGACACAGAACAGAGTGCTCTAGTCACTGCCTCCTTGACCACAGTCTTCTCTGCTAGCATATAGTCTTTTTCTTTTTTCATCTTCTCTTTGTCCCCTTCGAACTTCACCCTGATGTCATCTTTCTCTTGCTGCGTAACTCGAATGTTCTCTGAGGTGGCCTCCTTTTCTTGCTTCAAGGCCTCTGTAGCCTGTTCCTTTTCTTCTTGGACTCGATGAAGTCGAGCCTCGGTTACATCTTCTAGCCTTCTTAATTGGGTGGGATCATCCCCCAATTGTGGAATTTCTGATGACAACGGTGCAGTAGACACTATGTGGCTCGAGTATAGGGATTGTTGTATGTCTTTCATTTCTTTCTCTATTCTATCATACAGTGTCTCTTGCTTCGCTTCATGTCTCTACAGGATATCCTCTGAGGCATCTTCTACAGTTGTGATGATGAGCTGGATATCGTCCACTGTGAGCACATTCCACGACTGAGGCTTATTGGCTCGGGCCTTCTTTCTTACCGAAGGTTTCTCGGGGAAAACATTTCTCTTCTGTGATGCTTCTGTTGTGGTGAGGGGATCCTTTGGTGGTGTTACTTCACCCTTTTCTTGCTTGTATTCTTCCCATTACTCCTCTTGGTTTACTTCATCAACTCCTCCTCCTGCAGGTGAGTCAAGTGCAGTTTCCTCTAATGTTTTGTCCTTCTCCTCACTGTCTATGTCATGCATGTCCTCCTTTTTCTTCTTTTTATTTGCGTCACTCTATCCATCATACTCAGTCTAGGAGACCAAAGGACTTCTGATGATGTCGGGGTCAAATAGTTCTGCATCTTCGACTGGTACAAGGAAATTGGATGGCCATTCCTTGGTTATCTCCTCCATGTCTTCATTGGTCAATTTATAGTAGGATTGCAGCTCCTCCTTGCTTTTGTCCCTGGATGCAGTGATGTACATGAAGTTTCGATCTGCATGGAACTTCGCTAGCGGCCTGTATGTGTGCAAAGTGTTCGGGGTCATCCGCGGAAATGATTCAATGGTGCGCTTCAACTATAGGTAGTAAGCGTGGAACACCAAATTTGATTTCCACTGCTTCTCCATATCGCTCGTATACCACAAGGTGGTGAACCTCATGGCCAATGACTCTGATGGCTCGATTTCTGGGAATGTCACTCCCTCCGGCATCTCCCAAGCAACAAAGGCAATGAGCACCAGTAGCCAACTGAAGTGGAATTTGTACCCTTGGTAATGTGCTTTGCGGAAGTCCTTCTCCAACTCGTTGATGAGGTAGCTCGCCTAGTTCATCTGCATTCCTTCGACACACTTCCCTGCGAGGTCGACTACGAACCCTGTGACTTTTGTCAATCGATTCTTTCTCACGATCTTTCCAGCGATCAACTGACAAACTAGGCACATTGCACCATCCTGTATGGAGGCTACCTTTTAGCCTCACTTCCCCTTCTCCACATCGCCATATGCCTCCTTGATCTGTTGTGCCAGGGAGCAATCTGCAGCCTTCCCTAGGTAGAATTGTTGAAGGTCTAGTCCCTGCATGCTCAATCCAGTGATTAGGTGGATCAGCGTCGGATCCATAGTGATGCACCTATCTAACCAAAGATACCCTCCATGATAGCACGACATGATGATTTTAGTGCACGCGTTAACCTCATGATTTCTTCCGAAGTGGGGGATCTTCATCACGTTTAAGATCATCGATCTCACAATTTCCTTGATCCACAACTGGGAGACTATCTTGGGCTTCTTCCCAGTCATTTTCTTCAGGCACCTATGTGGTGCGAGCATCACATAGTTCTTTCGGTCTCCAAGGTTGAAATCATTGATCTTGAGAGCTAGGATCAGTCCCAACTGTGTTCTGACTACGTATATCCCCTTTGGGAGGTACAGAGTGATGAGCGTGTACTCGAAATCATGTGGGATGCTGTCATGAAAAACCGCACCAGCCATAGGTGAGATGTAGTCAGGCAAGACCGACGAGATCTTCTTCGCGTTCGCCAGATCGTCGCGGTGCTTGCTTCTTTTATCAATCATGGTTCAGCTAGACTGACATGCAATCGAGGGGGATGCTTTAAATATGTCAGTCAAAGATTCCTGTATACCTACAGACGTGACTTTCTCAGCCATGAGGTCGATCAAGATCTCTTCTACAGACTTCTCTAGTGTTCTATGCTCGCCCGAAATTCACACTTGTAATAAAATAACTCAGGTAGGTGAATGGATACTCGAGGTAATCGAATCAATGGCAAGGTCTATACAGTACAACGTGGTATGCAATCATTTCTCTGTTAGCTCAGATATCTCGGTTTGCAAAAATTGGTCCTAGCACAACGTCCGATGGGTTAAAGAAGAAATGTGGTAACGGATTCCTCCAGTAGGCAGGAATGCCTCAATCAATATGATTCCATCCGTTATGGCGCGGTCTCAACGGTCCAATGGCGAGCTTTTTAGAAATAACTACATTTCTAGCCACTTTGGAGCGTCATTCTAACGGTCGAGACACCTCCAATGGTCATATAGCTTTGTCAAGGCAAAGTGCCATTCTGCGATGTTCTGCTATTCCGACGAGGTTTAAGTTCTGCAAGCCTGCCTTCTGCGAAGTCTTCTCTAGAACCTCCTGTAGTTTTTCTAACCTTACTTGATTCTTACTGAGCTTTCTTTCCTTTTTTCCTGTGATCTAAGTCTTTGGGTTCCTCTTTCCATTCTTATTCTCATCTTCTCTTAGCATAGTAACTTCGCACTGCTGAGATTCTTTCGAAGGGTTCAAGTGTAATACCTCTTCTCTTACAATTTTCGAGGTGGATACATTGCTTTCCTGTATGGACAGGTTCTTTAAATATTCTTGTGTTCTTTCAACTTCGATAGCTAATTCTCTTGCCTTATGTTGCTTTGAATTTTCCTCTTGTTATTGTATTACTCGCTCTATTTTTCTGGCTATGAAGTCCCTTAATTCTTTCTTTTTCTGTTCTGTGACTTCCTCCTCTTCTTTCCTTCGGATATGATCTTTCTCAATCTAGGTCTTTCCTAACAAAAGTGAAAAGGGAGCATTGTTCTCAACAAACTTAATGACTTCAAATTCTTCTTCGGTCGATGTTCCATGAGCAATCATAGGTACATTAGTAACTCTTCTGCATAGGGTTATCATCTTTCCTTTAAACAAACCTATGCTTCCCAATGAAGGTACCATATCAGGCTTTGCCAAAATTTTCCAAGTGCTTTCTGGCATGATATTCACCTATGTTTCCTCATCCAAAACACAGTCTGTGTAAAAGTATCCTATTATTGTTTCTATGCATTGCTTCTCTTTTAAGATCTCTAGTAGACTGATGTCTCTGTGATCCTTTAGTGTTTCTTTCAGTTGTAATAACATAGTCTCTGATTCTTTCTGGTTCACTAGCATATCCTTAGTCTCTTAACCTTCTTCATAGTTTTCTTGTCTCATGTTCATCTTTTCAACTTTAGAAATCATACTTGGACAATCCAAAACCTCATGACCAATAGCTTTACAATAAAGACAAATAGGACGTATACCAGGGCATTCCTTAGAAAGATGTCCTAGTCTTCTGTAGTTATAACATAGTGTCAATCCTCTCTTTCTTTTAAACGATCCCCAACCTTTCTTGTATTACGCATTAGGATCACAGTGATGGACCTGCAATCTGCAAAAAATATTTCTAGGGTCCTACATCCACTTGTTAGTCCAAAAATTCTTTCTATGCATAGGAATAACATATCTTTCACTATCTCTATCAGATTTATTCAGATCAAATCTTCTTTCTCTTAGTTGTTCCCTAGTTTTTAGACTAGGACAAAATTTGTCAAACATACTTTGATTCATACTTTCGAAGAAAAAATTTCCACTTATCTTACCTTTACCAGAGCACAAAGATTTAAAATATTACCTCTTTTCTTCAGATCAGGTTCCTTTCTTAGCACAGAGCTTCGCAAGTCAATTAGAATATTGTGAACTACAGCAACAAATCTACACACAGAGCTTTCTCTTTCCTTCAGTTCCCAGCAATCACAGTTTCAGGTCCTGGCAACGGAACCATTTGTTGGCACACAGAGGCAGACCCAGGGTTCAACGCTTCAACAACACACACAAAAAACCCTAACTACTAGTCCTTTCAGCAACACCTGTGAAGCAGATGAAGTCTCACCCGAGGTAGAGGCAGGGGGGGTTGTAGGAATCAAGTTTCTACAACCTAGTTGGGAAATAGATCTGTGATCACAATACTTAACAGAGCACTTATCCAACAATATGCATTAAGTTATTATTCTTATTCACATTGCATATTAACCCTTATTATAGATCAACGCAATAGTAATCAATATTTAAGCACATCTAATCATTTAGCACATAGCATCAGAGCAGATCTAACATTTATTCATATATAAAGCACTAAGCATCAATGGATCTACTTATCATGGATCAAGACTAAGAAAATAAATACATAAACACCATGAACAACATTGCACAAAGCAAAAAAAGACAGGATATACATGGTTCACGCTAGTGTGGGGCTATGTCCACCAACTCTTCTTCTTTTTTATTGATCTTCAATCTTTCTACATTCTTCAGCTCCCATGCACAAAGCCACAGAGTGCAGCTTCGCACTGGACAG
Source organism: Picea glauca (assembly GCA_000966675.3). NCBI lineage: Eukaryota > Viridiplantae > Streptophyta > Pinopsida > Pinales > Pinaceae > Picea > Picea glauca. Next base: position 77,655 of record JZKD02S1673715.1, read on the forward strand.
GTGATCTGCACACAATGCACTAGATCCACCTTCCTCAAAACTAGGTCAAGGCACAAAGCCTCTTACAATCACTTGCACTTAGCTCTGCAAGTCTCAACACACTGTATGCACAAAAGCCAACAATTTTTCTTTGTACTTAGCAGCCTTTACATATTCTTGCACGAAGCCAACTCAGACTCTTTTCGCTCTAGGTCCTATCTACTTATTTTTACATTAAAACAAGGCCTAAGCATGGGTAAACCCATGGGTCGACATCCCATACCCATTAAATAAACCCTAAAACCCAAAAAGCCCACAAAATGAGTGAGATCCCACGATCTTCACTTCGCCTAGGTGTTCCATCTTCGACTAGCTTGTCGAAGTCCCAAAAATGGTCAAACACGACCAAGGTTCTCTCAAAACTTGGTCGAGGTCCAACAGGTGCACCTGTCCATTAATGCTTCTACGAACCTTGAAGGCTCAATCCTTTCATTTAGTTAAAAAATGAACATTTTCTTCAGTATTTGTGGTAGTTTCTCTTGTATCTTTCTCACCTCTTGAACTATGACTTGAAACTGTGAACTTGGACTAACCAACCATTCATTGATCTTAAGCAAATCAATCTGGCCCATCTCTTGTATGGTCGCCTGAGTATCTTCCTTGTTCTTTCGAAAGCTTTGCTGGTTAATTTCTATCTCAATCTACCCCAAGGCCTCTGAGATATTATTCCCTTCGAACTCAATCATCTTTTTATTTAATGAAGACAATGCCTCTAGAAAAGCCTCTTTTACATCTATGGAAAGTCTCTTGCCTTCTTCCAGATTTGTTTCCCAGGATTTTAGGGCCATTTCACCTATTACTTGTTCATAATGAGAGAGAAGAGGAAAACCAGGGGCATTAGCTCTTTGCATCCATATGAGAACTTCTTGAAACTTAGACCAGGCTAAGCAGACCTCTTTTTCCTTGACATAGATATCCTTTAGGGAAAGGTCTACTACCTGATAACATTTCTGAATCACATCTACTTTTAGATAGAGTTATTGTTGGGCAACTTCCAGCATCTCATTTACTTTTGATGCTTGTGCTTTGAAGGCCAAAATGTCTATCATTTTGTTCTTTGTTAGGGTTAGTCTGGCCTGTAACTACTCAATCAAGTTGTCACGTTGAGTGATAATTCCTTTGCTTGTCTATGAACTCTGGTAGAGAAACTCAAGGTTGTCCTCTAGCTGTTTAATTTGTTGTTGATCACTAGCCCTAATTTGCTCAAGTTCCTAGTTCATCATGCTTCTGATAGTCTGCTTTGTATTATATATCTCACTTTGAAATTGTTCTACTAAGAAGCACTTCTATTGCAGTTGTTCGGTCAAATTGTCCATTGACCATTGATTGGCAGTGGCTAAAGCTCCTAACTAACCTACAACTTCTTTTGCAAACTCTAGACCATCATTGTATTCTCCCATCATACACCAGTCTTTGCCTTTTAGTGATAAATCCGTCCTTTTGGTGAGATTATCTCTTCATGATGGTTTTTTGTTTCTTACTAAAGACGAAATCTAAGGGAGGCATCTCTTCGGGCAATATAGGAGTGAGATCACCTACAAAAGTGAGTTCGAAATTAGGATTTTCGAAGCTGGCCTACAAAGGGGTTAATGATGTAATAAGAGACATAATTGTTGTGAAAGTTTTTTGTCCTATTGTATTCGGGGTGCCAACAGGAGTAGCTGGCGTTGAATGAGGAATAACTTTTGTTGGAGTCATGAAGGCTTTAAACCAAGCTAACACTTATGGATCCTTTAGTTCTAATAGTGATGCTCTTATTTCGTGAAATGACACTTCTGGGATTTTTGGGACTTCCTTAACTTTGTGCTTAGCGGAGAAATTTGGCTCAGATCCTGTAGGTTCAACTTCCTGTGAAGGAGGCGTGAGTTTTGACTCTCCTTGCAATATCTTCGGTAAACTATTCCCCCTGCGTTTTTGAAAGATGATGAAATCATCTTTTTGGTTAGGGGGCAGATTCTGGAATCTGCTTCAGACTTCCTCATAATATCTAACTCCTCTGAACATTTCATCATAAGGAGAATTATCATGTATGTATCGCGTCATGTTAAACTGAGCCAAATGGTTTTCCAATATCTTATGTGGAGCGTGCTTCTTGAATTCGATGTAAACCAATTTGACATCCTCCAGGGCTGCGGCCTCGACTTTAGAGTGACCAAAATTTAACAATGTGAACATGCCAACTTGAAAGGGGAAAGTCGGCCAAACCTTTTTCTGAGCTGCTTTCAGCTCCTTGTTGATACCTCTTACCACTGTTTGGTATGCCACTTCTCTGCACACCAGCCTGTCAGGTAAAAACTGTGGGATAGCATGAGGAGGAACCGAATAATGAAATACTCTGATTATAGGAGAAATTCTCCTCAATGAACCAGTCTGCAAGATTTCCTAGGTTCCTTGTAATCCTTTCTTAAATATGGGGCGGCAGGTGACCATAAATGGCTATATGAATAGGCACTACGACATTACATTGTGACAAATTTCGTAGAAGAAATATTTGGCGTTCTCCTACCATAACTTGGAGTGATAAAAATGAATTCGCTCAGAACTGGCCAGGGTCCAACTCCAGTTCATTAGGGGAAAAGGGAAACAAATGGCATCCATAACATATGTCAACATGTAAAAAGGGGCAGGTTTCCCTTTTGATTTTGCTTATTTATACTCGGTGATTTCCTTATCCAAATTATCAGATAGCATTTTGGACCAGTTGAAGGTATAACCCTCGGCTACCTTGTTCATGATGGCTACCCAATCAACCGAGAAATGTGTAGGGTTCTTCCTCCAAAACAGGCGATAGAGCATCATGGATACATACAACATATGAGAGTCTAAAGATGTTGTGGTGTACATACCATGAGCATCGGCTCTAAATTGTTTTGGATGTCCCCACCAGGTATTGACTATATCATGACTATTTCTAGCATATTGGGTGCATTCCTTTCTCTCAAACTCTAGAAGAAATGCGACATTATAAGTGTATTTATGGGTAGGGGAAATCTTGTACATTACTTGTAGGTGCTCTGGTCGAAAAGAGATGATGACGACCTGCTGGTGGTTGAGGACACTCCTAGTTTGGATGTCAACATGTTCCAAAGCCCAGTTTATCATATCATTGTTGGGTATGAATCTTGGTTGTGCAACGATATTATGTAGTTTCAACTGCGCTACATGTCTAATCTTAGCTGTAAAGGACTCATCGTCTTCTTTGGCAGATTCGTCTGGACATTTGATGATCTCATGCTCCAAGGCATCAAAAACCTGCTTCCAAGTTTTAATGGCATCCACAACACGCGGAGTTGTGTTTGATAAAACATATGTGTTTGGATTTGAATCATTACCCGGTGCATAAATCTTCTTTGCAGCTTTTCGTGGCACCATAATACTCAAGGAAACAAAATTAGTTGACCTGTGACAAGAGAAGTCTGTAAGATCTACACTGGATAAAAACTGTTAACTGCAAATGGTAAAAATGACTTTGAAATTCAAAGTGCTTTATTCAAAAAATGTATTGATCTTCGTATAGCTTTACTGATGAAGAATTTATTAAACTTAATGGAATTCATTACCTGGCAATTCACAATCCTTATTTGAAATCATTAACCTTAAGCCATCATAAATGTAATTAATACTTCGACGGTTCGCGTTCGAGAGTTTTGGATGTGACATGGTGGAAATCTCCCGAAGTCTGAATTCATGGAGGAGTTAATCTCTGAGTAATCACTTTTAAATCTTAATTAACCATGTTTAAAATGTTGTATTAACTTCAAGTGTTTCATAAGTTCGGACTTCAAAAGTTTTGAATATAACACAAGAGAAATTTCTCGAAATCCGAAACTGGGAAGTAATTAATTTCTGAGTAATCACTCTTAAGTCTTAATTAATCATGTTTAAAACGTTGTATTAACTTCAAGTGTTTCGTAATTTCGGACTTCGGAAGTTTTGAATATAGCACAAGAGAAATTTCCCAAAATCCGAAACTACGAAGTAATTAATTTCTTAGTAATCACTTTTAAGTCTTAATTAATCATGTTTAAAAAGTTGTATTAACTTTAATTATTTCGGAAGTTTGGAGTTCAGAGGTTTTGAAAATAACACAAGGGAAAATTTCCGAAATATGAAATTGCAAAGTAACTAATTAACTCTTAATCATGACTTATTAAATCCGCTAATCGTTTTATTAATTCCTTAAAAACCTTTTTTACTTTTTGTAATCACTTTACTTCGATGCTTTGATTCTGGCTAGTGTGTATATTTTCCAACTTCAAATGTCCATCTTCCAAGATGGGTTGTATGAAATGGTAGATGAGTTGTATATGCTTAGTCTTTGAATGGAAGGTTGAGTTCTTTGCAAGATGAATGGCACTCTCACTGTCACAGTACAACCTGCTATTCTCCTACTTATTTCCCAATTCCCCTATAAACCTCTGTAACCAAATCATTTATTTACTAGCCTCTATAGAAGCAACATACTCTGCTTCTATTGTTGAAAGTGAAACAACCTTTTGCAGTTTAGAAATCCAACTTATTTTTGTTCCACCTATAGTAAAAACATACCCTATGGTGCTCCTCCTGATATCTTTATCACATGCCATATTTGAATCAACGTATCCCTGTAGAATAGTGTCTGAACCTCCAAAACATAATGCATGAGTAGCAGTACCTCTCAAATACCTAAGAATCCACTTTACTGCCTCCCAATTTTCTTTACCTGAATTTTTCATATACCTACTCACAACTCCCACTGCATGTGCAATATCTAGTCTTGTGCAAACCATCGCATACATCAAGCTGCCCATTGTTGATGAATAAGGGACCCTGGAGATGTATTCTATCTCCTCCTATGTCTTGGGACTCATTTCCTTAGTTAATTTGAAATGGATGGCCAAAGGTGTACTAATTGGTTTTTCATTCTACATTCTAAACCGCTCCAACACCTTCTCTATGTACTCACCCTGAGACAATGTCATTTTGTGATTTTTCCTGTCTCTTGTTATTCTCATACCAAGGATTTTCTTTGCGGCATCCAAATCCTTCATCTCAAATGAATTATCTAATTTCTTCTTGAGTACATTTATATTCTTCATATTAGACCCTGCACGAGCATGTCATCTACATACAATAGCAACATAATATAGCTTCCATTTTCTAGCTTTTTAAAATAAATATACTGATCAGAATGACAACTATTATAACCTTGTTCTGTCATAAACCTTTCAAACTTCAAATACCACTTCCTTGGAGCTTTCTTTAGGCCATGCAATCTCTTCTTCAACCTACATACCAAATTCTCCTTCCCTTTAACCTCATACCCTTGTGGCTGCTGCATATAAATCTCTTCCTCCAAATCCCCATGGAGAAAAGTTGTTTTTACATCTAACTATTCAAGATGCAAATCTTCTACTGCCACAAGAATTAAAATAGTCCTAATTGAAGTCATTTTAACAACAGGAGAAAATATTTCATCAAAATCTATATCTTTCTTTTGTGCAAACCCATTTACAACAAGTCTAGCCTTGTACTGCTTTTTGCCTCCATCTTCTTCCTTCAACTTGTAAACCCATTTATTCTGCAATGCTCTTTTTCCTGCAGGAAACTAAACCAAATCCCAAGTTTGGTTATTTACCAGGGAATCCATTTTCTTTTTCATGCCTTGCTCCCACTTCTTTTTAGTGTCTACCTGCATTGCCTCTTCAGAACATTCTGGTTCACTAGAATCAATCAACAATAAATAATACAATGAAGGAGAGTATCGTTTAGGGAGTCTACTTATCTTGGTATATATTCTAACAACACTTGCAAGAGTTTGAGGTACATGTTTCTCTTGTTGTTGTACAATTTGATTTTCTGGTACCTTTGGAATTTCTTTTTCAGTGATCTCATCAAGCACTATGTATTCTGGTTTTTCTTTTTCTTGTTTCTTTCCCTGCAATTGATCTTTGTACATGACCTTCTCATTGAATATGACATGTCTACTCCCAATGATTTTGTTATTTTCATAATCCCATAAGTGATAACCAAAATCATTAACACTGTATCCAATAAAGGTACACTTCTTAGATTTTTCCTCAATCTTTGTTCTATTTTCTTTATCAATATGGCCAAATGCTTCACAATCAAAAGTCTTCAAAAAAGAATAGTTTGCATTTTTACCTATACATGCCTCTATAATTCTACCATCCAAAGCGCTTGAAATTCCTATGTTTATTAAGTAAACAACAATATCTACATCATACGCTCAGAACTGTAGGGGCAAACCAACATGCAATCACATACTCCTTGCACGCTCCATGATTGTCATGTTCATCCTTTCTAACACACCATTTTCTTGTGGTGTTCCTGGAACTGTCTTCTCTCTATGTATCCCATGGTATGAAAAGTGATCATCAAACTCCTTGCTACAGCATTCACCTCCATTGTTTGATCTGATACACTTCAATATTTTTCCTTTCTCATTCTCAACCAAGGCTTTCCATTTCTTAAAAGTATCAAAAACATCATATTTTTGTTGAATGCAATAAACCCAAGTTTTTCTAGTTGCATCATCAATAAAAGTAACATAATAACAAGAGCCACCAAGAGATGATACCTGAGTTGGTTCCCATACATATGCATGCACGAGCTCTAAACTTTCACTCTTCTTTTCTTTTCCGGCTCTGAGAAATATGACTCTCTTTTGTTTTCCATAAACACAATGCTCACAGAAATCCAAATCAATTTGTTTAAGATATGGCAACAAATTTATTTTGTGAAATATCTACATCCCCTTCTCATTCATTTTTCCAATCCTATGATTCCATAGTTTTGTATCCACTCCTGTAGACGCTAAAGTGATAGAAGAGTCAGTATTACCAATACATAAATACAATGTACCTACCTTCTCTCCTTTTGCTATCACCAATGATACTTTGGTGACCTTCCACACCTTATCTGTAAATATGGATATACAACCTTCACTTTCCAATTTCCCTCTTGAAATTAGATTTTTCCTTAGATATGGAACATGTCTTACATCTTTCAACAACCATTGGTTTCCATTGCTTTGCTTTAGTTTTACCTTTCCCATTCCAACAATTTTGCATGGTGCATCATCACCCAAATGAACCTATCCAAAATCACCTTGAACATAATCTATAAAATGTTTCCTATGGGTTGTGGCATGAAATGAAGCCCCTGAATCTACTACCCAAGACTCTGAAATATTATCTATAGAAAGAATCAAAGCATCTTGTAACACATCACCTGTTACATTTACTTCCTGAATTTTCTCCTACTATCCATATCTTTGTTTCTTTGGAGTTTTCCAGTCTTTCTTCAGATGTCCTTTCTTCCCACAATTCCATCACTCTATATTTCCAAGTCTGGATTTGGATCTTCCCTTCCTATAATTCTTGCAGTTTCGTGAGCCCTTTCCTCTATCCTTTTGTCTTCCCATGTTCTCCATGTTTAACGAATTACTTGATGTCTCACCTATGCTTTTATGTTGCATTTCCTCACTAAGGATAACACCAACAACATCATCAAATTTTAAAGTGTTTGAACCAGAGACATAGTTACTTACATCCATGACCAAGTTGTTCCATATTTCTGGCAATGAGCACAAGGTTAGAACAACCCTGACCTCATCATCAAAGTCCACTTTTATAGAACTTAGTTGATTAGTAAATGTATTAAATTCATTTAAATGATTTGCAACAGACCCACCTTCTAACATCTTCATATTAAATAATCTCTTCATTAGAAATACCTTATTGGACGTCGAAGGTTTTTCATACAGTTTAGCCAATGCACCCATCAACTCCTTTGTTGTCTTTTCTTTCGAAATATTGAAATTCATTGATGCTTCCAGGCTCAGCCATATCGTTCTTATTGTCTTTCTATCAAGAACCTCCCATTCTTCATCCTTCATGGTCGTCGGCTTCTTTTCTATTCCACCCAATGGTAGGAATAGATCCTTCTGATATAAATAATCTCCCATCTACATCTTCCATAACTGGTAGTTTTGGCCATTAAATTTCTCGACCCTAAACTTTCCAACTTCCGCCATTGCTCCCACTCAAACCAGGAACCCTGTTTTCCTACGATTTATCTTTCACTCGGATACCAGTTGTTAGAAAAAACAAGATCATGGAGCAATAAAATAAAACAAACGCAGAAATAAAACATAGAATATACACAATACAATAGAGACACAGATATACGTGGTTCACCCAGTGTGGGCTACATCCACCGGAGAAATTTCAAGGTCCTTCCTTTATTATTATCCAGCAAATGAAGGGATACAACCTACAACACACCCGTTGTAACTTCCTCTTCTTTCTTTCACAGTCTCCTAACTTAGAATACAATATTCATAATGATACATAGTTACAATACATTTCCCTCATAAAGGAGGGTTTCCTTCTAGGGAAAAAAACCCTAACATAACTTCTATCGTCAAATATGTGACCTTATAATGAACGGTCCAGATTTACTATGAAATTACGATATACATTTACAAGGAAATTTTTCCTTCAGGGGCTTGCTTTCCCCTGGACCCCGCAGGAGGGGCAAGCCCCCCCTGCACTCCCTCGCATGGAGGAGTGTACATTCTTCTGGGGTTTAAAGTCTTCATGGGCTATAAACACGGTTGAAAACAAAGACCTCTAAATCAAGAAGATAATCAGGCTCCACAACCAACATCAACAACATTATATATCATCTTAAGGGGATTGAGCATCTTGTGTTTCTTCTTGACTTATGTGTTGTTTAGTCTAATGTTTTCACTCTCTTTTTCATCGTCTTTATCTTTATCTTTATCTTTTTCATTGTCTTTATCTTTATCTTAGTCTAATTGGTTATTGAATCCAATCTCTAATTGGGGCTGGTTAGCCTAAGGAAAAATCACATAAATTGTATGGTCTAAAACCATATCTAAATCTTCAAGTTTGATCCCTAGTATGGTCGCCAAAAATGTTGATGCTTGAATCTGTTGGGACCAAAACAACAACCTCACAAGGATATGAATCCTCCTATGTTTTTAGAGAGGTGGTACTCCTCTTTTTCTTATGATATTTTTGTAATTATCAAATCAAGAATAATATGGGACCATGATATGGTCCAATCTTTAATGCTCAATAAAATAAAAAAATATTGAAAGTAAAAAGTATTTATAAAAGAGAATTCCTGAGATATGGACCAGGAATCTCACACACCACACATTACAACAAATAAAAATATCCTCACATCCATCATAGTTGAAATAAATATTTTGATCACATCAAAATAAAAGAATATGGTCCATTCGCATGAGAGAACTTTTATAGAGTAATACTTATAAAGCTCAAAAGAAGATTATGATGAACCAATTTCAAATATTTTATACTCAAGACTCGAAGTTATAAATACAGTCAAAATTGATCCTGAATTAGTTCTCTGGGATTTCTACAAAATAATAATGTTTGTTATAGTGCATTGAAATTAAAGGTGTTTGTCCAAAGGATTGGGATTGGGGGTCTCGTGGACCATAAAGAAAAAATATACAAGAAAGTAAGAAATAGAAAGAAGAACGTGGGAAGATGTCGAACAACAAGATCTGAAAAGAAGACAAAAAAGAATGTTATCAGGATTTGGTTATACTTTTCTAGTTAAAGAAGAAGAATAATTGGATGAAAACTGATAAAGGAAGAAGTATGTGATTGTTGGTTGTGGAGCTTGACTATCTTCCTAATTCAGAGGTTTTTTTAAGTCATTCTTGGACCCCATTCCCTAACAGGGGGGTGTGGGGGTGTGGGGGGGGATTTCCCCCCAAAACTGTCGCCAAGGGGTCCATGGGGGGGCAGTGACAATTTTTGTAGCCCCCCCTGGCGGGGGATTCGACGCCCCCGAAGAGAAATTTTGGGAAAATTTACCTTGTAAAATATTGTAATTTCGTAGTCAATCTGGACCGTTCATTATAAGGTTGCAGATCTGACGATAGAATTTATGTTAGGGTTTTTTTCCCTAGAAGGAAAACCTCTTTTATGAGTGAATTGTATTGTTGTTGTGTATTATTGTGAATATTGTATTCTGAGAGATGAGACTGTGAGAGAAAGGAGAGGAAGTTACAACATGTGTGATGTAGGTTGTATCCATTCATTTTTCTGGATAATAAAAGGAAGGACCTGGCAATTTCTCTGGTGGATGTAGCCCACACTAGGTGAACCACGCATATCTATGTCTCTATCATGTTGTGTATCTTATGTGTTTTATTTCCACATTTTTTTTATTTTATTGCTCCGCGATCATGTTTTTCTAACAGTGATTAGCATGGACTTACTATGATGGTATCTCTCTCCCATTTTCATTTTCTTGTTGTTGTTTCTTTTGTACCCTTGCTTGTTGCAGTTTGATAACTGGTCATAATTTCTTCTGCTGGTATTTAGGAAATCTTGGAAATTGAGTTGTTTAACCACTCTTGAATAAAATCTCTCAATGGGGCAACAAAACTTCTTGTTTTACTTTAACATTAAACAATTCCTTTTTGATTTCTCTAAGATCAATAGATAAATTTTGCAATGCATTCTCAATATCTTCATTTTTATTGGTGTACTCAACAAGCCAACTATCAATATCATCATGTGTGAATTCAATCATGTTATTAAACTTTTCAATTGATGCCCTTTTTAATTCTTCAACTTGCCCTTCGAAATGTTGTTGAGTCATAAGCATTGAATTTGAGATATATTTAGGGTCCAAGACTTCAACCATAGTGCCAGAGATATCTAAATAAAGATTTTTTTAGAATGATTATGTCTTCCTTCTTGATAAATCAGTCAATTGGGTTGACAGTCCTTTCAATACATTAATTATTTCAATCCAACAGGACTTTATTTGTTTGATGCGGCTCGGAGAAGGTAAATTTTCTTGCTTTCTCAATTGCTCTGTCATTGTCGAAACCTTCATAGAAAACATCACAACTCCATCTATATAAAAACCTACACCATTTTTCAAATATGTGTTCAAATATTCCCTGGCATTCTGAATTCTCAAGCCAAGAAAGGCAAAGCTTTTTTCCATATCCCATAAGTCTAAAATCAATGACATTTTTTTCTTAATATTTTCTTCGACAAAATGTCGAGTGGAAATGATTAAATTTGAAATTCCCTTGACTCTTTCACTTGACTCTAGGGTTTCTTGAAAAACAATTCCGAGACGAATCATGGAAATGGGGGAAGCCAGAATAGGTGGAGGCATGAGGTTTCCCTCCAATTCTTTAATTTTTTCTTTCCAATGAGCATTGTATTCCTCCATATTTGCAATTGAAACATCAACATCATCCTCTGTAACTGTATGAATAGATGACAATATAGAAGGCAACATATTTTGTGTTTCAATGGTGGACCACATCTTCTGGATTTTACTCTTTGTAGTTCTTTCAAAGTCCAATTTCTCATATTCCTTATCAAAATAGGAATTTTGTACAACAAAAATCTCTTCGTCAGAAAATGTCTCCTCCTGGACCATGAGTGCAAAAATATGTTGTACATTTTCTCTAGATGGTACTTCTACATCTGGGAAAGTGATATTTTCAATATCCACGTCCAAGTACATATTATCCAATAACAAATCATTTTCGGGTGCATGCGTTTCTTCTCCCTCCTGCTGTGAATTTGTCATTTTTCTCTTAATTTTTAACTTGTGTGGATTCTCCAGGTTCCCCTTAGGAGTGTTTCTTTCTTCATCATCCCCTGAGTTATTACTATTTATTTTTCTTGTGTGTGTTGTCCCGGGATGAATTGTCTTTGGTAGAGCACTTCTTCAAGAAACAGTTGGTGACTGATCATTTTTCTCACTTGATGGCTTACCTCTTTCCTTATGGTGCTCTATGATACTTATGATAGTTTCTATATATCTGGAGTCTTTGTCAGCTTCCTGATTATTTGGATTATCATTGTCATCCTCCTCTTCTCCACTTACGACTGAATTTATGAATGCAGGGTCGATCCTAATTGAAATCAAATGATTATAAAAATATCAATAGGTTCAAAACATTGATTTCCTTTACATATCTCATGTCGGAATGGTCGAAATAAGCAACATATTCATCAATATTGGAAATTGCTCTGAGAATAATTTCACCAACTTTCCACGAGAGAGATATGAACTGCTTTTTTATTTTCTCAGAAAAGGTGTGAAACCAGAATTTATATTTTCTAGAAACTTCAATAATTAACAACTTATCAAATATATAATATGGAAGAAAAATAGGTTTTTTGATAGAGCAGAAAACCCTAATGACATTTTAATCCTCCATTTTTTCAAGAATTCCTTTCCCTTTTAGAAAATTTGATGCGTCCAATGATATCCGGGAAGTGTCTTCCCCAAATAATAACTTTTTGAATTTAAACACAAAATCACAATATACTTCATAGAAATGATGGCCAACTCTCTGTCTCCATAAAGCTCTATACCACATGGTCACAAGGTCCACCTTTATTTTCACTCTTCGAGCAATATTCAAACCCTCAAAAGTATGACAATATGTAATAGAAAATATTAAGTAAGACGACATATAAAACTTCTTCTCAGTCTTGAAATTTTTCAACCGTGCAGTAGTTTCATTCGAAATAATCTTCTCCTAGTCGAAGATTGTGTTTTCGTGAAACGCAAAATGTAGTATATACAATGCCAATTGGGGAATGGTTTCTGTAGAGTCTTGGTCAGCAATTCAAGTAAATAACCAAGCAATTTATTTATAAGGATTTTTTAAAGAACTTTCTTGAATTATGGATATATCTTCAGGCATTGATGCAAGGTCATGCAAATATTCTTGAAGAAGTTTGATTCCATTGTTTTTTCTTTTTAGAAAATTTATGGCTTCCTCCCCTTTGTAAACTAGGTTCGACTCTGGAAATTTCAACATCTCTCTAAATATTGAAGGTGCCAAGGATACACGAGAACTACTCTGCAATGTGATGACCCTTATGTTTTGGATAAAATTGTCGATGCACCAGGTGACAATAGCCTTTCATTCAAAGAATTCTAGAATGCATCCTGTAAGAACTATCCCTGAGGTCCACACCTTGTTGTTTTCTTTGGCCAACAAATTTGAATAGTACCAATACGACCAGAACCAATGATAGTTATAGTCTTATCTAGTGAAGAGGTTCAAGGTATCTCCACAAAACTGTTGTTTTCTCGTGACTAACTTCATGCAGCTGGCCAACCTCCCTTATAATATTACTTTCCACAGTAAAATGATTTTAAGTTAGATTTTCTTTTGATGGAAGCATTAACTCGAAATAAATATGACTTGCCTCAATATAAGCACCATTAATTAACGGACATTTCAAAAATAAATTTAGTAGTTAAGTCTGTAAGGATAACATTAAATGTGACATCGAGAAATGTGAAGGAAGAGACACTTAATGGTGGAGAGTTGGAGTGAGCGATTAGGATGGAAAAGCAAGTTCGTGAGTCCGAAGGTCCGCAAGTCCAAAAGTATGAATAGATGAAATGGATAAGTGTTGAAATATTTCAGGTGGACAGTGGTGAAAGTGGAGGTATAACACATAGGTCTGTGAGTCCACAAGTCAGAAAGTCCACGATGCAAGAATAAACTAAGTGTTGGGTAGATTGATATGTGGGTAAAGGGAACATAATACAAGTCTGAAGGTTCGCGAGTCTGAAGGTTTGTGAACGTGATGAAAATGACTAAGTTTGGTAATGTTAATACAACAAAGGAAAGGGAAAAAATGGGGAAGAGAAGATATTTGGGAAGGGAAATTATGGAAGGGGAAGAGAAAAGGTAGGAAAAGAAAACGAGAAAAAAGAATGAAAAGGGGAAGAACAAAATGTTGTAAATACTAAAACAACTGAGAGGGGGGGTGAATCAGTTGTTACTGTGCTTAAACAATATTATTCCTATTAAAATATTATTAACCTTCTCCAAGTGATCATTAAGATTATGCAAGACATGAACAACAGAAATATCAAACATCAATCACACATATGATATATACAGAGATAGATATTCACGAGGAAACCCATAAAGGGAGAAAACCTCTTCTTCTTCGAATGATAGGCAGTCTTTTAAGTTTTGTGCATCATCTTTCTTTGAGAACCAACTCAAAATGAGGCTACAACCTCTTATTTAACAAGATGCAACTTGTTGAGAGCACCAACTCTCTGGTTTCTCTAGCACCCACTAGAAGGAAGCACCAACTCCCTGAGTGTTCCAGCACCAACTGGATGGAAGAAAAAACTTCCAGTCACACAGGCACCAACTTATATAATAGAGAAAAATGGTTCCCCCTTGCACCACCCCACCACCCTGGTTTTTCTGGCTACAACCAGATGGAAGCTACAACTCCCCATGTTCATGCACCCACTTGAAACTCTGAGGACAACAGTCCTCCCTAGCACCACCCTACAACCCTGGTTTTTCTGGTTGCAACCATATGGAAGCTACAACTCCCTGTGTTCAAGCACCCAATTGAAACTCCAAGGACAATAGTCCTCCCCAACACCACCCTACCACCCTGAGATATAAATCTTTGTTTGATTAGACTCTTGCAACAATACAGATATTTCAATACATACCACTTTTTCTATGTTCTTCAATTCTGCTCTGCTTCTGTCTATTCATACTTGTCTCCACTTGCTGTCTCTTTCCATATACTCTTCTTCTATTCTTCTCATGATCTTAAGTTCTCATACAGACTATTGTTTTCACCATTTCTTCTCTATCCAGCTTATGTTCTTCATTTCTCCATTTTCTCCCTCAGTTCATGTTGTTACTTTCATTCCATACAGTTCAAATACTTTTACAGAGAAACAAAAACCTACCTCTGTCATGAAATTTTTCCTTTATTCCTTCTCTCATTATCCGTTACACTCTAAATCTTGAACGCCTGAGTCAGGAATCTCAAACCACTCAAGAACAATGATTCCAATGCCCCAGAACAATGATTCAGTTAGTGTAATTGGATCGTAATTGATCAAGAAACTATGAAATGAAACAACAACCCTTCGATCAGATTGTCTTCTTAATGTTGGTTGTGGAGCCTGATTATCTTCCTGATGCAGAGGTCCTTGCTTTCAGCCGTGCTTATACCCCATGAAGTATTTACACCCCAGAAGTATGTACACTCTTCCACGTGGGGGAGTGCAGAGGGGGGGTACCCCCTCTGCAGGGTCCGGGGGGCCTATCCCCCCCGCTGGGGGGTCTGGGGGCAAGTGGGCCCCCAGCGGGGGTTCGGGGGTGAAGCCCCCGAAGAAAAAATTGCCTTATAAAAGTATATTGTAATTTCATTGTAAATCTGGACCGTTCA
>JZKD02S1673715.1:97534-119676 GCA_000966675.3 Picea glauca
GCCCACACTGGGTGAACCACGTAAATCTGTGTCTCTCTTGTATTGTGTGTCTTCTGTGTTTTTTTTTCTGCATTTGTTTTATTTTATTGCTCCGCGGTCCTGTTTTTTCTAACAATTAATCTGCGTCGTTGGATTACACACACAGAGGCTTTTTGATCCACAGGTCCTCGTGAACTTTACATGCATGAACTAGCACATGGTGCAACGTTCCTCTCCACATGACCACTAGTTGTGACCTTGGGCAATGGTCTCATGTGACCACATGATTGTGGGAGCGAGATCTCTTCTCATTAGCCCCCTATCACATGTGACCTCGGGCTATGTCCTTGCGTAAGTGAACTATTTTGGGCGCTTCCAAGAGTGGTTTGGGATCAATTGCTTTTCTCCCTGCAATCCACCTCCATCTTCCATGTACCCTTTCTCCAAAACCATGGTTTGAATTGTGGCCCACTCACGAAAAATTAAGACCTGAGCATGTTCTAACCCCGTAATGCGACAGGACCATTGATCTCAAAATCTTGACAGTGCTCCTAAACGGACGGTTCAGATTTGTTCTTTCACGATTTGCGGATCAGATCTAACCTTCCTAAATCAACGATTGTGATTTATTTCGTGATCCGGGCTTTGGGAGTTTCAAATCTCAAACCTTGCTTTCTTTCATACGTCAATCTTTCAGGTTCGATGATATGCAGACACCTATCCTTCTCGATCGACGGCTCTGCCTCTACTTTAGGGATTTTACCTCTCAACTAGATCAATGGTCTTGTGTCCCCTTTCTCAATCAATGGTTGAGATCTGCTTCGCTAATCCGAGCTTTGACGATTTCAATTCTCAACCTTCACGCTTTCCTAGAATGCTTTTAGACAGAGTCCACAGATTCCTGCCACATGTCCTCATGGATCAGATGGTTGAGGCTTACTTCGGGTCTTTACCCGGAGTCCATAGGATTACGCCACGTCTTTTCTAGATCATACAGCCCAGATTTACTTCGGATGATCTGACGCTTGAGATATTCTTTGGATGATCTGACGACTGAGATCTACTTCGGATGATCCATTGGTCGAGAATGTATTTCGGCTCTCCAAGCTTCGGGTATTTCAAATATCAACTAGAAATTCTTGAAGTGATTTCTCTGGAGCGTAACCTCCTCATAACTTTAGACCCGAAATGAATGACGTCTGTTTGATCAATATCTTAGATCAACGAATCGATCTATCTGCGATGCAGCTTTTCTTTGGATTAAATCCAACATTCATCACATTTTCTCCAGATACAATGGTCCTTATTCATTTCGGATTTCGGGCTTCGAGTAATTCGACTTTCAAGTTGTGAATTCTTTCGAAGTGAGATTCCCCGAACAGTAACCTCCTCGAAACTTTTGACGTGAACCAAATTTTGTTCGTCGATCATGTTCTTAGATCAATGGCTCGATCTATCTTCGATGTTGTTCTTCTAGCTTATCCTATCCTTCCACTTAAAAGTGATCCAACAGTTATCGGGTATTCGGATAATCAAATTCTCAACAGTCTTGGTTTGTCCTGTGGAGATGTTGATCTTGATCACGTTTTTGTACTGCACTTTTCCTTTTGAGTTTTTATCTCTGCATATTGTTCACTTCTCCTCCTGAGCTTATTTTTTTCATGTTTGTCATCGTCGTTGTTGTTCTTTCCATCAATGAAAAGAACACTCTTCCTGCAAAAACATGGCAACAATCTCCCCCTTTGGCATTGATGGAAACCCTAAAAGGCTGCACTATTATTCTTAGACCTCCAATTGTAGCATCCAGACCACACCTTTTCTCCCCCTTTGACATCAATCTCAAAGAAAACATGCTCCACCTGAGTTGTTGCAGTACTTTTTCGGAGGCATCAGATATTCAACCAACACATACTCCCCCTGACAGGATGGACTCTCTTAGGTGAGAGAAGGGATGACACCCAACTTCTGATGGAGATATTCAAATGGTGTCTTGTCTATGGGTTTAGTAAAAATGTCTGCAATTTGTTCTGTGGAAGGAATATAATTTAGCTGAACAACTTTGTTTGTAACCTGCTCTTTGAGAAAATGATACTTTATTGGTATATGCTTCATTTTTTAATGGAGAATAAGATTCTTCGAGACAGTAATGGCACTGGTACTATCACAGTGAAGTGGAATAGGATCAGTATAAGTTACCTTCAATTCTGCAAGAGTTTGTATCATCCATAAGATCTGAGTGCAGCAAGTAGCAACAACAATGTACTCTGCCTCTGTAGTTGATAATGAAATAGATCTATGTTTCTTACTAAGCCATGCTACTAATGAATCACCTAATAAAAATGCACCTCCAATGGTGCTCTTTCTCTCATCCAAACAATTTTCCCAATCAGCATTTGAATATGTAGTTAATTGAAAATTTTGATTTCTAGGATACCAAAGACCATAAGTCATTGTACTTTTCAAATATTTGAATATCCTCTTGACAGCTGCTAAATGACTTTGTTTATGAGCAGATTGATAACTACCTACCATTCCAAGAGCTTGCATTATATCAGGACAGGATGTTGTGATGTACATAAGACTGCCTATCATTGATCGATATGTTCTTTGATCAACATCAGGTGAAATATCATCTTTACTGATCTTGCAACCAACCACCATAGGTGTGCTCACAAGTGTAGAATATTCCATCTAAAACCTCTTTAACATCTCTTTCAAATACTTTTCTTGAGATATAAATATCCCTGTAGAACTCTGATTGATTCATAAACCAAGAAAATATGACATTTCTCCTATCATGGACATCTCAAACTCAGTATGCATTGAATTAGCAAACCACTGAACTGAAGGGTCATTAGTGCATCCAAAAATAATATCATCTACATAAACAAAAACAACTAATTAATCATCACCTTCAGACTTAATGTATAGATTACTATCAACGGTACCTTTCTTGAACCCTTTGTCCTATAGAAATTTGTCCAGTCTATAATACTAGGCTTGTGGTGCCTGTTTCAGTCCATATAATTCCTTTTTCAACTTACAGACATAATCAGGATTATCTGTCAGTGAAAATCCTTTAGGTTTCTCCACATATACATCTTCTTCTAGATCTCCATTAAGAAATGTTGACTTAACATCCATCTGATATACTTTAAAGTTCTTATGACATGCATAGGTAAGAAACATTATGATGGCCTCCAATCTTGCCACTGGTGCAAGCGTTTCATCAAAATCCTGTCCTTCAACTTCTGCATACCCCTTATAGACCAATCTGGCTTTATTCCTAACAATTTGTCCTTGTTCATTCATTTTGTTCTTAAACGCCCATTTAAATCCAATTACATTCTTATCTGCAGGTCTAGGAACAAGCTCTCAAGTATTGTTCTTCTCAATCTGATCCAGTTCCTCATTCATTGATTTTAACCAATTCACATCTTCACTGGCTTCATTAAATTTCTTGGGTTCCACCATGGATATGAAGGCTATATGTGGTTGCTCGGTGTCTTTCATTATCCTTCTCCTGGTTTGTACACTTTTGTCTTTCTCACCAAATATCTGATTTGCAGGATGATTCTTTTGAGTAATTATGGAGGAAAGATTTAATGTTGTCTACTGATTTGAATCTTCCTGAGTATTTGTATCTTCATCTGACTCGGAGTCTTCTTTTTCTTATTCTCGGACCTGTTCATCTTCAACTTCAACTATATCCTCTCTTGTTGATTCAACGTTTCTTACATCTCGTGTCAGGATTTCTTCATCAACTTTTATGTCAATACAATAAACCAATTTGTGTATCCTCTTATTATAACATCTGTATCCTTTACTGTTTGTAGGATACCCTAAGAAGATACCTTCATCATCCCTGTCATCATATTTGCCAAGATTTTCATCATTATTCTTGATATAACACTTACTCCCAAAGACTTTAAAATGCTTGATTGAAGCAGGTCTTCCAAACCATAGTTCATACGGATTCTTGTCACTTTGTGCCCTGAGATGAGATTTGTTAAGAATATGTACAGCTGTATGAATTGCTTCTACCTAGTATGTCTGAGCAATATTCCTTTCATTCATCATTGATCTTGCCATTTGCTGAACTGATTTATTATGTCTCTCAACTGCTCCATTTTGTTATGGAGTCCTTGGAATAGTATACTCTCTTTTGATCCCATGTTTATCACAAAACTCTTTGAAGTCCCTTGAATTAAACTCTCCTCCTCTATCATACCTTACTTCCTTCAATATTTTTCCTATTTGATTCTCAGTCAGAGCCTTAAACACTTTGAATTTTTCAAGTGCTTCAGACTTTTCTTTTAGAAAGGAAACCCATGTAAGTCTAGAATAATCATCAATAATCAACATGAAGTAATTTTCTTTTCCTGTACCTTCCTTCCTTGATGGTCCACATAAATCCATATGTACTAACTGAAGAGGTTTCTCCATTGATGCAAAGTTCTTATATTTAAACTGTGTCTGAGTAAGCTTTCCTATTTGGCAAGGTTTGCATACAGAATCATATGGCTTTGATATTTTTGGAAGATCTTTTACTGCCCCATTGTTTCTAAGTTTGATTAGATGATCAAAATTTAGGTTTCCAAGTCTCCTATGCCATAACCAACTTTCATCATACTTGCTTAAGTGACATTCTTCTTTTTCTTCTTTCAAAACATAGACATTGTTTTATGTTCTTATGCCTTTTGCAATCAACTGTCCTGAATTCGCAGATTGTATTTTACAATCTTTAGAAGTGAAAACAACTTTACATCCTCTATCACAAACTTGATTGACACTAAACAGATTATTTTTCAGACCATCTACAAACAACACATCTTGAGCTTTCCCTTTGCCATTACTTAGAATTACCATTCGTTTACCTTTGATTTTTCCTAGTGCATCATTTCCAAAGGTTACATTTCCTGATTTTCTTTCACTTAGAGAGAGAAACTTACTTTTGTCTCCATTCATGTGTTTGGAACATCCACTGTCAATATACTAGGGGTTATTTTGTCTTTCAGCTGAAAGTACTAGACCACATTTTTCACTATCTTTCTTTTTCCATGTGTTGGCATTTCTAGCCAAGGGTTTTGTCCTTGGATCTTCTTTGTAATTCTTCAGATGTCAGTTTGCAGCTTTATGGCCGAAGTTATGACAGTTATAGCATTCGAGCTCATTGTTCAATAGGTCAAAGTGATTGGTGCAACTTTGTCTACTCATTGGTTGTTTAGTTATATGTTGCAAAGTTTATTTATTTCTTGATCTCCTTAGTTGCATGTCTCTAAACTTAATTTGACAATTTGCAATCTTATGACCAAAATTGGAGCAGTAAAAATAGTAACCATGGAATAAATTTTGGTACCTGAAGGATGGCCTTCTTCTTGGAATTTGTTGCTCCATCTCCTGATATCTTTTTTTTTATCAGGGATCATCTTATCTTTATTATCTTTTGGTGGCAGAGTACTCACATGATATAATTTTCTGCTGACTTGGAACTTGATCATATTTACTGGCTCTTTGCTTTCTTTTTTTTTGATGCTTGAGCCACTTACATAGCCTAAACCAGTCTTCAACAAAGGAGATCTTTGTTTTCTTAGAATGTCGTTTAGTTCTGTTGAGGCTTTAATGCTTGGAAGATTTTGGAGATACAATGCTTTAAACTTCTCCATCTCTTTTCTGGTTTTTACTAACTCTTCTTCCAAGGCTTCACATCTTTCCTTCTTCTCTGATAACTATTGTTTCAGAGTGTCCTCTATTTTCTTTTCCTCTTCTAACTCCACTTTTAGCAGGGCAAAGTCTTCATCAGGTTTTTTACCATTCTTTTCAAACTGCATCAACAATTGTTTTTTTTTTTCTCTTCTTAAGTCTGAGTCTGTCAAACTCTTCTAAAGCATTGATTAGTTCACCTTCCATATCAACCACAGCTTCTTCATCATTAAAATCACTTCCTGTAATTTTATTATCATAATCCTCTTTGGCCATAAACATAAAGGCATTAACCTTATCTTCACAGGAAGAGTCACTATCCTTGTCTTTTGAAGAGTCATCATTGTTTACACATAAGCTTTTTTTTTTACCAAATCTCTTGGATTTGTACTTCTCTTCACCTTCAGAGTTCTGGCCCTTCTTCTTGTGTGGACACTTAGATGCAAAGTGACCTATCTTTCCACAGTTAAAACATTTGAAGGGCAACTTGCCTTGGTATTTGCTTGATCCTTTCTTTAACCTTCTCACAAATTTTTCCTCAATATCATTGAATTCTGAATCATTATTCTTGTTTTCTTTAAAAGATGCTTCTCTAGTGGTGGATTTATCTTTGCTAATCCTCATTTCATAAGCAGTTAGAGTTCCTAGGAGTTCATCAATAGACAAAATCTTAAGATCATTCAGTTCTTCTATTGCAGAAACTTTTGGATTAAATCTATTAGGCATAGATCTTAAAATCTTCTAAACTAAAAATGCACCTTCAATCTTATCACCAAGACCCTTCATGACATTCACAAGCTCCTCAACTCTTAAGAAATATTTACTAATTGTTTCATCCTCATTCATCTTTAGTTGTTCAAATTTCAATCTATATGTCTAAAGTTTGGCATCTTTTACTTTCTCATTTCCTTCATAACTGCTAATAAGTTTATCCCACGTTTCTTTGGCAGATTCAAGTTGCATGACCTTTACAAATTCAGCTTTAGCAAGCCCACTCAAGATAGCATTCAATTCCTTTGCATTGAAGCTAAATTCTAACTTATCATCTTTGGAAGCTAACACAACAGGTTTTGTATATCCAATCTCTAGAACATCCCAAACATCAGCACCTAAGGCCATGATGTATGTTCTCATTCTAACCTTCCAGAAGGAAAAATTTGTTCCATCAAACATAGGAGGATTATTGGTTGAAGTTACTTCATGGCTTGTCATGTTTAAGCTTATTGATATACCTTTAAATAAAAGGAACCCACTCTGATACCAATTGTTGGAAATACTAAGACAACTGAGAGGGGGGGGTGAATCAATTTTTACTGTGCTTAAACAATATTATGCCTATTAAAATATTATTAACCTTCTCCAAGTGATCATCAATACTATGCAAGACATGAACAATAGAAATAACAAACATCAATCACACATATGATATACACAGAGATAGATATTCATGAGGAAACCCATAAAGGGAGAAAACCTATTCTTCTTCGAATGATAGGCAGTATTTTAAGTTTTGTACATCATGTTTCTTTGAGCACCAACTCAAAATGAGGCTACAACTTCTTCTTTAACAAGATGCAAATTGTTGAGAGCACCAACTCTCCAGTTTCTCTAGCACCCACTAGAAGGAAGCACCAACTCCCTGAGTGTTCCAGCACCAACTTCCAGTCACAGAGGAACCAACCTGTATAAAAGAGAACAATGGTTCTCCCTTGCACCACCCTACCACCCTGGTTTTTATGGTTGCAACCATATGGAAGATACAACTCCCTGTGTTCAAGAACCCACTTGAAACTCTGAGGACAACAGTCCTCCCTAGCACCACCCTACCACCCTAGTTTTTCTAGTTGCAACTAGATGAAAGCTACAACTCCATGTGTTCAAGAATCCACTTGAAACTCTAAGGAAAACATTCCTCCCTAGCACCACCCTACCACCCTAAGATATAAATATTTGTTTGATTAAACCCTTGCAACAATACAAATGTTTCAATACATACCACTTCTTTTCTGTTCTGCAATTCTGCTCTGCTTCTGTCTGTTCATGCTTGTCTCCACTTGTTGTCTCTTTCCATCTGCTTTTGTTCTCTTCTTATCATGCTTTTAAGTTTTCGTACAGACTGTTGTTTTCACCATTTCTACTATGTCCATCTTATGTTCTTCATTTCTCCATTTTCTCCCTCAGTTCATGTTGTTACTTTCATTGCATAGAGTTCGACTACTTTTACAGAGAAACAACAACATGCCTCTGTCACGGCATTTTTCCTTAATTCCTTCTCTCATTATCCGTTACACTCCAAATCTCCAACACCCAATTTGGGAATCTCAAACCGCTCAAGAACAATGATTCTAATGCCCCAGAACAATGATTCAATTAGTGTAACTAAATCATAAATGATCAAGAAACTACGAAATGAAACAACAACCCTTCGATCAAATTGTCTTCTTAATATGCGTCGTTGGATTATACACATAGAGGATTTTTGATCCACAGGTCCTCGTGAACTTTACATGCGCGAACTAGCACCTAGCGCAACGTTCCTCTCCATGTGACCACTAGTTGTGACCTTGGGCGATGGTCTCATGTGAGCACGTGATTGTGGGCACGAGCTCTCTTCTCGTTAGCCCCCTTGTCGCATGTGACCTCGAGCTATGTCCTTGAGTAAGCGAACGATTGTGGGTGCATCCAAGAGTGGTTTGGGATCAACCACTTTTCTCCCTGCAATCCACCTCTAGCTGCCATGTACCCTTTCTCCAAAACCGTGGTTTGAATTGCGGCCCGCTCACGAAAAATTAAGACCCAAGCATGTTCTGACCCCACAATGTGATGGGACCATCGATCTCATGATATTGATGGTGCTCCTAAATAGATGGTTCAGATTTGTTCTTTCACGATCTTTGGATCAGATTTAACCTTCCTAAATCAACGGCTATGATTTATTTCATGATCCGAGATTCGAGAGTTTCAAATATCAAACCCTTCTTTCTTCCATACACCAATATTTCGGAGTCAATGATCTGTGGACACCTATCCTTATCAATCAACGGCTCTGCCTCTACTTTGGGGATTTTACCTCTCAACTAGATCAATGGTCCTGTGTCCCCTTTCTCGATCAATGGTCGAGATCTGCTTCACTACTCCGAGCTTCGGCGATTTCAATTCTCAACCTTCACGCTTTCCCAGAACACTTTTAGTCAGAGTCCATAGATTCTTGCCACGTGTCCTCATGGATCAGACGGTTGAGGCTTACTTCGGGTCTTTACTTGGAGTCCACAGGATTACGCCACGTCTTTTTTGGATCAAACAGCCCAAATTTACTTCAGATGATCTGACGCTTGAGATCTTCTTCGGATGATCTGACGACTGAGATCTACTTCGGATGATCTCGCAGTCGAGAATGTATTTCAGCTCTCTGGCTCTCTGGGCTTCGGGTATTTCAAATCTCAACTGGAAATCCTTGAAGTGATTTCTCCAGAGTGTAACCTCCTCATAACTTTAGACTTGAAACGAATGATGTTCGTTTGATCAAGATATTAGATCAATGGCTCGATCTGTCTGCGATACAGCTTTTCTTTGGATTAAATCCAACAGTCATTGCATTTTCTCTAGATCCAATGGTCCTTATTCATTTCAGATTTCAGGCTTCGGGTAATTTGACTTTCAAGTTGCCATTTCTTCCAAAGTGAGATTCCCCAAACAGTAACCTCCTCACAACTTTTGACGTGAACCAAATGTTGTTCGTTCTTAGATCGATGGCTCAATCTATCTTCGATGCTGATCTTCTATCTTATCATGTCCTTCCACTTAAAAGTGATCCAACGGTTATCGGGTATTCCAGTAATCGAATTCTCAAAGGTCCTGGTTTGTCATGTGGTGATGTTGATCTTGATCATGTTTCTGTACTATGCTTTTCCTTCTGAGCTTTGATCTCTACATATTGTTCGCTTCTCCTCCCGAGCTTATGCTTTTCTTGTTTTCCATCATCGTTGTTGTTCTTGCCATCAATGACAAGCACACTCTTCCTGTAAAAACATGTCAACACAAAAGGGGTTCAATAGTTACTTATCTACTATTTTTGAGATATGTTGGCTACTAATGATGGGTGATTTTCTCTCCACCCAACCATAGGCAAGAATTATCTAAGCTATGCTATATCCATCCACCCCCGAGCTAGGGTATGATGTCACAAGAGGATTTCTACAAGATTTTTAAGGAGTGCCTGCTAATTCTTCTCTTCCTTGTTACCTGAACCAGAGATCTCCCCCTGTCTAATTCCAGTGCTCCTGGTCTATGCTCATCCATGTGCGTATTTTGTATGTCCTAGCACCCTTCTTTTCGTGTCTTCTCCCCAAATACCTCGTGTGTCGTACCAAAAAATTTTTGAGGGTACTCTACCCATCCTTCCTTAATTTTCCAAGGGAACTATTCCAACTACTACCTTGATTGATAATCAGTTTCCATGGATGAGGACAGTTCAGGTCTACACTATTTTAATTAGATAGGGTATTTCCTAGAAGAATCATCTCAATCATTCATTTCCTCCCTCTTGCACCATTTCCCTCATGGCATCGTAACGATTGAAGACCATCCCTTCAGTAGTAGTTCAACATTTCTTTGTTGCATTAATAATCAAATATGCAAATTACAAAATAAATTAAGGTGCATTGTCTTCCCATGATCATATAACATATATTCTTATAGTTTGGTCATGATAATACTTATATTTACAGACTGGGGGAAACAGGGGTGTTACAATATGTTCATATATATAGTCCATAGAAGCTAAGGTTTGTGACTAATCCTGAAATCAACTATCTTTGCATTTTCACTATAACTTGTTTTCATTGAAGTTTCAGACTTTGAAATTTTTAGAATTTTGATATGACACACTGAATTCCATGTGGAAATTTTTATATTTTTCACTCATTATATTTTATGAAACATTTCTTATGGAATTTAGGGGTTTTGCACAAGTTATTTTCTGGTGATTTTAAGATCTTTTTTCGTGGTTAGAAAGCTCATTTTTTTAAAATAAAATTTAGAGACATGTTATGGTGTCTTTAAATAACACAGGATCTATCATTAAGTGGGTAAAAATGTGTTTTGGAAAGAATACATACAGGAAATACAAATGGTTTCACATGGTTTGAAATACATTGTTTC
The DNA here is from genome assembly GCA_000966675.3 of Picea glauca. NCBI lineage: Eukaryota > Viridiplantae > Streptophyta > Pinopsida > Pinales > Pinaceae > Picea > Picea glauca. Next base: position 108,377 of record JZKD02S1673715.1, read on the forward strand.
ACCTGGTTAGAAATCGTTGTAACCTTTGTTGGTACCCCTTCATGTATTACCACATTAGAAAGTACTTGTATATGGAATATCACTTCCATGTACCTTTGTGTATATAGGAATTTCCCTAGATATACTTGAAACCAACCTTATATAAGTTATTCGCTCATCTTTTTTCTATGGTACACTAAGAACAACACTCAGGGAGACCACTCTCTAGTACCTGGGTAGTCGATTAGTATGACTAAGGGCATGGTTGAGCCTCCTTAGTTAGTGCCCAGAGATATCGAACCAATTACTATTGTTGGACACTGCATGTATATCAAATATTTATAGCACCTGAAACTCCCTTGTCCTCATGACCCTGTAACCTTTTTTAGTGAGCTCACTCCTGAAGGATAACCATAATTTGTAATAAATAGAAAAAAGAGAAGCGTTATTATTTTCTCCAATGGAAAGGGGTACTTCAAGAACTAATACTCCTAGTAAATCTCCATAAATCTCTCACAAGACGTCAAAACAAAATGAAGATTTCAAAAATAGGTTATCCCAAATAAAGAACCAAGTTGATGAAATGACTGGTAGTATGTTGAAACTAGTGGATTTATCACGTTCTCGAGAATACCTTTAAAAAGGAAATGGAAAATCAAATGAAAAAGAATATGGATGAAAATAAGGAAGAAATACAAAAATCCATGAACGAAAATAAGGAAGAAATACAAAAAACCATGAAGTCCATAGAAACCATTCTCTTACAGAGGATCCCTAATAGGGATATGGAGATCTAAGGAAATCATGAAAATAAGGAGAACAAGGTTGAGACTCAATCACATATGGGGAGTATTTTGTCACATTTATAGATCAAAAATACTAAATCTCATAATCATGATCATTCATTACTCCAAGATCCACATTATCTAGGTTTCAAGTCGGCACCAAGGAACTACTTCATTATGAAGATCAATATGAGGAATTTTGATGGTAAGGATCCTATAACATGGATATTCCAAATGGAGAAATTCTTTGATTTACACCAAGTGTCAACCTTTCAAAAGGTAACTATTGCATCCTTGTATTTAGAAAATGACCAATTTGTATGGTATCAATGGCTTTGTGAACAAAAAAAGGATTCTATTGTCTCTTGGTACATTTTTATAGAGGAATTGATAGCACATTATGGGGATATTAAGAGAAATACATTATTTAGTTAATTGATAAAAAAAACCTTAGATAATCTATCTGGTTTTCTTGTTGCTATATTACACTATGAACAACACTTGGGGAGACCACTCTCTAGTACCTAGGTATTCGAGTAGTACAACTAATGTCACAATTGAGCCTCTTTAGTTAGTGACCTGATATATTAGGTTGAGTACTAATATTGGACCTCTCACGTATATCAGAGAGCTATAGTACATGTCACTCCCTTGTCCTTAGGACCATGTAACCTTTTCCAGTGAGCTCACTCCTAAAGGATAACCATAATTTTTCATAAAGAGAAAAAAGAGAAGTATTATTATTTTCTCCAATGGAAAGGGGTACTTCAAGAACTAATATTCCCAGTAAACCTCTATGCTCCTTGCCCCATCATTCCACCCTGAAATATAAGTGTCCTAGACTCAACATGTCACTACCATTGATATTGTCACTACCACTGTCACCAATACATCAACCAATCTGTCACTTTCACCATCACATCAACTTGTGACTACCACTGTAATATCAACCTATCATTGTCACATCAACCTGTCACTATCACATCAACCTGTAACTAATGATCAACCAATCATCTAACCTGTCACTATCATTGTCATTGTCACTATCACTATATATGTCACTGATATACCATCATCAACCAGATCCACTCACGTGGATACAAAAACCATTGCCAAACCATGTACATCAAAACCTATACCATACCATGTACATCAACCATATGCCACAACATGTACCATACCATGCATCAACCACGCATCAAACCTATACCATACCATGTACCAAAATCACCAAGAAGTGCCTCTAACAATGTACCATATCACCATCAATACATGAACCATAAAATCACCAATATGTGTCTCAATATCACCAATCATGTGCCATACGATATGCCAAATGTAGGTACCATAACAACAATGATCAACCATGCATAAACCATATACCAAAACCATGTGTCATGTACCAATCATCTACTATGTACCAAATGATGTGCCTCAAACAAGCACAAAAGAATGTGCCTCATACATATGCCACCATATACCAAGTGTATACATTAACCATCTACCAACATCACAAGGATGTGCCTATATCAACCATACAAAACTAGATACAAAGGTACTATATAATCACTCAATCATGTAGCCAAGATGTACCTCAAATCATGTTCCTCAAGCATATGTCAACATATATAAACCATGTACCAAGAGATACCATCAAACATGTGTCATATCACTCATGATATTCCTCAAGCATATACCATACAAATAACCATATACCAAGTATCCAAGATGTTCCTCAAGAAATATACCAAAACTCACAAAGACATGCATCAAGCATGTACCACAACAACCAATGCATGTACCTCAAACATGTGTCATAACCTCATCAAGAAGTGCCTCAAACATGCATCAATATCATTGAAACATTTACCTCATACATGTACCAAAATATGCCTCACACGATGCACATAAGATGTACCTCAAGCATGTACCAATGTCTCAACAAGATGCCAAACACATTCCTCAAGCATGCACCATAACATCACCAATGTATAATAAGCATATAACCATACCTTTGAACTTGTAGCTGAACCTATACACAGATTTCAGACCTGTAGCTTTTTCTCAACCTCAGCAACCTAGTACTAGCATCCTCCCCAAATTTACCTCAGCCTCACTGGACTAAGAGCAGCCAACTAGCGGGGCCTCGTGGGACAAGGTTTGTAAAACCGATGAGGGTTCCTCATGGGACACTTGTATCCTAACCCATGGGAGTCAGCTAAATTAGGGTTTCTATGAAACCCTCACTCTCCTCTGCGATCCCAAAACTTTTTCACTTCTTACTCTCTCGTTGCCTTAGACTTGCTACCTCATATTCTCCATATAGATCAAGTGTTCTCACATAGAAGATATTAAATAAAGTTGTGTGTGTAAGAATGAGAGGCTTCTTGAAGTGTATTTATACTTGTCCATGTGACCTATTTCCTTAACTTAAGGGTCAACCTATACTTTCTTGTTATAACCACTTTACTCTTTTAAATAATGACTTGTAACTGTTTAGGGGCTTCTTAACCATTCTTCAGGGATTCCAACTTCGTGACCTAATAACTCCCCAACTGCGAGGAGCTATGTGAAATGCCACCTTCCGTTGGAAACATCATGACGAGGACTATCCATATATGAGTGTGTTACATGTATTTAAATTTTCCTCCATGTCCTTATTCCACAAACAAATTCAGTATTCATGACCATACCTTTGTGGGTTATTGTAGACTTCTTCAAATGCACCCATCACATTTGTTGACATCAATGACAACCACTTATGTCTATTGATTTCAATGTCAACCAATTGTCAAACAACATCAATGACAACCAAATATCCAACAATATCCCCCTTTGGAATTGATGGCAACACTCATACTCCACCTGTGACCAATGCTCCTTCGATGTTTCTCTCCTCATGTTTCTCTCCCCCTTTGACATCAATGGAAAAGGGTATCTATCCTTGGGGTTGCTCCCCCTGTCTTCATGCTTCTAATATTTCTCTTCTGATATTTCTCTTTCTCCCCCTTTGACCTTATGGTTAAAAGGGTAACTCCCCCTGTCGGTATACCCTCTCTGAAAAATCTCTCTCTGACTTTGTGCACTCCCCCTATCTTCATGCTTCTGATATTTCTTTTATAATATCTTTCTCTGCCAATTTATCTCCTTGAATTTTTTCCAAGATGTCATGTAGATCAATGTGGGATTCCTATACATACTCTTCCTTTTATCTCTTTCAATGCTTCTTTTCCATTTGTGCTTCCTCTTGTAATTCATTGACAAATATAAAAAGCATTCCAAAATTACTTGAATTCAAATCTTCATGGCTTGTCAAGTTCACATTAATTACCATACTTTCCTTTGACGATATAGCTTATGATGACGGTTTTTCTTCCCTGTTATGTTGTGCCTTTCACTTCTTGTCTTCTTGTGACTAGTTGATTCCACTGATATTCTTCGTAACCGTCAATTGATACCTGCATGGGAATGTGTTCTGAAATATGTTCCTTAAAAAATCAAACTGTCACAAGACATTTTGCACTTTTGTCATCAAACCACTTTGAAATTGTCTTTCCAAAATTTGAAAATACTTCAGACTGCTCGAAGGATAGTTCTCTAATCTGTAAAGATGTTGCTTAGACTCCCCCTTTTCAACATTCATATTTATTGGTAGTCTCCAAGACAAATGGCTCAAAAAGGTGTAGGAATCTGCCCTAATGTGGAGTAATCTTCATCTTCATAATCTTCCTAAATTTTGACATCTTCCTCTTTATCATCTTCATGAATTTTGACATCCTTTTCATTATGATTTTGTGTTGCTGCAAATCTTGTGAGTATGATATCTCGGACCCGGTTTACATGTTCTTATATTTTTTAATTTCTTTTCCAAACCTTCTTGTATCTGACGTCTTAATTTTTGCATGTAGATTTGTCCTAATCTTGTACTACAGAAAATCCTAAGAGTATAACTTTTGGGTGTTCTTCATTCATCTGCTCTTCCTCCACCTGTTCTTTTTTTATTTTCCAAATCTTCTTGTATCTGATATCAGTGTTCTCTTTCATGGAAGTATTCATCATGCTTCTAGAATCATGTGCTACATGTCCATAGTTGTGGCACTTGTAGCATTTAATATTGTGTGGGGCCACATAAACATTTCTTGATTGACCATTTCTTCCATAAGCTCTGCAATCTACAACTTTATATCCAAGGTTATTACAAATAAAACAATAACCATAAAATAAATTTTGATACCTGAAAGTGAATGATTTTCTTTGTGTTGTGGTCCTTCTAAACTCATGAATTGGTTGATCACGATCTTCTCTTATGTTGTTTCCTTCACAATGATTGAAACTTCTTTGATACCTGAAAGTGGAGGGTCTTCTTTGATATATGTCTCTTATGTAATCCTCTTCTTGAGTCTTCTTCATTTCTGGAATGTTCAACTTTTAGGGCTTGCATTATTCCTTCTTGATAGATTCTTTGATGACTTTTGCATAACTCTTATCCTTTTCTTCATTCATTCTTTATAGTAACCTATAAATTTTCTCTTCAGCTTTCTTTACTAATGATGTGGATCTTTCTCTCTCTTTAGTGTTCTTGTTGAGCTTGAAAATTTTAATTCTTAATGTGATAACTTCTTCTTCAAGCTTCTCACAATATTTTTCTTTCTTCGTTATCTGGATCTTCATGAATTCTTCCTTTCTCTTTGCTTCTCCAAGTTGGGTCTTCAAAGAGGCAATTTCTTCTTCAAGTCTTATTTCTTGTTGACTGAATTCTACTTCAAGCTTATTTAAGTCCTTATATTTTTCCTTGAGATGGATAGTCAAAATTTCTTATCTCTTCTCTGCGTTCTTTCTTTGTGCTACTATTTCGACTTCCAAAAATGGCTTTTCTTTCAACTAACTTTTGCATGCTTCTTCAATCCCTTTGGCTTCTTCTAATTGGACTTTTAGGTTTGTGATCATCTGTTGGACTTCTTCAGAGTTGGGATTTTGAGACCCCTTCTTTAACTCAATAAATTCTTCCTTGAGTGACTTGTTCTTCCTTCTTTCATTCATCGGATTGTCTAAAGCATTGATTAATTCTTCTTCAATATTTATTATTCCTTATTCACAAACATATTCTTTTGAATCTGTCTAAAATGAAGAGCACCTTTATTCTCATTATGATTTGGCATCTTCTTTATTCTGATTGGTATGCTCTAGCTCTGCAATATAATGGGATTTCTTAAAGTGTAGATTATGTATCTTATCCCAAAGTTATTTGGCTAATGAGCACTGTCCCACTTTGTCTTTAACTGAATCACATAATCCTTCCAAGATGAAATCCATTTCTATTTTGTTGTTTCTTTTCAATTCCTTCTTGGTTGAAGTCTTTGATTTATTTGTAGTGGTGTATCCTGACACGATTGATTTCCAAACATCATATCCCTATGCTTGTAAAAATGTTTTTATTTTTTTGTTCCACATCTCATACTTCATACAAATCTGACCATCAAACCACGATATTCCATCAGCCATGATATCCATGATCTACCTTCCAGTGGTAAACTGATTTCTTGAAGGAATTGCTCTGATTCCAATTGTTGGAATACTGAGAAGGGGGGGTGAATCAGTATGAGCATTTTTTACCACTTTCAATCACAATATATAATCTTCAACTTTATCAGCAGTATATCATTTATGATTGCATTCAATATATCATGAGTATATAACAATAAGAAGTACCATTAAACAATATCACATACAATACACAATACACTCTAATTTATGTGGAAACCCAAATAGGAGAAAACCACAGAATTTTTTCTTATATATATCAAGAATACATTCATAGGAAGCACCAACTTCGAAATTCTCCAGCACCATCTGGAAGGAGGCACCAACCCCATTATTTACAGGAACCAACCTGAAGGAAGCTACAACTCCCTAAATTCTCTGACACCAACCGGAAGAAGGTTAAAACCCCCTGATTTACAGGCTCCAACCTGAAGGAAGCTCCAACTCCATGTGTTCTCTGATTCACCCTGAAAGGAGGATATGACCCCCTGATTTATAGGCTCCAACCTAAAGGAATATATGACTCTCCTAATTCTCTGACACTAATCAGAAGGAGGCTACAACCCCTTTCCTTGCCCCATCCTATCGCCCTGAAATATAAGTGTAGACTCAACCTACCACTATCACCAGTACATCACCCAACATGTCATTGTCATTGTCACATCAACCTATGACTACCATTGTCACCAGTATATCAACCAACCTGTCATTGTCATTGTCAGATCAACCTGTAACTGATGATCAACCAATCATCCAACCTGTCACTGTCATCGTCACCCTCTTTGTCACTGATATTCCATCATCAACCAGATCCACTCACATGGATACCAAAACCATCACCAAACCATGTACATCAACCATCAACCATGTACATCATAACCTATACCATACCATGTACCACAACCTGTACCATACCATGCATCAACCATGCATCAAACGTGTACCATACCATGTACCAAAATCACCAAGAAGTGCCTCTAGAAATGTACCATATCATCATCAATTCATAAACCATAACATCACCAAGATGTGTCCAAATATCACCAATCATGTGCCATAAGATATGCCAAGTGTAGGTACCATAACATCAATGATCAACCATACATAAACCGTATACCAAAACCATGTACCATGTACCAAGAATCTACTATGTACCAAATGATGTGCCTCAACCAAGCACCAAAGAATGTGCCTCAAACATATGCCACCATATACCAAGTGTATACCTCAACCATATACCAACATCACAAGGATGTGCCTATATCAACCATACCAAACTAGATACAAAGGTACTATATCATCACTAAATCATGTAATCAATATGTACCTCAAACCATGTGCCTCAAGCATGTGCCAACATCCATAAAACATGTACCAAGAGATACCCTCAAACATGATTCATGTCACTCATGATATTCCTCAAGCATATACCATACATCTAACCATATGCCAAGTATCCAAGATGTGCCTCAAGGAATATAACAAAACTCACAAAGACATGCCTCAAGCATGTACCACAACATCCAATGCATGTACTTCAAAAATGTGCCATAACCTCATCAAGAAGTGCCTCAAACATGCATCAATATCACCAAGAAATGTACCTCATAAATGTACCAAAATATGTCCCACACCATGCACATAAGATGTGCCTCAAGCATGTACAAATGTCTCAACAAGATACAAAAGACATGCCTCAATCATGCACCATAACATCACCAGTGTATAATATGCATATAACCATACCTTTGAACCTATAGTTGACCCGATATACAAATTTCAAACCTGTAGCTTTTCCTCAACCTCGGCAACCTGGTACTATTATCCTCCCCAAATTTTCCTCAGCCTCACGGGACTAATAGAATTCAACTAGCGAGGCCTCACTGGATGAGGGTTGTACAATCTATTGGGGTGCCTCGCGGGACACCAATATCCTGACCCGCGGGGGTCAGCTAAATTAGGGTTTCTTAGAAACCCTTTCTCTCCTCTACAATTTCAAAAATTCCGCACCCCTTACTCCTTCGATGCCTCAAACTTGCTACAAATTTTCCAAATAGATCAAGTGTGCTCACGTGGAAGATGTTCAATAAAGTTGTGTGTGTAAGAATTAGAGGCTTCTTGAAGTGTATTTATACTTTTCCATGTCACTTATTTCCTTAATTTAAGGGTCGACCTGTACTTTCTTGTTATAACCACTTTACCCTTTTAATTAATGACTTGTAACTATTTAGGGGCTTCTTAACCATTCTTCGAGGCTTCCAACTTCATGACCTCATAACTCCTCAACCGTGAGGAACTACATAACATACCACCTATCATTAGAAATAGAATGATTAGGACTATCCATATATGAGTGTGTTATCTTTATTTACACTTTCCTTCATGACCTTATTCCTCAAACAACTTTGGGATTCATGACCATACCTCTGTGGCTTTTTGTAGACTTCTTCAAACGCACCCATCACATATGTTGACATCAATGAAAACCACTTGTGTATTTTGACATCAATGACGACCAATTTTTCAACAATATCAATGAAAACCAACTATCCAACAATCTCCCCCTTTGGCATTGATGGAAACACTCATAATCCACCCGTGACCAATGCTCCTCTGATGTTTCTCTCCTCATGTTTCTCTCCGCATTTGACATCAAAGGAAAAGGGTATCTTCCTCAGGGTTTATCCCCCTATCTTCATTGTAACATACCCACCACAGCCTAATAGATTTTTTGCCTTTTTCTCCTTTTTCTTGAGGGACAGAATCCCCGAGTTCCTACGAGGTCCTAGTGCAGGCTAGCTCTTCCTGTTGGAACCTTCACTAAACCAATCCACCGGTTCTTTCATTGAAAACCCATCGTGTACAACTCAAGCACCAAGCGCGGGCTTCACCTCCATGTGACCATCAGTTATGACCCTAGGCCAAGCCAAGAGGTGCTTTCGCAATTCACAACTCAACGATGCCCGGGAGTTAAGTCCTTTGACTCTTCAAACCCCGAAACTTGAAATCATACCTTCGTTGAGATCGACAGCTACGAATCTCCCCCGGATCCGACGATCCTAGCCGTATCGAGATTTCGGTAACCAGGAGTTCGAGTTGCAAGAGAGTCTAGTATTTCGACTCTTCTAACCCCGAAACCCAATATGCGAGTTCTTGTACGAGATCCAATGACTCACGGGATTTCAGAGCTTTCCACGAACTCTGACCGCTCACCACGTGTCTTCCCTAATGGATGGTCTAGATATTTTCAGGACTCCTCTTTTCTACCACGTGACCCTATCCTGTGACCTAGGGCTCATCCTCCGAGCACGTCGAGGTTTCACGTACTGGGATTTCGCGACTAGCGAAGATGAGGGGTCTTGCCCTTTGGTTTCCTTGGGTGCTGAAACGCCAAAATGTCAAAACCTATTCACACCAAACTGATTTGGAGTTTCGCAGACCGAGACTTTGTGACTTGTGAAGATGAGGGGTATCGCCCTTTGGTTTCCCGAGTGTCGAAACGCTGAAATGCCGAAATCTACTCACACTAAACTAAATCAGAGTTTCGCATATCAATACTTTGTGGCTTGCGACGACAAGGGGTATCACCCTTTGGTTTCCCGGGTGTCGAAACATCGAAATCTATTCATACTAAATTGATTGTCCAGATCACTCATGTATCAAGGACCATGATCACATCGCGAATCATGAGATCATGCAATCCTACCTTTTGAGCGCTCCAAGTCACAGGTCAGCAAAATGCTACCCGGCTGTCATGTGTCATGTGCCAATGGATGGCTCCAAGTACTTCGGGAATTTCAGGACATTGCCAAATCCACTCTCCTACCTATGCAAAAGATAAGGTCGACGGGCAATAAATCTCTGAAAGATCCTTTAGAGGGTTCTTGGGTAAATTATCCCTAGGCTTGGTGACCTGACTAAAAAGCCTTCCTGAGTCGCCGAGCTATAAACTTTATGGTAAGGGTAAAGTAAACTCACGGATTTACTATCATGGTAGTCCTTTCAAGGGACTCACTCTAGCTCTGGAGTGCGAGGAAACTTCCCGGGAGGAGGTGCCTTCAGGAAATTACACCAGGGCATAGCACGAGTCAAGTAGATGGGACAATTCTCAAGGGAACAGAATCGTATTCTGAACTTACTCATTCTATACATAACCGATTATGATTATACTAGTATAAGCATGCATTCATTACCTCAAATCAAAACACAAGGCAAACACTTCTATACAGAAAGCATTTATGAGCGTATAAAACATGAGCATGCGTTCAGGATATTCAATTCAAGATACAAGATATAAACACTTATTAGAAAATACCAAGTGTGATGTGACTGCTGAAAGGGGTGCTCGTTTCCACCCAACCATAGGCTTAGTGACTCCAAACGGATTTACCACTAGCCACCCCCGAGCTAGACCACGAGGCTTGAGATTCAGTCTCCTACTCCCAGCTCAACGGAAGTCAAGGACGAAGGTTACTCTCCTTCTCCTATGTTCAGAACTCTCTGTATTTCCAGAGTTTTCTCCAGTTCTCTTCCGCGATCCCTGTCACACGTGTTCTCCTCCCTTCTCCTCGCTTACCACACTTCCTCTCTTGCCATTTATCTGCAAGATTGTGTGTGGTGTGAATTTCCCTGTCCACGGTCAGGTCTGGGAGCTGTTACGGATGGTCGGTTCACCCCCATCCCCTCATTAACTCTTGAGGAGCCTCCCCACCTACCAATCTGACGAGAAATCCATTCCGGGGTCAGAGAGTTGCTTTGGTCTTTGAGCAAGTAAAACCAGTACTGTACTATCTCGGTAGAAGTTAACGCAACCATTCCATGTCCCTTCCACCACCTCTCATTAGCCATCGTGGTCTTTTTTAGCACATCCCCCTCCCAGTAGCCATGCAACACATATTCATAACATAATTTACATTCATCGACCTTTTATAAAAAGGTATGTCAAATCAAACATTCACGTCTTTGAGTTTTCCATAGTTCTTGGCCAATATAGTT
>JZKD02S1673715.1:123887-140091 GCA_000966675.3 Picea glauca
CCTCTCTATTCTTGGAGTAAATTAATATATCATCAATAAAAACCAGTACAAATTTGTCTAGGAATTTGTTGAGCACATTGTTCATCAAGCACATAAAAGTGGCAAGGGCATTGGTCAATCCAAATGGTACTACCACAAAATCATAGTGACCATATCTCGTCCTAAAGGCAGTTTTGTGGATGTCTTCACCCTTGATTCAGACTTGATGGTATCCAGATCTCAAGTCAATCTTTGATAAGATGGAAGCACCTCCCAATTGATTGAACAAGTCATCGATCCTAGGTAAGGGGTACTTGTTCTTTATGGTTACCTTATTGAGTTGTCTATAATCTATGCACAGTTGGAGGGTACCATCTTTCTTTTTCACAAACAGAACCGGTGCTCCCCATGGGGACACGCTGGGTCAGATATAGCCTTTGTCCATCATTTCCTTTAGTTGTAGTTTAATCTCAACTAGCTTGGGTGTGCTCATTCTATAGGGTGTCCTAGACACTGGCACCACTACGGGTGCAAGGTCTATCGAGAAGTCAATGTCCCTTCTCAGAGGTAAGCCCGGTACCTCTTTTGGAAATACATCTCTATATTCTCTTAGTGTGGGGTGGTCTTCGAGGGTTGGTTTGTCATCTTCAACTGATTCCAACACCTGTATCGCATATAGAGGACATCCCTTTCTGCAATACTTTCTCATTTGAAGGGCTGATATTCGTCTCACCGAGACAGGTTTTTGGATCCCTTGAAGGGTTATCCTTCTTCCTTCTTCACTTACACATTCTAAGGTTTTATGGTAGCAGTCCAATCTAGCTTTATATGTGGCTAGCCATTCCATACCAATCAACAGGTCATACGATCTTAGGGGTAATACGTTAAGGGTTGCTTGGGTGGGGAATTCACTCATAGTGAATTGGCAAGCTGGTATGACCTCCGCTACCTTTCTTTTGGTGCCAGTGGCTAACTGTACCAACCATGACGTGGCATGTTTATGTGGCTGTAATTTACACTTATCAACAACCTTAGGGGCTATATAACTCAAATTTGAACCAGGGTCAATTAGAATAGACACTAGATGGTTGGTGATCATACCTTCCATCTCCACCACTGAAGCTTGGTGGTCACCTTGTTTATTATCCATGGATTCATAAATTTACGGCATACTCCTGGCCACGTCATTGACGGTGGTAGCTTCTTGAACATTGTAAATTCTCCAATTGTTTTGTTGTCGGTGCGGGCAATCCCTCAGTAGATGTTCTTTTTCACAACCCCAACATTTTAAGGGTTCTTTCTTTGGGTTATCAATCTTTCCTGGGGTAGATCCAAAAGGTTTATTTCTACTCTGGGAGGGGAAATTCTCCTGGTGTACACTTCAGGTTGGGAGGCTCATCCTTGAGTCCTTTTTATAGTTTTTAAATCTTGGGGATTTAAACCCCTTTTTCTGGAATCTCGAACTATTCTTCTGCTTCTAGCCTTCATGAGGTTATGTCCGATGCCCAAGCTGTTCATAACAATATCTTTCCTTTAGGATAATATCTTCGAGGGTCTTTGGCTCATCAAACTCAATCCTATTCTAATAGTCCTTAGGTAGTCCACTGATAAATCGTTGCACCTTTTCCTTTTCTACTTTTATATAGGGTACGTACCTTAGCAATTCGAGGAATCTGCTGACATATTCCTCTATGGTGCATTGCCCCAGCTTGAGTTCATAGAACTCTTTAGTCTTTTCATCGAAATACTTTTTCGACAGATACTTCTTCCTGAAGTATCTCTCAAACCGTTCCCAAGATAGGTCTTCTTCGTGAATCCCTTTTACATTCTTAAGGTCTTCCCACCAAATGGAATCCTTTCCATTCAAGTTGAAAGCGGCTACTCGGGCCTTCAAGTTTTCCAAGAAGTCATGGACTCTGAAATACTTCTTTAATCCAAGAAGCCAGGCCTCCGCTTCCTCTCCCTTCTTTATTTCACCGTCGAAAGAGGGTGGTTTGGCCTTCTTGAATTCTTCGAGATTATGATTTTTGAAATGATTTAGCTTCTTCCGTTTTCTTCAGGAATAAGAACTAGTTCTGCTACTAGAAGATCCCTCCGAGTCGCTAGTTTCCTTTCCAGAGGAGTCATCCTACACTTGTTCCTTATCTCTGGGGTGAACCTTTCTCAAGGTGCTCCTCCCAGTGTGGCCACTTAAAATACCATGTTTTCGCATCTCATGTGGACTTTGACTTCTCTTTGTCTGTCGTTCGTCCACGTGACTGGCGTCAAGTCCATGCTGCAATTGTCTTTGTATGTCAGATAAACTCTGCAGCAAGACTGCATTATTTTTTGTTTGCTTCTCTTGCTCTTTTATCAACCTCTTGTTGTCAGCCTTGTAGCTCTGTAGTTTGACCATGAGGCTTCTCACAGTCTCAGCTAGATCTGGAGGGGTCTCTACCGCTCTTCTTTCGTCAGACTCTTCGTCTCTATTGTGGGAGCCATCCCCCACTTCGTGGTGCGTCACCATTCTATGCGTCTGCAGTTTCCCGCGGTTGATCGTCTGCTTGTTGTGCAAGAAAAACACTTGTTGTTAGTCAACATTATATTCATTCACAATCAACACATAATTCGTATTTTTCAAACGCATACACACAATAGGAATTTTCATTATTAACTTCGGCTTTTGATAAGGGGGGTTAGGATAGAGAGTTACTCCTTTTAAGAGTACTTCAGATGGAGTTTCTGCACAACTCGTTCATGAGCCCAAGCAGGCCAAGTGTTGTAACCATGCTCTGATACCAATTTCTAACATACCCACCACGGCCTAATAGATTTTTCGCCTTTTTCTCTTTTTTCTCGAGGGATAGAATTCCCGAGTTCCTACGAGGTCCTAGCGCAGGCTAGCTCTTCCTGTCAGAACCTTCATTAAACCAATCCACCGGTTCTTTCATTGAAAACCCGTCGTGTACAAATCAAGCACCAATCACGTGATTCACCTCCATGTGATCATCGATTATGACCCTGGGCCAAGCCAAGAGGCGCTTTTCGCAATTCGCAACTCAGCGGTGCCCGAGAGTCAATTCCTTCAACTCTTCAAACCTCGAAACCTGAAAATTGTACCTTCATTGAGATTGACAGCTGCAAATCTCCCCCTGATCCGACAGTCCTAGCCGTATCGGGATTTCGATAACCAGGAGTTCGAGATGCAAGAGAGTCGAGTATTTCGACTCTTCAAACCCCGAAACTCGATACACGAGTTCTTGTACGAGATCCAACGACTCACAAGATTTCGAAGCTTTCCCCGAACTCTGACCGCTCACCACACGTCTTTCCTGATGGATGGTCCAGATCCTTTCAGGACTCCTCTTTTCTACCACGTGACCCTGTCTTGTGACCTAGGGGTCATCCTCTGAGCACGTCGGGGTTTCGCTTACTGGGATTTCGTGACTGGCGAAGACAAGGGGTCTTTCCCTTTGGTTTCCCCGGGTGTCGAAACGTCGAAATGGAGAAACCTATTCACACCAAACTGATTCGGAGTTTCGTAGACCAGGACTTCATGACTTGCAAAGATGAGGGGTATCGCCCTTTGGTTTCCCTGGTGCCGAAATTCCGAAATGCCGAAACCTACTCACACTAAACTGAATCGGAGTTTCGCATATCGGGACTTCGTGGATTGTGACGATGAGGGGTATAACCCTTTGGTTTCCCAGGTGAAGAAACATCGAAATCTATTCATACTAAAATAATTGTCCAGATCACTCATGTATCAACAACCACGATCACATCGTGATTTCATGAATCGTGAGATCGTACAATCCTACCTTTTGACCACTCCAGGTCATGAGTCAGCGAAATGCTACCCAACTGCCACGTGTCATGTTCCAATGGATGGCTCTGAATACTTTGGGACTTTCAGGACATTTCCAAATCCACTCTCCTGCCTATGCAAAGGATAAGGTCGAAGGGCAATAAAACTACGATAGATCCTTCAAAGGGTTCTTGGGTAAATTATTCCTAGGCTTGGTGACCTGACTAAAAATCCTTCCTGAGTCACCGAGCTATAAACTCTGTGGTAAGGGTAAAGTAAACTCGCGGGTTTACTATCATGGTAGTCCTTTCAAGGGACTCACTCCGCCTCTGGAGTGCGAGGAAACTTCCCAGGAGGAGGTGCCTTCGGGAAATTACAGTAGGGCATAGCATGAGTCAAGTAGATGGGACAATTCTTAAGGGAATGGACTCGTATTCTGAACTTACTCATTATATACATAATCGATTATGATTGTACTAGTATAAGCATGCATCCATTACCTCAAATCAAAACACAAGGCAAACACTTCTATATAGAAACCATTTATGAGCGTATAAAACATGAGCATGCATTTGGGATATTCAATTCAAGATACAAGATATAAACACTTATCAGAAAACACTAGGTGTGATGTGACTACTGAGAGGGGTGCTCATTTCCACCCAACCGTAGGCTCAGTGACTCCAAATGGATTTACCACTAGCCACCCCCGAGCTAGACCACGAGGCTTGAGATTCAGTCTCCTACTCCCAGCTCAACGGAAGTCAAGGATGAAGGTTACTCTCCTTCTCCTATGTTCAGAACTCTCTGTATTTCTATATTTTTCTCCAGTTCTCTTCCATGATGCCTGTCACGCATGTTCTCCTCCCTTCTCCTCGCTTACCACACTTCCTCTCTTGCCTTTTCTCTGCAAGATTGCATGTGGCGTGAATTTCCCCATCCGCGGTCAGGTCTGGGAGCTGTTACAAATGGGAGGTTCACCCCCATCCCCTCATTAACTCTTGAGGAGCCTCCCCACCTACCAATCTGACAAGAAATCCATTTCGGGGTCAGAGAGTTGCTTTGGTCCCTTCCACCATTCTAGGTCCCTTCCACCACCTCTCATTAGCCATCGTGGTCTCTTTTAGCACATCTCCCTCCCAGCAGCCATGCAAGACATATTCATAACATAATTTACATTCATCAACCTTTTATAAAAATGTCTGTCAAATCAAACATTCACGTCTTTGAGTTTTCCATAGTTCTTGGCCAATATAGTTAATTTTGCAAACTGGGGGAAACAAGGTGTTACATTCATGCTTCTAATATTTCTTTTTTGGCCTTTCTCTTTCTCCCCCTTTGACCTTATGGGTAAAAGGGTAACTCCCAATATCGATATACCTTCTCTGAAAAATCTCTCTCTGACTTCGTTTGATCCCTCTATCTTCATGCTTCTGATCTTTCTTTCCTAATCTCTTTCTCTGAAAATTTCTCTCCCTTGAATTCTCTCCAAGATGTCATGTAGGTCAATGTGGGATTTGTGTACATACTCTTCCTTTCCTCTCTTTCGGTGCTTCTTGTCCATTTTTGCTTCCTCTTGTAATTCACAGACTTATATAAAAAGCATTCAAAAATTACTTGACTTCAAATCTTCATGGCTTTTCAAGTTCACATTAATGACCATACTTTCCTCCGATGATATAGCTTATGCCAACGGTTTCTCTTCCATGTTTTGTTGTTCCTTTCACTGCTTTCCTTCCTATGACTAGTTGATTCCACTTGTCCATTGATTCCACTGATATTCTTTGTAATTTTAAATTGATACCTTCATGGGAATGTTTTCCGAAATCTACTCCTCAAACAATCAAACTGTCACAATACATTATGCACTTATGTCATCAAACCACTCTGAAACTGCCTTTCCAAAATTTGCAAATACTTCATATTGCTCGAAAGATAGTTCTTTGGTCTGTAAAGTTGCTTCTTAGACTCCTCCTTTTCAAAATTCATATTTAATGGGAGTCTCCAAGACAAATGATTTAGAAAGGTGGAGGAAGCTACCCTAATGCAGAGTAATCTTCATCTTCATAATCTTCCTGAATTTTTACATCTTCCTCTTTATAATCGTCCTGAATTCTGAAATCCTTTTAATTATGGTTTTGCGTTGCTGCAAATCTTGTGAGTATAATCTCTAGGACCTAGTTTACCTGTTCTTCTTGTTTTTAATTTCTTTTCCAAACCTTCATGTATCTGAAATCTTCCTTTTTTCCTGTAGATTTTCCCTGATCTTATACTACTGCAAATCCTAAGAGAATAACTTTTGGGTGTTCTTCATTCATTTGTTCTTCCTTTACTTGTTCTTGTTTTCTTTTCCAAAGCTTCTTGTATCTGATATCAGTGTTCTCTTTCATGGAATTATTAATCATGCTTCTACATTCACGTGCTATGTGTCCATAGTTGTGGCACTTGTAGCATTCAATATTTTTTGGGGCCACATAAACATTCCTTGCTTGACCATTTCTTCCATAAGCTCTGCAATCTATAGCTTTATATCTAAGGTTATTACAAATAAAACAATAACCATTAAAGAAACTTTGATACCTGGGAGTGAATGATCTTCTTTTTGTTTTGGTCCTTCTGAACTCATGTCATGGTTGATCACAATCTTCTCTTCTATTATTTCCTTCACAATGATTGAAACTTCTTTGATACTTGAAAGTGGAGGGTCTTCTTTTATATTTGTCTCTTCTATAATCATGTTCTTGAGTCTTCTTCATTTCTGGAATGTTCTCCTTTGAGGGCTTGTGTTCTTCCTTTTTGATAGATTCTTTGATGACTTCTACATAACTCTTAGCCTTCTCTTCATTCTTCCTTTCTAGTAACATGTAATTTTTCTCTTCATTCTTCCTTTCTAGTTACCTATAACACAGTACACCAAAATCTTCGTGGAAACCCAAATAGAAGAAAACCACGGAATGCTTTCTTATATCTATCAAGAATACATTCATAGGAAGCACCAACTTCGACATTCTCCAGCACCAACTGGAAGGAGGCACCAACCCCATGATTTATAAGCACCAAACTGAAGGAAGGAAGCTACAACTCCCTTAATTCTCCAGCACCAACCAGAAGGAGGCTACAACCCCCTGATTTACATTCTCCAACCTGAAGGAATCTCCAACTCCCTTTGTTCTCCAGCTCCAACCAGAAGGAGGCTATGACCCCCTAATTTACAGGCTCCAACATAAAGGAATCTACGACTCCTTGAATTATCCAACACCAACCAGAAGGAGGCTATAAACCCCTTTCCTTTCCATGTCCTTCCACCCTTAAATATAAGTGTAGACTCAACTTGTCACTACCACTGATATTATCACTGCCATTCTCACCAATACATCAACCAACATGTCACTGTCATTGTCAAATCAACACATGACTACCAATGTCATATCAACCTGTCACTGTCACATCAACCTGTAACTAATGATCAACCAATTATCCAACATGTCATTTTCATTGTCATTATCTTTGTCATTGATATACCATCATCAATCAGATCCATTCACATGGATACCAACACCATCACCAAACCATGTACATCAAAACCTATACCATATCATGTACATCAACCATGTACCACAACCTATACCATGCCATGTATCAACCATGCATCAAACATGTACCATACTATGCATCAACAATGCATCAAACCTGTACCATACCATGTACCAAAATCACCAAGAAGTTCCTCTAGAAATGTACCATATCATCATCAACTCATGAACCATAACATCACCAAGATGTGTCTCAATATCACCAATCATGTACCATAATATATTCCAAGTGTAGGTACCTAACATCATTGATCAACCATACATCAACTGTATACCAAAACCATGTACCAAACATCTATTATGTACCAAATGATGTGCCTCAACCAAGCACCAAACAATGTGCCTTATACATATGCCACCATATACCAAGTGTATACCTCAACAATGTACCAACATCACAAGGATGTGCCTATATCAACCATACCAAACCAAATACAAAGGTACTATATCATCACTCAATCATGTAGCCAATATGTGCCTCAAACCATGTGCCTCAAGCATGTGCCAACATCCATAAACCATGTACCAAGAGATACCATCAAACATGTGTCATATCACTCATTATATTCCTCAAGCATATACCATAGAAATAACCATATGCCAAGTATCCAAGATGTGACTCAAGGCATATACCAAAACTCACAAAGACATAACTCAAGCATGTACAACAACATTCAATGCATGTACCACAACATTAAATGCCTCAAACATGCATCAATATCACCAAGAAATGTACCTCGTACATATACCAAAATATGCCTCAAACCATGCACATAAAATGTGCCTCAAGCATCTACCAATGTCTCAACAAGATACCAAAGACATGCCTCAATCATGCACCATAACATCACCAATGTATAATATGCATATAACCATACCTTTGAACCTATAGCTGAAATGATACATGGATTTCATGCTTGTAGATTTTCCTCAGCCTCAGCAACCTGGTACCATCATCCTCCCCAAATTTTCCTTAGCCTCACTGGACTAAGAGAAGTCAACTAGCGAGGCCTCATGGGATGAGGGTCGTACAACCCGTGGGGGTGCCTCGCAGGACACCAGTAGCCTGACCTGTAGGGGTCAGCTAAATTAGGGATTCTTAGAAACCCTCGCTCTATTCTGTAATCCCAAAACTTTCACACTCCTCACTCTTTCACTACCTTAGACTTGCTACCTCATATTCACCAAATAGATTAAGTGTGCTCACACAGAATATATTCAATAAAGTTGTGTGTGTAAGAATGATAGGCTTCTTGAAGTTTACTTATACTTGTCCATGTGACTTCTTTCTTTAACTTAAGGGCTGACAAGTACTTTCTTGTTATAAACATTTTACCCTTTTAATTAATGACTTGTAACTGTTTAGGGGCTTCTTAATCATCATTTGAGGCTTCCAACTTCATGACCTCATAACTCCTCAACCGTGAGGAACTACATGACATACCACCTACCATTGCAAACAACATGACGATGACTATCCATATTTGAGTGTGTTACATGTATTTACAATGCGCTTCATGTCCTTTTTACTCAAACAACTTCTATATTCATGACCATACCTTTGGGGATTCTTTTAGACTTCTTCAAATGCACCCATCACATATGTTGAAATCAATGACAACCACTTTTGTCTATTGACATCAATGACAACCAATTGTCCAACAACATCAATGACAACCAACTATCCAACATACACCACTTAACATTAGGACTTATGGGTATCCATATGCACAAAAGAGTGAGATTGAGTGTATGATCCAAGAAATGTTAGAGGCTAGCATCATTCAACCTAGAAAAAGTGATTTCTCTTCACTAGTAGTAATGATGGTTATGAAAAATGATAGTTCATGTCATATGTGTCCAGATTATAGACATCTCAACAAAATGATCATCAAAGATAAGTTTCATATTCCCGTCATTGATGAATTATTAGATGAATTCCATGGAGAAATTTTATTTACTAAGTTGGATCTTCATTAAGGACATCATCAAAGAAGTATGAGGTAGGAAGACATTCCCAAAATATAATTTAGAACACATGAAGGTCATTATGAGTTTTGGGTTATGCTATTTGGGATTACTAATTCACCTTCAACGTTTAAAATCTTGATGAATTATATTTTCAAACCCTTCCTTAGAAAGTTTGTGTCAGTATTTTTTGATGACATACTAATCTATAGAAAATCTTGGGAAAAGCATGTACAACATGTTGATAGAGTATTACAACTATTGGAAGAGCAAAAATTTATGCAAGGCCTTCCAAGTGCACCTTTGGGGTTCAATAAGTGAAATATTTGTGTCATATTGTATCTCATGAAGGTGTCAAAGTGGACCCTAACAAAACTAAAGCGATAAGGGAATGGCCAATTTCAAAAACCTTGAAGAAACTTATAGGATTCTTAGGATTGACAGGGTATTACTACAAGTTTTTCAAGAACTATGGTCAAATAGTAGCACCTCTAACAACATTATTAAAGAAGGAATCATTTTCTTGGAATCAAGAAGTAACCAAATATTTTGAAAAACTTAAGGAGGCTATGTGTACGACTCATATCCTTACCACACCCAACTTCACAAAAACCTTTATTTTGGAGTATGATGCCTCAAGTCGTAGCATTGGTGCAGTTTTAATGCAAGAAGGAAGGCCCCTTACCTTTGAAAGTATCCAACTTAAAGGATAAAACTTACTCAAACCCGTTTATGAAAAAGAAATGTTGGCCATACTACATGCAATTAAGAAATGGCACCCCTACCTAATAGGAAGACACTTCAAAGTAAAAACTTATCAAGATAGTTTCGAATAATTCTTGGAGCAACGATTATATTCAGAAGAGCAACAAAAATGGATTACAAATATGGCAGTTTATGACTTCGAAATTATATGCAAAAAGGGAAAACATAATATTGTGGCAGATGCACTTTCAAGGAAAGAAGAAGAAACAGAGAGTTCACTATGTGCTATTTTTATTCCGCAATATGATTGGGTGGAAGAAGCAAGGATAGAAGGGAATCAAGATCAAGAGGTATGCAAGATAATTCAACAACTACAAGAGAACCCCAGTGCATTAGATAAATTTATGTGGAATAATGATTTGCTATGGTATCATGATCACCTATATTTATGTAATAATTCCCAACTCAGCATGGTAGTAGTGGATCGACTAACAAAGTGTGTCCATTTTTTCTCTCTTTCTCATCCTTCTAAAGCAAGTATAGTAGCCATGCCATTCATGGAAATAGTTCAAGATCTACATGGAATCCCCAAGATTATTGTAAGTGATAGAGATCCAATTTTCACTAGAAATTTTTGGACTGGATTGTTTTCTTGTTTAGGTACTCAATTAGCTCACAACTCATCTTACCATCCTCAATCCAATGGGAAAACTCAGATTGTGAATAAATTTCTAGAAGGATATCTTCATTGATTTTCATCTGATAAATAGACACAATGGGTCAAGTGGTTTCCCTTGGTAGAATGGTGGTGCAACACATCCTTCCATACTTCATCGAAAATTTCCCCATTTATGGCACTCTATGGATATCATCCTCCATCCATCACATTTCCATTGAAATGGATTACAAAGGTTCAAGTAGTGGAGGACCACATAGGGCACCAACAAGAGGTTCTCAAACTATTGAAGGACAACTTGGTTATGGAACAAAATATGATGAAACAACAAGCAGATCAACATCACAGTGAAAAGGAATTTGAAGTGGGGGATTGGGTGTTTTTTAGGCTACAACCATATAAACAGATGTCCCTCAAGAAACAAAACAAGGACGATAAATTAGCACCCAAATATTATGGCCCCTATAAGGTGTTGTAGAGGATTGGAAGTATGGCTTACAAATTGGAGTTGCCTCCATATTCACGTGTATATTCAGTCCTCCATGTTTCTTACTTAAACAAGTTAATCGGTGACAATATCCCAATCCAAACCATTTTACCATAGATTAATGAAAAAGGGAAAATCATACTAGAACCAGAAACAATCATTGAAACAAGGATTAAGCAACCACAAAACCGATCATTTAGTAACTACCTTATCAAATGGAATAACCTACCAGTGGAATAGGAGGTATGGGAAGATGAATTCTTCATGTAGAAACACCCATGTGGAGCGGTTAGTCAAGTGTTGAGGACAACACTTGTTTGAAGGGGTGGGGCATGCTAAGTCTAGACAAAGCCCCATGTTAAGCAGAAAACCTCTTATTAAACCTTAGATGTTGAGTTATTACATTTCTTTTGTTATATTAGTAGGTCAGATGGAACCTTTCATTGTACCCTTTCATTATAGTTGTACCATTTGTCTCCTATATATATACCAAGGAGACCTAGTCTTAGGATCATCATATATTGTCTTATAATATGGATATATTGTAAAATGAGGTTTCCCCCTCGAAGTGAACTATATTCATTAACTTTTTATCATTTTCAAAGTGCTTGGTTCATAACAATAACCTACTATGCCAAAGAAGTTCATATGGAATATTACATCACAAACTCACCGTTTGTAACCTGGGCAGATTATGAAATAAGTTGTAAAATGAACTCCTACTTAAAATTAATTAATTGAAAAAATTATAAAAAAAATATTAATCAAATTATAATTATTATTATAATATTATTGTTAATAACATAATATAATATATATATATAAACACTTATCACAAAATTTATGTTTGATATTTTAAAATTATAAAGTGTTTTTTACGTTACATCTATTTCATAATATGTATAATAATTATTAGTATGTTAAATTGTGCAGTATAACTACTTTAAACATCTTGTATCATTATCATTGAGATGTATAATAACAAATTATTAATATGTTAAATTGTCAATTATGGTTAAATTAATCTAGAAGATTAAAATTATCTCTCTATTTTGATAAGTGTAAAGAAAAAAATAATCATTGCTAAGATAAGAACAAATTATCATGAGATCCATATTGAAACTGGACGTTGGTCAATTCCTAAAATATCATGGGATAAAATAGTGTGTCACCTTTGTGACACTAAGAAGGTTGAAGATGAAAAGCACTTTCTCTCAAATTGTCTGGCCTATACCCAGATTAGATCTCAATTTCAAAAGTTTGTCCCCCTACCAACCTTCCTAACCTTTTAATTCTACAAAACTATGGTGATCTTGGAAAGCTTCTCTTAATGTTTTTCGAGCACAGAAACAAAATTCTAAAGAATTGCAAGTTGTTGACGTTTTGTAGCTTCGGACAGGTATTCTCATATATCCCTAGATGTTGGACATGTGGGAATCCTTGTTGGCACCTCATTGTACTTTCGTTGGGGTGAAAAACCCCTTGGATTGGAGCTAGGGGATCTATGGGTTTGGTGATTGGCTTTGTGGGAATTTTTTGGGGCTTCACGCCCACATAGAAGGTCTAATTTGATGTTGACTTGTGGAGGGGCTTGTAAGTTGACCCCTAAAACTTTTATAAAAGGATTTGAGGATGATGTGACAATTTATTATGGTGAGGAATGCTTGGTGATTTCAGTCCAACATTATTGGTGACCTCAGTTTTAGAGTTGTAGCCATGCAGAGGACCTAGTCTGTATTTTTTGCATATGTTTTGGGTAGGAGAAGGAGGGTCGAGTATGGCCACGGGATAGAGGAGGTTGTAGGAGGAGTAAAGGGGTATTTGTGAGGGTTGTAGGAGGGTTGGGATAGTAGGTTGAGGCCAGCCATTGGCTTGAGGAGCCTAAGTTAGGAAAATCAAAAATTGAGGAGGTTGTAGGAGGTAGTGGCAGGCTGGTACATAGGTGAGTCATGCATGTTGGAGGTGTTTAGGGATGTCGTAGGCCTGTGACAAGAAACCGAACTCAACAAGGTAGCAGCAGGTTCCTAGGGGGATATGGCTAGGGTTTGTGTGGTTCGACTAGCAAGGAAAGAGTAGCCACAAGTCTGTTGATGTTGTTATAGGTGGACAGCAAGGTAATAGGGGTGTCCTAGAGGATCAAAGATCATCTACAAGTGTGTTGGGCAAGGAGAAAAGGTTGTAGCAAGTGTTGGAATAGTTATGGGCACTTTTGGGCAATATTGGGGGCTATTACAGCCACCCTAGCAGTAGGGTTGAGGGTTTCCATTAGGGCTATAACAACCAATACAACAATAGACCTTGAGGATAGGTACAACAAACTGTGGAAAACCCTTGAGGGTAGTTTTTGGACAGCAAGAAGGGATGGAAGGACTTAGCCAATATTGAGCAATGAGTTGCAGAGGCAGTGGAGAGTTTGATGGGGCAAGGGATGCCCTAACCCTCAACCTTAGGACAACAACATTGACACGAAAACCAAGGAGAGTTTTAGTAGTGTCTTGTAAGTGATTTTTGGTATTTTACCTTATGAAAAATTGGATCATTGTCCCTAGTACGGGATCTCGTGTGTTTTGGTTTTAAGAACAATGTTTTAAGGCTTGAAATTCATGTGTACTTGTGTACGATCTAATTTCTCGTTTTATCTTTCATTGTGCTAAGGTGTTAGGCATCTCAGTGTGTTTATGTTTACAGTTGAAATTGTGTTAATTTGTTGTAACAAATAAGCATGTTATTTAATTAGTAGACAGAATATTTATGAATTGTATAATTGATTGATAAATGAATAATAGATGATGATACAATCACCCTCGTGGTGGTTTACTTATAGCATTGACTAGTCACAAGGTGAAGATGTATGTGCCTCTTGATGAAGAGGTATGTGCATCTTGATCTTTTCATTTATTTATTTAAATTATTGTTGTTGTTGTTATTATTATGTATTTATATTTGTAACTTGCCATCCCCCTTAAGATTTTTCTTTGTCCTCAAAGCAAGGGTAAAATAGGATTCTCTCTAGTTGAGCATGTTTCTATAGTGAAATGAATTTTTTTTTTGGTTTTTTTTTCTCTGTTGGTGGTAATTGATTTTTCTTGAGAGTGGACCCTTCGACACCATATAGTTTATAGTGTTGACCTTGCCAATTAAATTCCATGAAATGTTCTTCAAGGTTTGTGGCATAACTCCCCAACTATATCAACCATTCTGCACCTAGCACCATATCCATTCCTTCAAGCGGTAGAGCGTAGAATCCTATTTGTAGTTTAGTTATTGTATTTAAACTCATATTTTATGGCATTTTCCAACTTCTTTGACCCTTTGTCTATTAGAAAACTTAACGATGAGGTCCCTGATGGGGTAGATGAAATTGTTCATTTTTTTTGCGACATCAATGTCTATACAGTTATGAGTACTTCCAGAATCTACGAGTATTGTTATATTTCTATCTTTTATGACCCTCTTAAGATTTAGGGTCCTAGGTTTTGGTTTTCATGTCACTATAATGGAACTATACATTTTCTTTCTTCTTTTCTTGGAGATTGGATCTTATCCTTTCTAAGATGTGGAGGAATATATTTTGAAATTGGTTGGTGTAATTGGTTTTTTGGAGTAATTTTCTCTCCTTGAAGTTTGTTTTCTTCATTTAGATTTTTTTGGACACATGAGATTGAAGCTAGTGATGCTTTTTGCGGTATTTCACCATGGTCAAAATATGTGTTGTAGGCTATAGTGATTTCATCCTCTGTTTTGGGGAGTTTTATTTGCTTTCTATTCACTATTATAAAGTAGTGTAATGAATTATCCTCACATCTGTGCCCTGGTGTCCAATTTTCCCCATACTTAAGACAATTTTTTTTATTCTTGTTCTCTCTCTCTATTTCACCATTGGATGTATTTGATTCCTTCTCTGCTTTGCAAGTATATAATTTTTTATTCGTGCCATGAAAACCAATTGTCTCCACAATATCTACATTTGTTCACCCATTTCTTATCAAGGTTAGACTTGTATGTAGAGTACTTATTTGGTTTTTCATTTGAATATATGTTTGATGCTTATGGACCTACAAATATGGCTTATTGAACTTGTCTTTAAGTTCAATTAGTTTCGTCGCATGTCTAGCATTCTCAATAGATTTAGGATTCCATAGTCTTATTTCGCTATGGATATAATCTTTCAACCCACAAATATACATTTTTAGCAATTGTTCATCAGTGAATCCACTTTTCCTTGTTGCCAACACCTCCCATTCGTGTGTATAGTCATTCACACTTACTTTATGTTTAAGACACATGAACTTGTTATATAGGTCACAGTCCTCTTCATCATGGAGCCTTTTTAGTAGGGAAACTGTGAAGTTTTTCCAATGGAAGGAACGAGCTTCAAATTTCTTGGACCACCATAAGTACCAGTCATAAGCTTCTCCTTCTAAACTATTGGAGGCAGTCATTACTTTTTCTCATTCTCCTAGCACGGGGTTTGATTCAAAAATAATGTCCATTATGTTGATCCAGACGACACCCCATCTATGGTCCTTATCATCATATTTCGGTAACTCCTTTTTAAATTTATGATAATCTCTATCGAAATTTGTGTGTATTTCTTGAAAAACATTTCTCTGGTATTCCCTAGTGTCCTTGATCCTCTAAATTTTGTGATCCTAGAATTTTTTGTGGTCTTCAAAAGGCTAAGGGTTCTGTGCATAATGTGTCCATTATTTTGGTTAATTGATCAATTATTGTGATATGTTCATTAAGCATCCTTGTACTCTCGTCCTTGTCGTTACCCCTTATTCTTAAATAACTATTCCATCGCTCCTCCGACGTATTTATTAACGTGTCAATTATGTCTTATTTTTGTAATAATTTATCATTTTTTTCCAATAGCGTTTTTCGTATTTCGTCAAATTCCTCCTGACTCTTTTCAACTTTACCGGGACGATATTTAATGTTGTTGATTTTTCTTTTATGACGGTTATTTTTCCTATTTCCTTCCATATTTTTATTTTAAAATATGT
>JZKD02S1673715.1:153199-164384 GCA_000966675.3 Picea glauca
TATATATATAATGATATGAAATATAAAGTTTTTTTTTTCTCTAAAAAACAAACTCTCCTTTAATCGAATGATGCATGCCTTTAGTTGAATGATGCATGTTTGCATCAACATCACATTAATTCTTGATTGTATAAATATTGTAACATTGACATTTACTTATCAACACTGAGTTCTGCCTTGAAATTAGTATATATTTTTTTGGTTGTGGAGAAAAAAAAATAGATTATATGTTAAAAAGTTATTTAATGTTCTCATTGACATTCACTTATCAAAAAAGAGTTTTGCCATAAAATTAGTATATGCTTTTTGGTTGTGAAAAAAAAATACTTTATACATAAAAAAATATATATATATTTTTATCTTTAATAATTTAGTATAATTTAAAGTTATTTATTTTTAATAAATTAGCATAGTTTTTGGTTTAAGGAAAAAATACTAAAAGTTAAATTGAAATACATGTGAACCTTCCATAAAAACAAGACTTTTTAAGGTCCATTTAGTGGAAATGACAAATAATTGAATCAACACTAGAGAAAGTTGTAAATACACATTTGAAAAGGGTCCACATAGATCATGTATGTGGACAAATCATTTCCATTCCACTATTATTGTATAATCAACAATAGTCTTTATGCATTCATCGTTTTTGGGACATAATGGAATTCAATAGGCAAAAATGTTGTCGGTGACTATGACGCATTTTCTTAGAAGGTGAATTTTTTTATTTATATTAATGTTTAATTAAAATAATAATAATTTTATTAAAATCAGGTTAAAGTTTTATATAGTTAAATTAATATTTAAATGATTATCATCGATTAAATATTTGTCATAATTAATTTGTATTGTATTCCACAATATTTGATTTCATATAATTGATTTGTATCGTATTCCACAGTATAAACCCTCCATAAAATATTGAATTTATAATGATAAAGAAATAACAAATATAAAACATAAAAGTCTATTTTGTAATTTGTAATAAAATAATGAATGAGTTATATCCTATTTTGAAAGAAAATACTATTTTTTTTAAAGAAAATAATGAATGAGTTATATCCTATTTTGAAAGAAAATACTTTTTTTTTTAAAGAGAAAACTATTTTTAAATAAAATAATGAATGAATGAGCTATATCCTACGTTTAAATAAAATACTTAGAATTTAAGTATGTTTATACCCCTTTCAAAACAAACAATACTATTGTACTTAAAAATGGATTAAATATTATTTAAATAAATACAAGGTGACTTCCTTGAATGGGTAGGAGTAGAATTCCATTCTTAATCATTTATGTGTGGCTTACATCTAAACTTTAATGATAGCAAGAGAATATATTAATGATGCCATTCAGATGTAGATGATTCATACGGGGAATATTAAAAAGAATTAAAATTATTAATGAAAAGTTGTAAGGTTAAAGTTAATTTATTGTTTGATAAGTTTAAGAATGGAAGAACTAAAATTATTAATGAAAAGTTGTAAGGTTAAAGTTAACTTAATGTTTTATAAGTTTAAGAATGGATCATTATTAATAATTTTTGTTTGTAAGGTTGAAGTTAAGTTAATGTTTTATAAGTTTAAGAATGGATCATTATTGATAAATTTTGTTTTTATTAATATGGGGAGTTATAAACTTCAATTTTAGATTAATGTTATAAAAATGAATTTTGATGAAAATATTTAATTTGTGTTGATAATAATTTGTTAAACTATGAAAATGAGGTGTTATTATTGCCTTGGGTTCAACTCTCTCTCTGCCCTAAAGAATTGATGAATGGATTTCTTGAGGTAAAGAAGACTGAAGATGGAGAGCAACGAGGAACTAGGGGTTGCAACAAGTTTTTTTCAATTTTTTTTGAGCGGGAAAATCCAGAATAAGACATGGTTGCGGTAGGATTCTTCGTGGGTCTAGTATGGATATGGAGGGTCTCTACGGTCTCTCCTTTTTCCTTACCCCCGTTTTTACATAGGTTTTAGTTTTAGTTAAACTCTCAAAGGTTTTAGCATTGTTTGTTTCAGCTATTTTTAGCGTTTTTTCCTTAAGTGTGTGGAAGTTATTACAGCCCACTCTCTTTTCCAGACATTAACTACTATTCTTGGTAACTGAACCTCATCTGTCGGGATCTGTTGTCTTTTCTGTTTCTTTTTCCGGTTTTTGGGATAGTGCTTCACAGGTGGACTTTTACTATTGTTTCTGTCAGTTTTCATTTATCTTTATCTCCCCTTTTCGAAATCTGATGAGATCGTAGCCCTTGATTTAAACCCGTTGGTTTAAGTGCCTTTCCAAGTGGAAGATCGATGGCTAACAATTGTCTGGAGACTTTAAATGCAGAGTTTAATGTGTTATTAAACGAGCCAGTTGATGGTTTATGGCAGGAGGATGTAGTTAATCATTCTCATTGTTCTCCCGGGGTGTTTTCGGGGAAACGGTCCATAGGTTTTTGCTCCACTAGTTTTCAATCAGACTCGTAGATTTTATGCCAGAACTTGGAGTAGGGTTTAGCTCCTTCATTAGACACCTTTCTACCTGCCCTATCAGAGTCTTCACTAGGTGTTTTGTTTCAAAATCCGAAGTTCAGGCTAAAAAAAACCTGTAGAGTGAATGGTAATACTAGTTATCGTAAATAAATCTCGGTCCTACCCCAGAACGGAAGAGTTGAAGATAGTGGACAGATAATAAATCATTTAAAAGAATGGTATTAGGTTCGAACATTGGGTTGGAGGACACATGCAGGATGGCACTTTGTGGATTAGTGGGGAGATTCACATATAGTAATTTATGCAAGGAGAAATGCTCGGTTTAGCTGGAGCGGGTTTGGTTGCCAGTTTTAGGATATACCCTAGAGGTATTTTTCTTAACTAAAGGTTGGATAGGGTTTATCTGTAACTGCCCAGAAGATGGTGCGACTCTGTTAGGAAGGAACTGGATCAATGGAAATAGCAGCCTCATGCTTAAGAAATGGCGGGTAACATTTAATCCAGAGACTGAATGTTTCTCCTTAAGGCATTTGTGGGTTTTTCTTCTGGGGTTACCACTATATTTATGGAATGAAGGGGTGTTGGCGACCATTGGAAATTCTTTGGGAAGGTTCATCATGATAGATAAAAGGTATATGGAGGCACCAACTAGGAAAGTTGGAAGGGTTCTAGTAGAATTGGACGTTCATTTGGGACTACCGAAGACTTTAGAGATTGAGTGGCATGGTATTCGATGTCTACAAATATCAGACTATCTTGGGATATCGTTCAGATGCAGTTACTGCCGAAGCACTTCGCACTTGTGGTGAGATTGTAAAGGTGTTGAAGAAGTTGTAAAAACTCAGGTAGATACCGAGAATTATTACTATACTCCAGACTCTTCTGTGGAAACTGGTTTCTATGTATTTGAGGAAGTAATTCGGGACTGTATTGATCCTAGCTGCTTGGAGAATTATGGTTCCATTATCGGTAAGTTACAAACACATTGCCCTGTTTTTTACAATTCACTTTCGGTGTGCGAGCATGATATTATAAATTCTTCTATTTGGTTGAAGAGTGCTACTTGCAAGTCGGTCTCGCCACCATTAGCACAGACAGGGGTTTCAGTTGAATATTGTCTTTCTCTTGGGGGTCGAGATTCCTTAAATATCGTGACGAGTGTAAGCCTGCCTTTGGAGCCAGTGACACACACTAACCATTTGGTTTCAGTAAGAGTCCAAAAAGCCTCTAGTTCTTCTCCTTTAGAACTTTCCATTCATGTTGAACCCTTGAGTAGTCCGGAGACTAATCAATTGATAACAGAGGACCCGGCCCTGCCACCTGGGTATAGAGAACCGGAAGAGAAGGAGTCAACCCTCTCTGATGTTTTGGACTCATTGATTCCATTCATCCGTGGAAATGACACATATGTACCATTACTAGTTTTTCTAGGGAAAACGGCTATTGACCCAGTTGTTGAGAATGGGGAGGCCAACTGCTCACGTTCTACGGTGGGTGAGGTAGGAAAAGAATTCCAGTGGCCCCGGGGTTTGGGAATTGAACACTCACCCATAAAATACAAAAGCGCAAGAAAAAAAACCACACTTGAAACAAAAGTTGACTCTGTGTCACATATTCCTACCGAAGGTGGGGCCCTTAGAGCATTGAAGGCCCTTGCAAGATCTAAGTAATGTTATTACTCTCACTAAATCTAAGGGGGACTGGAGGCTCCCTAAAACTAGCCTCAGTTCGTAATGTTTTGGACAAAACTCGTCCAAATATTGTTTTCTTTCAAGAGACTTTAGTTCACTCTGAAAAGGCTCGTAACTTCTTTCAAATTCTACGGTCAAAGTGGTTATGTTGTGCAGTAAACTCAGTTGGTAATTCTGGAGGATTATTGGTTGCTTGGGATCCAAATTTTTTTGATCTAATGTCGTTCCTAACGTGTGGTGGGATCTTATTGATAGGTTACTGCTTAGATTCCAAAAGATAGATAAATCTCCTTAATGTTTACAGGCCTTGCGTGGAGCGCAAACTTTTCTGGGAAAGATTGGAATCTTCGGGTTTGTTGTCCCTGAAAATTTTTATATTAGCAGGTGACCTAAATTTGACTTTATCCACAGGTGAACTTGGGGGGGTGTGGCTCCCATGGGATTGTTGACTAGTTTTTTCACTAACTTGTTTCATAAAAATAAGCTAGTTGATATAGTGCCAGGGAAAGTGGCGCCTACTTGGAGAAATGGTCGAGTGGGAGAAGCTTTTATAGCTAAAAGACTTGATAGATCCTTACTTTCCAAGGATTTAGTGGTTGCGACTGGCATCTATAAAGCTTGGATGGAATTGCCATTTATCTCAGACCATGCCCCGATTTTACTCCAACTGGATCTTTCGTCGATTTTCAAGGCTTATCCGTTCAAATTCAATCCTCTGTGGATTTTAGAAAAAGGTTTTATTTCTATAGTTCAAAATTGTGGACATATCCTATTTATCTTCAGGAGACGAGTAAGCAGAAGCGTTTGGTATAGAAATTGAAAGATTTAAAAGTTCTTACAAAAGTCTAGCAGAAGGAACAAAGAACGGTAAAAAATGCTAGGCTCTATGGACTGGAAAATGAGATCTCCTTTAGATTACAAAATTTGGTGAAGGGCACCTGTCAGAACTTGGTTGATTTGTCTCTAAAAGAGTTGGAACAAGAAAGGAATGCTTCACTTAAGGAAATTGAGGAGCAGTGGCGTCAACGAAGTCGAGCAATCTGGATTCAGAGTGGAGATCTAAACACAAATTTTTTTCATATTTTCGCCAGTTTCAGGAGAAATCATAAGTATGTATGGGAGATACAAGATGAAGAGGGACAAGTCTACAGTGGTCAAGAAAATATTAAAAAAGCAACTTTAAAACATTTAAAACATTTTTATAATAAACCTGTGGCACTAAATCCTGGTGAACAAGTTAGAGTGGCTTCTTTGTTTCCAAACATGTTAATTGACTTAGAGGTTGATGCCCTTTATAAACATGTTGACAAGGAGGAACTGAAGAAAGTTTTGTCAAATTTTAAAGTGGATAAGAGTCCGGGCCTAGATGGCTGGATAGTGGAGTTCTTTAAGCATCCTTTTGATATTGTTGGAGAGGATCTTCTGGAAATGATTGAAGAGTCTAGAACAAAGGGATTTATTCCATGACCTTTAAATTCAACATTTATTACTTTAATTCCCAAAGTAAACAAGCCTCTTCATTTTGGGGATTATAGATTGATCTCTCTGTGTAATCTTTGTTACAAGATCATTTCAAAGGTAATAGCAAATCAGATTAAACCGATTCTTTCCACATCGCTCTCGGAAGAGCAGTTGGGTTTCTTACAGAGGAGACAGATACAAGATGCCATAGGCATAGTGCATGAATGTATACATAGTATTAAAAAGAAGAATTCAAAGTTTTTGGTATTAAAGTTGGACCTACAAAAAGCATACGATTGTGTTAACTGGGACCCGCTGCGCATGCTACTTCTCCAAATTGGTATGGGCCCAAGTATGACAAATTGGATTATGAGTTGTGTGGTATCTACTTCTTATTCTGTTCTGATTAATGGAGAAGCCACTGATTTCTTTAAGAGCGGGAGAGGCTTGAGGCAAGGATGCCCCTTATCACCTCTTCTTTTTATCTTAGTGATGGAAGGTTTGAGTCTCCTATTGAAAGAAATTCAAAGAGAGGGTAAGCTGATAAGTATTAAAGTTTCCAGATCAATAAAAATATTGCATATTTTATTTGTGGATGATGTGATCATAATGACAGGCGCAACCATGCAAGAGTGGTGGGAGATTGATAAAGTTCTTAAATTCTTCAGTTCAACCTCTGGTTTAAAGATAAATGCATCGAAGTCCACTTTCACCAAGCTGGTCTATCAGATCAGGATCTTATTCCTTTCAAATCATTTTTTCCTTTCATATTTATGGAGTTAGAAGAGGGGTTCAAGTATCTTGGTTTTTTTGTTAAGGTAGGAGCTCAGCACTCGGAAGACTGGCAATGGTTGATAAAAAAGTTGGAGAATAAGACAAATAATTGGTGCTATAGGTGGTTGTCCTTAGGAGGTCGCTTTACCCTCTTGAAAGCAGTGTTATCTAGTCAACCTTTTTTTTGGTTGTCCCTGGCAGTTGTCCCTTGTTTTGTCTTGAACAATCTAAGGAAACTGATGTACAATTTTCTCTGGAAAAGGAATAGTGACTCCCACCAAATGCACCTATGCAATTGGGAGCGGATTACCCTTCCTAAGTCATATGGGGGTTGGGGCATTTGCAATATCTATGATTTCAGTAATTCGCTAGCCGCAAACACTCTGTGGAGAGTACTTATGGGAGAGTACATTTGGCATAGTTTCGTGATCGACAAATATCTTCATCATGCGACTGTGATTAACTGGCTCAGATCACAGTCTTTCAAACAGACAGGGACATCTAGAATCTGGAGCAGTCTATTAAAAGTTATTTACTTAATTTTACATGGTTTAAGTTGGATTCCAGGGATAGGTCAACTTATTGCACTGGGTAAGGATCGAATATTGGGAATGGGAGATAGCTCTTTTCTTTCTAGTAATCTTTTGATTGTTTTAAATCAAAGAAACATCTCTACTCTTGCACAGGCTGGGAATTTATTAGAAAAGCAAACTTTGTCTTCCTATTGGTTGGACAGCAGTGAACTGGGATTAGAGGGCGACTATGCTTTGGAGTGGGATCAATTCAGAAGAGCATTATCAGATTTTGGAGCTCTTATCCAATAATCAAGGGATAAACTTATGTGGACTGGAGGAGATAATATGGGATCGCCTTCTATTAAAAACTTCTATTTGAGCATAATCTCTTCTAAAAGGATGTTAAAGGTAGAAAAATGGAGACAATCCATCTGGAAATGGGAAGAACAACTAAAAATTAAATTATTTATTTGGCTGGCGATGGAGGGTAAAATATTAACTTGGGACTCTTTGCAGAAAAGGGTATGGAATGGACCTGGGCACTGTCCTCTGTGTAAACTTGAAGCAGAGACAATTATAAATCTATTCAAATTATGTCCCTTTGCCATTTCAGTTTGGAATTTGATTTCAAAGAAGTTAAAATTCAAAAGGTATTGGTCTGGGAACACTCTATCGGAATGTTTAAAAAAATGGTATTTGGAAAATACTGTCCCCACTCAGATTGTTGCACATATCATTTGGTTCATATGGCATGAACGAAACAAAGCGCTTTTTAAGGACTCCATTCCGTCTACACAAGCAGTTCTCTATAAGACTTTGGCATTACTTTCTGGATCTTATTCTCATCCAATGTATAGACCTCTGAGGGACATTCTGATCTCTGATAGCAAGGATTTTGCACTGGCATGGTTTGATGGAGCATCCAAAGGAGATGGTAGCAGGTGTGGTGCAGGTGG
Source organism: Picea glauca (assembly GCA_000966675.3). Taxonomy (NCBI): domain Eukaryota; kingdom Viridiplantae; phylum Streptophyta; class Pinopsida; order Pinales; family Pinaceae; genus Picea; species Picea glauca. The sequence goes on from JZKD02S1673715.1 coordinate 161,077, forward strand.
TGTTATAAAAGCTTTGGATGCTCTTAATTTTAGATGGACTTTAAACTGCGGTAGAGGCACAAACACTAAAGAGGAACTCATGGGAGCTTGGGCTTCACTTGGAATTTAAATTAATCTAGAAGATCAAAATTATCTCTTTATTTTGACAAGTGTAAAGAAAAAAATAAGCATTGCTAAGATAAGAACAAATTTTCATGAGCTCCATAGTGAAATTGGACGTTGGTCCATTCCTAAAATATCATGGGATGAAATGGTGTGTCACCTTTGTGACACTAAGAAGGTTGAAGATGAAAAGCACTTTCTCTCAGATTGTCTGGCCTATACCCAGATTAGATCTCAATTTCAAAATTTGTCCCCCTACCAACCTTCCTAACCTTTTAACTCAACAAAACTATGGTGATCTTGGAAAGCTTCTCTTAATGTTTTTCGAGCATAGAAACAAAATTCTAAAGAATTGCAAGTTGTTGATGTTTTGTAGCTTTGGGAAGGTATTCGTATATGACCCTAGATGTTGGACATGTGGGAATCCTTATTGGCACCTCATTGTAATTTCGTTGGGGTGAAAAACCCCTTGGATTGGAGCTAGGGGCTCTGTGGGTTTGGTGATTGGCTTTGTGGGCTTGTGTTGGGGCTTCACACCCACATAGAAGGTCTAATTTGATGTTGACTTGTGGAGGGGCTTCTAAGTTGATCCCTAAGACTTTTATAAAAGGAGTTGAGGATGATGTGACAATTTATTATGGTTAGGAATGATTGGTGATTTCCGTCCAACATTATTGGTGACCTCAGCCTTAGAGTTGCAGCCATGGAGAGGACCTAGTATGTAGTTTTTGCATCTGTTTTAGGTAGGAAAAGGAGGTTTAAGTATGACCACAGGATAGAGGAGGTTGTAGGAGGAGTAAAGGGGTAGTTGTGAGGGTTGTAGGAGGGTTGGGCTAATAGTTTGAGGCTAGCCATAGGCTTGACGAGCCTACGTGAGGAAAATTGCAGATTGAGGAGGCTATAGGAGGTAGTGGCAAGCTGGTATATAGGTGAGTCGTGCATGTTGAAGGTGTTTAGGGCTATCGCAGGCCTAGTAAAAGAAATCGAGCTCAACAAGGTAGCAGCAGGTTCCTAGGGGGATATGGCTAGGGTCTGTGTGGTTTGGATAGCAAGGAAAGAGTAGCCACATGTTTGTTGAGGCTGCTATAGGTGGACAACAAGGTATTGGAGGTGTCTTGGAAGATCATAGATCATCTACAAGTGTGTTGGGAAAGGAGAAAAGGTTGCAGCAAGTATTGGAATAGTTATGGGAACTTTTAGGCAATATTGGGGGTTATTACAGACACCCTAGTAGTAGTGTTGAGGGTTTTCATTAGGGTTGTAACAGCCAAGACAACAATATACCTTGAGGACAGGTACAACAAATTTTCGACAACCATTAAGGGTGGTTTTTTGACAGCAAGAAGGGATGGAAGGACTCAGCCAATATTGAGCAAGGAGTTGCAGAGGCAGTGGAGGGTTTGATGGGGCAAGGGATGCCCTAACCCTCATCCTCAGGACAACAACATTGACATGAAAACCAAGGAGGGTTTCAGTAGTGTCTTGTAAGTGATTTTTGGTATTTTACCTTATGAAAAATTGGATCATTGTCCCTAGTACGAGATCCCGTGTGTTCTGGTTTTAAGAACAATGTTTTAAGGCTTGAAATTCATGTGTACTTGTGTATGATCTAATTTCTCATTTTATCTTTCGTTGTGCTAAGGTGTTAGGCATCTTAGTGTGTTTATGTTTACAGTTGGAATTGTGTTACTTTGTTGTAACAAATAAGCATGTTACTTAATTAGTAGAAAAAATATTTATGAATTGTATAATTGATTGATAAATGAATAATAGATGATGATACAATCACCCTCGTGGCGGTTTACTTATAGAATTGACTAGTCATGAGGTGAAGAGGTATGTGCATCTTGATCTTTAAATTTATTTATTTAAATTATTATTATTGTTATTATCATTATGTATTTATATTCGTAACATGCCATCCCCCTTAATATTTTTCTTTGTCCTCAAAGCAAGGGTACAATAGGATTCTCTCTTGTTGGGCATGTTTCAGTAGTGAAATGAAGTTTTTTTTTAGTTTTTTTTTTTGTGTTGGTGGTAATTGATTTTTCTTGAGTGGACCCTTCTACAACATATAGTTTATAGTGTTGACCTTGCTAATTAAATTCCATGAATTGTTCTTCAAGGTTTGTGGCATAACTCCCCAACTGTATCAACCATTTTGGACCTAGCACCATATCCATTCCTTCGAGCGGTAGAGCATAGAATCGTATTTGTAGTTTAGTTATTGTATTTGAACTGAGATTTTATGGAATTTTCCAACTTATTTGACCCTTTGTCTATTAGAAACCTTAACGATGAGGTCCCCGTTGGGGTAGATGAAACAATTCATTTTTTTTGCGACATCAATGTCTATGCAGTTATGAGTACTTCCAGAATCTACGAGTATTGTTATATTTCTATATTTTATGACCCTATTAAGCTTTAGGTCCTAGGTTGTGGTTTTGATGTCAATGTTTCCAATGGAACTATACATTTTCTTTCTTCTTTTCTTGGAGATTGGCTCTTATCCTTTCTGAGATGTGGCGGAATATATTTTGCAATCGGTTGGTGTACCTGGTTTTTTGGAGTAATTTTCTCTCCTTGAAGTTTTTTTTCTTCATTTAGATTTTTTTGGACACATTAGATTGAAGCTAGTGATGCTTTTTGCGCTATTTCATCATGGTCAAAATATGTGTTGTAGGCTATAGTGATTTCATCCTCTGTTTTGGGGACTTCTATTTGCTTTCTATTCACTATCATAAAGTAGTGTAATGACTTATCCTCACATATGTGCCCTGGTGTCCAATTTTCCCCACACTTAAGACAATTGTTTTTATTCTTGTTCTCTCTCTCTCTATGTCACCACTGGATGTATTTGATTCCTTCTCTGCTTTGCAAGTATATAATTTTTTATTTGTGCCCTGAAAACCATTGTCTCCACAATATCTACATTTGTTCACCCATTTCTTATGAGGGTTAGACTTGTCTGTAGAGTACTTATTTGGTTTTTCATTTGAATATATGTTTGATGCTTCTAGACCTACAGATATGGCTTATTGAACTTGTCTTTAAGTTCAATTAGTTTCGTCGCATGTCTAGCATTTTCAATAGATTTAGGATTCCATAGTTTTATTTCGCTATGGATATAATCTTTCAACCCATGGATATACATTTTTAGCAATTGTTCATCAATGAATCCAATTTTCTTTGTTGCCAGCACCTCC
>JZKD02S1673715.1:186481-197083 GCA_000966675.3 Picea glauca
TTTCCTATGTTACACATTTGATATAAAACAAAAATCAAAAAGTCAACCTAAACTAATAGCCAGTCAGCAATGAACTCATTGCTATTAGTCCCTGGCCTTTGGCAGGGACTAATAAACAATACTACCGTACTTCAAATGGATTCAATATTATTTAAATAAATACAAGGTGACTTCCTTGAATGGGTAGGAGTAAAATTCCATTCTTAATCATTTATGTGGGGCTTACATCTAAACTTTGATTACAGCAAGAGAATATATTAATTATGTCATTCAGATGTAGATGATTCATCAAGGGAATATTAAAAGGAACTAAAATTATTGTTGAAAAGTTGTAAGGTTAAAGTTAATTTAATGCTTTATAAGAATGGATCACTATTGATAATTTTTGTTTTTATTAATATAAGGAGTTATAAACTTCAATTTTATATTAATGTCATAAAAATGAATTTTGATGTTTAATTTTTGTTGACTATGAAATTATTTGTAGTAATATGAAGAGTTATAAACTTCAATTTTATATTAATGTCATAAAAATTCATTTTTATGTTTAATTTTTGTTTACTAATGAGGTGTTATTATTGCCTTGAGTTCAAGTCTCTTTATGGTTTATTTATGCTTATATAATTGTATAATGAGGTGTTATTATTGCCTTGGGTTCACTTCTCTTTAATGATTTATTCATGCTTGTATAATTGAAATATGGTATGAGTCTTTGCAATTCTTTAGGAATAGATATTTCCCACTCAAAACTTTTTAGTTAAAAAATTCCTAATCTAATTAAATGTAATAAACTGACTACACCAATTCTCATATTCTCTAATTGCAAAAAGGAAGACTGAAAAATTTAGTTAAATCTTGCATCGATGTCTCCTCACACATTAACAATAGCTTTATCAATACATCATATAATCAACTCCACATTATATCATAAATAGTAATTTTATTATAAAATTAAAATTTTAATATGCCATAACCATTACACTTAGTTAGCACGAGTCGATAATTTGTTAATTATTAATTTATTACACATAAAATATTTTCTATAAACATAAATTTATACTAATATGTATATGTGTATGTTTATATATATAAACATTTTTTTAGGAAAAATTGCAAAGAAACTCAAGAAAATCGTTGCGATATTTGTGGATGGTATTACTAATAGTGTAAACTAGTGTTCTAATTTAGGGAGATTCAAACCAAGCACATGTTGACATAAAATAAGGGAAATGTCTAACAACATCAGTGACAACAAATTGAGTTGACCGCTTGGGGATATGTTAATTAATGCTTTATCGTAACTTCCAATCTAAGAAGTAATAAGGGGATCAAAAAGAAATTAAGATGCAAGTTTATCGGTGCTTGAAAGATCTTGAGTTGAAATGAACTTACTTCAGTGTATGTGTATATATATTCATTAATGCTTGGTGTTGGAGATATTACACACACCTAGGATTTTATTTTTATTGTATTTTCCTAAGTTTATTTGGCTATGTTGAGGGTCCCTTAGTTTGAGATATTCTCCCCCGATTGAGAATATTCTCCCCTAGACAAGGGTGTCGCATACCCTCTAGTCAATTCTCAGTTATTGTTCAGTTAGACTAGTTGAGTGAAGTGTTGCATGTCAACATTGGTTTTATCACCAAGTGTTGAATGCTAACCTCGAGATCATCACCAATAATGTGCACTTGCATTGGGATCATCACCAGTAAGGAGCATTCCAAATGTCTGAGTGATCTTCTCCTCATTTCACTCTAGTTTGACTAGTTAACTGATGATCGCATGGCCAATTAACTAGGACTAGGTGGAAGCTCACTCCAGTGATTGTCAATGTGTCTCATATCTCTCTAGAACACTCCTAATGTGCATTAGTTAACTATTATGGTGCGTTAGTTGTGTGAGATATAGTATATCACTTGTATTGTATCATTTCTCTCATTCGGTTAATAGAAATTATTTCATTATTTCCTCCATTTTTTGTCTTCTCTTCGCACCATTTACAAGTTGTGTACGTTTGATTGTTAGCTAGATCTTATGTGCATGTATATCATAAACTCTACATGGTATCAGATCCCACAGGCCGCTAGCAAGGATCGTCACCAACACTCTTTTGTAGGTATAGAAGACGAAACAAAGCAGTAGGAAAGATGGAATTTCCCGCATCTTCCATTCTAACGCCATATAACTATTTTGAATGGAAGACAAGAATTATACTCCATCTCAGGGGTAAAGGCTTGTACCGGATATTCATGGTCACAGAAGCAGAACCCACCTCAGCATTGGAAAAATACAAGTACCTAAATTGCATGGGCGAGGCTCACAGTCTCCTGTGCATGACTATTTCTCCCGACCTATGGTTTCACATTGATGCATGCAAGACACCAAATGAGATCTGGACCACCTTGGAAGGACTCTTTAGCAAGAAGGATGAAATGAGGTGCCATTTGCTCCAAGTAGAACTAAACTCCTTGGATTCAAAGAACTTTAACAATCTCCAAGATTTCTTCACCAAATTTAAATCTCTCCTCTATGAATTGAAAGATTGTGGTAATCACAAATCCAAACATGAAAAAAAAACTAGTTATTGTTATCATGGAAAAACTTTGACCGGAATTTAGTGTATTTGTATCCACATTTCATTCTACCAGATTCACTGCAAGAGAAAGCTGGACCATGCCTTCATTGTCACTGTTTATTGAGGCTTTGACACATGAGTATGATAAGCTCATTCATATGGGAATAATCAAGGGCTCAAAGGCACATGTAGTTGTTGTGCATGATGACAGCAGCTCTCAAAATCTTAAATCCAAAAGGAAAGGCAAAGAAAAGGCGTATGCAGATCCAAAGAAGGAAGTGTACTCCAGACCCTTCAATGATTCTTCTGGTTCCAAAGGTGGGAAAAAAAAGCAAGGGAAGAAGTGTGGTTACTGCAATCGTAGGAACCATCCAGAATCATCCTGCATGAAGAAGCAAATTTATCAGATGGCTCAATTATTTAGAAAAAGAATGTCAGGGACTTCATTCTTGAGGCTGCCAAGAAGAATTCAGAATATCAAGCCCCTAAGAAAGGAAATCATCATGCATAAGTTGTTGTACATTCTTCTCCTGACACTTGGATTGTAGATTCAGGTGCTTCACATCATATGGAAAACACAAAGGATATTATATCTTCTATAATTGCATGCACGATGTTATCACCAATTATTGTCTTGGGAAAAAGAGTATCCAGGTCCGCGACCTGTGCAAGAAGCACCCAACACAATACTCAGAAAATTTCCATTTTCGGGCTTAAAATGCAAGCAGGCGGGCAGTTTCAGTATTCAACGACTAGGATCTAGCATCGGGGAAAGATCAACGGTCATCGAGTGTTTGGGGCCATCAAGTTGCCCAAGGTTTAGCGCAAGAAATAGCACCCATATTCCACGATTTAATCTGGGTCGTCTGATCCTATGGGGACAAGTGGCAGCTAGTCGGTGTTTCAGGAGTCGACATTTCGAGGATCGCAAGTTGGGAGGACATGGTTCTCCCTTGGATTTCAAACCCCCGAAACACGAAATGGGAAGCCCTGGGAGCCTGGCCCACGGTCATAGCCCAGGTTCATATTGAAAGGATGGGGCCTTTCGGGATAATCAAAGTGAAAGCGTCGAAGTATTCTGAACTATCCATCCAAGGGACACGTGGCGCGAGATTAAACTCCGTCGGGGTTTCGTCTATCGGGATTTCAAAAGACAAGGGGTCGCTCCTCCACTGCATTTAGAAACCCCGAAGTGTGAAATGCGAAAGTGCCTTGGTGTTGGGCCCACGGTCATAGCGCCCGGTCACAAAGGGGTCAGAGCTAAAGGTGAGGGCCAGCTGAATTTAAGCGCTCATTGAGCGACGAGTGATCATGGTCGTTCGATGAAAAGAAAGTTGGGTCATCGATCTCGAGGAGACAGGTGGCGATCTTTGGAGTACTTCAGAACCTGGGTGCTAAGCAACAGACTGATTCGGGTGGCCAAGATTTGCGCGCCCAGATCAGCGGTCGGGATTTGATTCTGGACTCCCCTCGTCATTCTGCCTTTAATGGGGGGGGAGTCCGAAATGAGCGCTAAGCAACGAGCAGATCTGAACAATTGGATTTGAAGAACCCAAATCTTCAGTCGAGGTTCCATTCCGGACCCCCCTTGTCATTCTTCCTTTAATGGGGGGGGTTCCGAAATTTTACCGCGCAAGTTTGAACGACTACGATTGGAGTGCCTAGATCTACGGACAAGGATTAATTCCGGACCCCCCTTTCCATTCTTCTTTTAACGAGGGGGGGGGGGTCCGGAATGCGGTGGTTTTGATAGTGGGCCCCCTCTTGTCTTGTCTCCCTCTCGTGTTGCCGAACCCTCTCCCACTTAAAACCACTTACCTCCCCTCGCTTACCGTCATTGCCTCCCGATGACAAGTGTCCCCTATTCTTCCTCTCTCATTTCCCTGTCACCTCTCCCACTTCCCTCCTACCTCTTATCCTTCGACACCTATACCTCGTTTCTCCACGCCACTTTCACCCGTGTCATGTCCCCTCTCCCTGACCCGTCGCATTGTGGCCTCCTCGTCACCTTCCCGAGGCACATCACTTCATCGTCTGGTGTCACAACCCCCCTTCTCTCCGCCTCCTGGCTCTCACACCTCAAATCCCACGAGTTCTACCACGTCCGTCCACATGGCCCCTCCCATATCATCATCCTCTCACCTCCTGCCAAGTGCCTCTCTCTCCCAGTCACCTCCACCTGTATGGTTGTCCCTACTTTCCCTCCGCCTTCTATGCTTTCACTTCACCTCAGCACACCTTCTGCCATCTGTTGTCCCCCGCCTTCGTATCACTTCCACATGAGCGCTTCCCCGTCTCACCTTCATAGTGTTGGCGCCTTTGCCCTCCTCCCTAGATCCCCGTCCAAGACCGCCATCTGGGTTCCCCCCGCAGCAATCCAATGAAGCAGCAACAGCCAAAGGGAGATCGCCATGTCCTGCAGGTGCAGAGATGACTAAGCCTTACCCGATCCCAAGAAAGAAGTTAATGTAAATATGGAAGGTGGGTGAGACATCGTCTTCTCCCATAAATGGAAGGTCAGAAAAGGACAAAGCATAGAAGGTGACTGTCAGTCCAGTCTGACAAATACTGCGTCTGACAAGCGATTGCATGGGCAGTCTGCCGAACGTCTGCATGTGCAGTCTGGTCGAAGTGACCTAAGCGTCGTGCCATGGAAACGCGAGCAAGTTCCTGTTACGAAAGTTTTGAGTATATGTAGGCATTTTTGGCCATTTTGTAAGGCATTGATGGTAGAGCTAAGCTCCCGCCTGTAAAGTTTTGATGAAGCACTGGTTTTCTTGGTTATGTATTTGTATGTGAAGCTTCTTGTTTAATGAAAGTCAACTTCTTTTCGCCTCTTTGTAAATTGTTGTGTTAAAACACTCGGAATTGGAGTATCCAGTCGAGGATTGTGATGACGCTATGATGGTCAGATTGTAGTGGTGTCGTGATCAGTTCTAAATCAGTTTCCTGTGTATTTTTCTCCCTCTTACCCTGAGTAGCTCATTGGAAGATTCAAGTGAGTTGTTACAGTAGCCACTGTGATGCAGTCTTGATCACTGTGTTACTATAACTGTGTCATCCCGGCACATTTCGATGTTTTGTTCTTTCTTCTACGGGTTGTTGGAAGCTTGATGCCTACAATAGACCTTTGCAGTTTCTCTCTGAAGTCTTCCTCCTACTCACCCTTATTACAACTTACTAACTGAAGTTAGATTAAGACCTCACCTATTGATGCATAGCCTAGTCCAGGGTTCTGAGTTAAAGCAATATTTTTCTGAGTTTACTTCCATTTGATCACCCTTTATATAAATAAACGTGACATAAAACTGATGGGTATCAGTCTTACTCTTGCTGCAATCCAAGAGTGACTTCTGGTGCTAACACACGAGACCTCCTATCCTCATGGAGGATGACTCTCTAACCGAGGTCACTGGAAAAGGAAGAGTGGAACTAGATCATGGAAGCTTTGAGAATGTTCTCCATGTTCCTCAACTTTCCATGAATCTTCTCTCAATGTACCATATTACACACACAGGTTCAGGAAAAAAAGCGGAGTTCACACCAAACTCTATGTCCATTTTTTGACATGCAAGATAACTCCAAAATTGTTGTCGGGGAGGTAAATCATAAATATTGGTTATATACTTTTACTAAGTTTATTGAACATGATTCCTCTGTACTACTTACGCATGTTGATGACAGTAGTAGATTATGGCACGAGAGGTTTGGTCACCTAAATTTCAGGTACATGCAACAAAATAGCAAGAAGGGGATGGTCATCGGGTTACATGATATCCACTTTTCCAAAAGGGTTTATGAAGGATGTGTCCTTGGAAAGAATCCCCAAGAGAAGTCCGATAAAGGGAAGGCTCACAAGGCGTCTTCTCCATTGGATCTGATCCATAGTGATCTCATGGGCCCATTCTCACATCCATCTAAAAGTAAGGAAAGGTACGTGCTTACATTTTTGGATAATTATTCACACTATACTTGGGTATTTTTTCTCAAACAGAAGTCAGAGGTCTTTGAGAACCTAAAAAAGTTCAAGGCACTTGTTGAGACTCAATCAGGGAGAAATATCAAGGCCCTCCGTATAGATAATGGGGGGGAGTATGTCAACAAATATGTTCATAATATTTGTCTTGAGGTCGAGAACAATTACAACACACAATACTATACATTCCGTAGCAAAATGGGGTTGTTGAGGGAAAGAACAAATCTCTCAAGGAGATGGCCTCTTGCATGTTGCATGCAATGTCACTTCCTCATAAGCTTCAAGAAGAGGCACTTAACTGTTCCAACTACATCCAGAATAGATCCCCTCACAGATTTGTCAAGGATTAGACTCCTTTCAAGGATTGGAGCGGAAACAAACCAGAAGTCACCCACTTGTGTATCTTTGGATCACGAGCATGGGCCTAAATTCCCTATGAGAAGAGGAAAGCACTAGATCCACAGAGTATTGCATGTATTTTTATTGGATACCTAGATGGTGTGAAAGGATATAGACTTATCGATTCCTCTACATCCTAACTCATCATTGAGCACAATGTTCAATTTGAGGAAAGTCTCTCGCATGCTCCACAGGAGCCACATGAAGATATTCTTGTCCTTCCACTAGTTCAAGATGATGAGTCTGCACATTCAGACTCCACTTCATATTTGAGTTATGGAACAGAGTCGGAGTATTCAGATCATTCATATGCATAGTTAGAGAATTCATATGTAGATTCAGTACATGCAGATGAGGAGCCAAAGAAGATGCCCAAGTGGCAACAGTTCACACTTTAGGATGCAGGATACCTTGTTGGGGATCCAGTGGATCCGAGGAGGACCAGATCTCAGTATGAGGATCCTCCTCATGTACTCACTATCACTGAACCCACGATTCCTCCGCATTGTTATATGGTCCAGTATTAAGACCTTCAAGCCTAAAGATATGTTGCAGGGAACCCCTTCTGGGAAGCAACCTTGTAGGAGGAGTACAACTCTCTCCTCGAGAACTAGACGTGGGATCTAGTTCTGCTTCCTTCATACAAGAATCTTGTCAGATGCATATGGGTTTACAAGACCAAAAAGGCGGGAGACGAACAAGTGAGAAGACACAAGGCAAGACTGGTTGCCAAGGGATTTCAAAAAATACACAGGATCAACTATGATGAGATTTTTTCTCTAGTAGAAAAGTTGGATTCTATCATGTTGGACCTTGCCATTGGAGCAACCAAGGGATTGAAAGTACATCACATGGACGTGAATAACAATTTTCTTCATAGGGATCTATCAGGGAAGATTTATATGGAGCAACCACTTGGATTCATAAAAAAATCATCTTTAGTGTGCCGACTCACAAAGTCATTATATGGCCTCAAGCAAGCTCCTAGAGCATGGTATGCAAAGATGGACTCCTTCTTTCTCTCCAAGAATTTTTTCAGATGAAAATATGATCCAAATTTCTACATGATGAGGACCACTAACTCGCTTCTGATCCTAGTTCTGTACATGGATGATCTTTTGATGATTGGCAGCTCGGTTTCAACAATTGCCTCGGTAAAGGGAATTCTTCATGACAGGTTTTTGATGAAGGACATGGGTCCACTCAATTTATTTCTTGGTCTCAAGATAAGCCAGGATACTTAAGGAATCAACCTATCTCAGTCTAAGTATGATCTGGATAACTTGGAGAGATTCCACGTGACAGACTGCAAGTCTGTACCTACACCTTTCTTATCAGGTATTAGACTTGAGGATGGTCGGGTTACACCAATGGTGGACAACACCTTGTATCGATAGCTTGTGGGGATCCTTTTGTATCTCACCCAGACCCAACCAGATCTATCATATGCAGTAAGGGTAGTCTCCATGTACATGCAAGAGCTGCATGAGTTACACTAGAAGGATTCCAAGCACATCCTTAGATACGTTCATGGAACCATCAATTATGGGATCCACTATGCATCAGGTTGCAAGTTGTGTATCATAGGCTTCATCAATTCAAACTAGGTTGGTGATGGCACTGATCGCATGTCCACATATTGATACACTTTCAGTTTGGGTTTAGGGCCTATATGTTGGTCGAGCAAGAAGCAGTTTGTTATTGCTATGTATTCAGCCAAGGTCGAATACAAATGATTAGTTAACATTACCATTACATATTTTGGCATCCATTTCCATAGACCGACTATCATTTGGTGTGACAACTAGAGTACTTTCAAGTTTTGCAGAGACCTAGTGCGGCGATAACGAAAAAATCATATTGATATCCATATTCAATACATTAGAGATCTATTCCAAGAGAGATCATCGACCTGTAGTTATATCCTTCCTATGAACAGATTGTTGACATCTTCACCAAGACTTTCACTGAGCAAAAGTTTCACTCTCTGTGCAATCGTTTTGGAGTGAAGGACACAGTTGCCTAACAACTGTCTTTCTCTTCTTTTGATACATTGTATTTTGAGGGGGTGGTTACCATGAGGTTTTTCCTCTTTCCTTACTTTATTTTAGTGTTTGTTAGTTGCATTGTTCATGAGTACGTAACATGGCCTCTATTTCCAAGACCCATTCATCATGTATACTCCCTAGTAGTGTTCAGGGGGGTGTTGGAGATATTATACACACCTAGGATTTTCTTTTTATTTTATTTTCCTAAGCTTATTTGGCTATGTTGAGGGTCCCTTAGTCTAATATATTATCCCCTCATTGACAATATTCTCCCCTAGACAAGGGTGTCACATACCTTCCAGTCATTTCTCAGTTATTATTCAGTTAGACTAGTTGAATGAAGTGTTGCATGTCGGCATTGGTTTTATCACCAAGTGTTGCATGCTAACCTCGGTATCATCACCATTAATACACACTTTCATTGGGATCATCACCAATACGACACATTCCACATGTGTGAGTGATCTTCTCCTCATTTCACTCTGATTTGACTAGTTAACTGACGACCACATGGCCAGTTAATTAGGACTAGGTGGCAGTTGACTCCAACAACTTCCATTGTGTGTCATATCTCTCTAGAACACTCCTAATGTGCATTAGTTGACTACTATGGTGATTTAGTTGTGTGAGACAGAGTATATCACTTGTATTGTATCATTTCTCTCATTTGGTTAATATAAATTATTTCATTCTTTCCTCCATTTTTTGTCTTCTCTTCACACCATTGGCAAGTTGTGTACATTTGATTGTTAGCTAGATCTTCTGTGCAGGTATCTCAGAAACTCTACACTTGGTATTCTTTTCTTTAATTTTCTTTGTACATTTTGAGTTTTATTTTTATTTTTAATTATTTATTTATAAGCATGGATGTTGCACATCTCCCTCATATTGACTTATAAAATGAGTCTTTTGTTTCTTAATGTAATGAGGTGAAAATATATATATATATATATATATATATATATATATATATATATATATATATATATATATATATATATATATATATATAAGTTTATTTATAAGATGTTTTTATAAAGAGAAAATAACAGGAAGGTAGTTTTTTAACTTGTAAAATTTATGGGTTGCTAATTTTACTCCCGATCATTGTTATCAATTTCTTCTTCACAAAGTAAAAAAAAAATTAAATAAATAAAAATATTCAAATTAAAACATCTATACATAAAACACATTTAAAAAAATTATAAAATAATGAATTAGAGTATCTATATCCCACATTTAAATAAAATACTTAAAACTGACATATATTTAGACTTTCAAAATAAGAAATACATATTGTATTGTACTTAATGCAAGGTGACTTCCATATTAATGCACAAGAACTCCATTCTTAATGATTTATGAGAGGTCTAATCCCAAGCCTAGCCCAGATGACTCGACTAACAAGTTACTAAGTTCCCATGGTTAAAAATAATAACTTATGAGAGGTTAAAATTACAAATTCTATCAATAATGGCATTCATAGGTAGATAGTTCAACTCTAAATTCTCCTTCCACCATGTCGAATTTTTTATTGGTTAATAAATGTACCTTCTATTTTAGTTGAGGTGTATAGGAACATGTATAAATTTATTTGGACAAAA
>JZKD02S1673715.1:202356-237116 GCA_000966675.3 Picea glauca
TTTTCCGCTGCATTTTACAGTTTCAGCTTATTTCCTTATTGAATAGAAAACCAATTTTACTGTATCTCTGTTATTCTGTGTTAAGCATCTTTTAATAATCTGTATTCATTTCATTCTGCTCATAAAATCCGAATCAGATATAAACTTGTGTTTGCTAGTGAGAGGCCTATCGAAACCCAATGGTAGTGGAAACCACTATGGAAGATTAGGTCTTCACTCAAATCTAAAATTTGTATGTGGCTCGCCATAACGAATAAGGTTGTTACTTGGGAGGTATTGCAAAAGAGGAATGGACACAACCCTAGCAAATGTTTGTAGTGGAAACCACTATGGAAGATTAGGTCTCCACTCAAATCTAGATTTTTTATGTGGCCAACCATAATGAATAAGGCCCTTACTTGGGAGGTACTACAAAAGAGGAATGGACATGACCCTAGCAGATGTCCCTTATGCCAAGAGAGGGAGAAAATGTAGATCACCCATTAATCACTTGTGATTACAAAAGGCAGGTTTGGCATAGAATGGACACTTTGACAGGGGTAAGAGAAGGGCGACAAGGAGATTCAATAGCGTATTTTTTCAAATCTTGGCAATCAAACCTAGAATTAAAAGAATTTAAGACCCTTTCTATATTAGTAACCTAGGGAATATGGTTTGTTAGACATACCAACATTTTTTAGGATATGCAGATGCCTCCATTTCAATGTGCTTTCTAACAAAGACATATTTTTGATAGCTTTAGGTCCTCTCTTAAGATTTCTCCTTAAATGCAAATTACTCATAAGCCTATAAATAAATCTCAAGCTTAAAGTTACTTCGATGGAGCTTGCGCAAAGTAACCCCCTTCCTATAGAATATTAGCTTTAATGTTCTCATTATTGACTCAATCATATTTCTTTCCTTCCTAGTAGTGGGAAAAAAATCTACACAATACATTGAAATCATAAAATCTATACTGCAATTTTAAATCCAAAAATCAAAATGAACAATGAACCGAGAAATTTTTTTACACTACAACTTTGTATGGACTAATTAATCTCAAAACTCGATACAAAAATCAAAATGAACAATAAACTAAGAAATTTTTTACAACTTTTTAGACTAATTAATCTCAAAACTCAATGGACCATTAAAAAAGGAAACTCATGATGTTTTCTAAATCTTTGTCTTTCACTATACACAAAATATGAAGGAAATCAAAATATCTAATCTCAAAACTCAATACAAAAGTGAATCCATGGACCATCACAAAAAGGAACCTTGACCATTACAAAAAAGAACCTCTATGTTTTCTAGATCTTTGTCTTTCACTATACACAAAATATTAAGGAAATCATGATAGCGTCCTTTGTTGCCTCTTAAAGTCACACATGGCATTACAATATGTTACAATACATAAACAATGTTAGAGATTCACTTAAAAAAATGATAACCATTCCAAATTATTACATGGTTTCGTGTGGTGATCATACAACTTTCATAACTTTTTATGTTAAATTTCATATTAAAATATAGACTTCGCGTTCCCAAAGAGAACATTTTCTAGGTTGGCCAACATTAAATGCTCTCATGAATAATCTAAATTATTTGTCGACACGGGAGGAACTAAAACGACCCATAATTGAATTAACACCGTACGTAAAAAAGGTGTAAAAGAATATTTGATACTAAGGCTCCACAGACAACCTTTGTTTTCAATGGAACAAATCATTCCCATTCAACTATTTGTTTATTATATAATTAAGGCTGGAACCTTGGCATGATTCATCGGTTTTTACAATGATTATGTAAAGGGGTTGGTGGCAATGAATTGGAACTCTATGTAAATGGAAAAATCACATAATCATTGGTATGACAAAGATTGTGGGATTGTTAAAAAAGTCATTATGGAAATTTTGGATGAGTTTTGATTAGATAAATAGTTACAAAACATTAATTAATAGAGAAAATAGATTTTATATGAATAATAAATAAAAGAAGCTTTTACATATTCGATGTTTATTTTTACTTTATAAAAGTTAAAGAAAATAATAGGGTGGCTTTAAGGGATTGGGATTTTTATTTTAAGAAGTTTTATGAATCCCTTAGTGTTAGGACAAAATTTAAATTCTTATTATAAAACAAGATGTTTTTATTTTGAAAGACATTGGTTTAGTGTTAAACAACTAGCAAGAGGGAAAGCTAAAGATATCCAAGGTTATGAAGCAAAAATCCTAAAAATTGGATGTCAACTCGTACAAATATCTTGGAGTTGACTGTGATCACAATTTTAACTAGAACTATAGCATTGAGAAAAGGATTTACGGAGGATGAAAAGCCTATTTTGGTATTGAAAACAATTGTCAATCAATATATTTTTGGTTCTGGGAAAAAAAACAGTTACTAAGATTGTTATTTACAACTATTATCTTATATGGATGTGAAGTTTGGGGTTGCGGTATCTCTCGAGAATATTGAAGGAAAATCAAGTAAATCCTAAAATGTCTTATAATTTATAATATTAAAATTAAGAAATATACACCTCATATGATCATCCTCATAGAAGCTAGCCTTTCACCCATTGACAATATGACAATGACTAGGTACCTAATGTACAAGCACAAGATATAATCTTGAAAGACAAGAGGCTTCTAAGAATTGCTTCAAACTCAAATCATATTCACTTGTGCTTTAAAGAGGAGATGATATAAAGATGTTAATTCTTGGCTAAGTCAATGCAGAATAAAAGAGGAGACCGCTTAAAAGAATATTGATGCCAATTCAATACTATCACATCTCAATTAAGGAGAAATTGTGGTGA
The DNA here is from genome assembly GCA_000966675.3 of Picea glauca. Classification (NCBI taxonomy): domain Eukaryota; kingdom Viridiplantae; phylum Streptophyta; class Pinopsida; order Pinales; family Pinaceae; genus Picea; species Picea glauca. The sequence goes on from JZKD02S1673715.1 coordinate 205,157, forward strand.
AATGAAGAAATAGAGGAGAAGAGGAAATTAAGGTATTATAAAGAGGTCACCAACCCTAATTTAGAAGATGAAAAGTATGTTTATGTTATAAGAAAATCAGCATTGTTAAAATAAGAATTAACTCTCATGAGCTCCATAATGAAACTGACAATTGGACAAATCCTAAAATGATGTGGAGTGGAAGAATTGGTCATCTTTATGGCAAAAAGAAGGTGGATTTGAAAATCACTTTATTTTAGAATGTTTAGCGTATACCCACATTAAATCTCAATTTCAAAGTATTTATCACACTAACAATCTTCATAACTTATTAACTCACCAAAACTCTCGAGATTTAGGAAATCTTCTCTCCAATCTATTTGATCATAAAAACCAAATATTTTTTGTTTTGTTTGCTAGTTTGTCCGTGACCTGTGGGACTAGCCCGTGGCCGAGAAATCACGACTCAGGGACATCTAAGCCGTCAAAATCACTCGGGGATCGCATCTGGCCTGAGCCACACCAACCCTTAACATGACTGGATTTTTTGTCCCCGCAGGTTTTGAACTGGTGAGTTAGCATCATGGAGTGCCTTAACAACACACTCTGTCACCGACTGTCCTACACCTCGGGGACTTCAAAATTTGAAGGACATGGGGGTGGGCCTTGATCCACTTATGTGTGCACGGGTCACAATACCATTTAATATAGTATCTTTGGGTGCAACCACATGTTCGACCACTACCTCAAGGTGCCCCCATGGCTTCAAGTTAGGCCCTCACGGGAATTGAACCTTGCCCAATGGTGAAAAACTCCTCGCTTTCCACCATTAAATCCAACCCCTTTAGACATCATAAAAACCAAATATTAAAGTAAACCAACTAATTAATTCCTTATTGTTTTTCTTAACAATTCGATAAACCAAAAATAACTTAATCAATTGAACCATCCACCCAAAATATATTATAAAAAAAAAACCTTAAATCACAATATCAAATCTAATCCAATAAAAATTAATAAATAACCATTTTAAAATTCCAAAAAACAAAATTATAAATTAAAATAAAACAAATTAATACAACATGTATTCCTAAAATTTAAAAACTTCTTTTTATTTAAAGGAACCTCGTGATTCCTTTTGGATCTTGGTCTTTTACTATACACAACATATCATTGAAAGCGATTTGAGAATTATATTGTGAATAAATCATGATAGCGTCCTTTCTTGCCTATTCAAACTCACACATGGCATTACAAAATGTTATAATGTCGACTTTCATATATCAAAAATGATAACCATCACAAATTGTTATATGGTTTCGTGTGGTGCACATACGACTTTCATGCATTTTATGTTAAAATAATCATGCGTCCCATCTCAAAAAGGAGATTTTGAGATTAAAGTGGGGGCGAAATTAAATGTATTCATGAATAATCGAATTTTTTTTTTCAATATGGAAGTTATCATATAATTAAATAAAAATAATAATAATCTAATTTTAAGGTCAGTAAAGTTAAACATCAAATTAATGTATGAGACCCTTTGTTTATGTAATCAAAAATTTTCTTCATGCAATGATTTGATTACTAAAATTTATAAAAGTATACATATCCTATAAAATAAAATTATTACCAATTAAAAAGCTTATAATATATATAAGCTTATAAACTTTTTAATTGTTATATATATATATATATATATATATGAATTTAAAATTAAGAATGTGAAACAAAAGTAAAAGAATTTTACTTTTATCTAAATATTATATTCTGTAAATTCAATGATACATGCTTTCATCAATATCTATACACAGGTCAGGAAGTGCATGTGAGGGGATTATTTATGACCTCAAAGGAACTAAGAAGCCTCATACGTATGGAGGACATGTATGGAACTAAACAATAAAGCAACAAAGCAGAAGTTCTGCTTTGGGAACATTTCAAGGCCTTTACATCTTAACCTCTAGAACCAATGAGGATATCATGGTGATAGGGGACTCCTACTTAATCATAAATGCACTTTGAGGCATTGAAGGTATCTCCTCCCTTACTATCAACAAAATCATCGAGTGCACAAAAATTCTTCTTCATAAGTTTGCTTAGCACCACTTCTTTGATTTCCTCCAAATCAACAAACCATAAGCAGATATAATGGCAAACAAATGAGCTATGTTAGATGAAGGGAAACTATCCATCTAAGAATTGGAAGAAGTCTACTCAACCATCCAATTTAAAACATGACCACAATTGATCATATAGATAGTCTTGCAGTGAAACTCACTCTTGTGAACATGAAGGATGAAAGGAGGACCTCCATGCTCCTCCCATGTCATATCAAGGTTAGATAGGTGGATGGCAGTATTAACGCCCTATGGGCAGAGTGGCTATAGGTATTTCCTCCCAAATGCAATTGAATTCTCCATTTCATTTTCTCCTCCCCTCCACTTGGATGGATTTGCCTCACGACGTTGACACATTCTCACATCTCAAGCGCAAAGAAAGTCATCTTATGGAATTGTTCCATCACTATAGTGACCAATTCAGATAAAGGCATCACAAACATGGACTTTCTATTGCATGGTGACCTCACTGACATCCCAATTCAGAACAATGCTTGGGGAAGTGGGTTATTGCATGGTGCACCACTACTATTAATGTTGCCTTGCAACACACTTTCAAGATATGAGAATTGGGGTTGAAATGATGAGAATATAGGACAACAAATCTCAACTTAGCAACCACACACTCTACCCTTCTAGCCAATGGTTGCAAAACTAGATTTGATGTCATTGCATATGTGCAAATAAGTTAAAATGTTGTTGATTTTCAAGAAATCATCATGCAAATGCACCACTTGTAAGACTAGGAAGTAAAAGCCAAAACTTCTTAGTGTTAAAGAAAAAAACATAGAAAACATAGAATTTGAAGCTTCTTTGGATGTAATGGATGGTATAATTACCCGACTATTCAATTTCATAAATCTCCCCCTTAAATGTTGATCCTACCACCTCCACCCTTTACCAATCCTTGTTAAAGACAACCTAGAAACATCAAAATTTTATATAAATATTCCTTTCAAGTATTAAAGTTAACTCGATTGGTTAATCTATGTATTTAAGATATGTTATCGATGAAGAGATTACATATTATAGAAAAGTTTCTTAAGATTAACAATCACTACCATAATCGGTGTTCACAAATTTTAATTTTAATTTTTTTAATTGTCCTTTTCAAAATAAGTAATGTCAAACCTCCCTAAAATTAAATTCAATATTATTTAATTAAATGTAAAGAGACGTCCTTGACTTGATAGTCGAAGAAAACATTCTTAATAATTTAATGGAGTGTACATTTAAATTTTGATAATAACAATGAAATTAATAAATATATATAGGTGTATAATTGGAAAAGGAAAGTGGGAGCCTAGACATTTGGAAACTCGTGGATAAGAGGCATTAGTCAGAAGATGAGGGATGTACATAAAGTAGGTAATGATAGAAAGCTTATTAATCTTGAAAGGCTCAAGGAAAGACCGAACTAGTTGGCTCATAAGGGTTGTTGAGGAAAGGTGAGGATTCCCTATAAGAAAAACCAGATCTCTTAAGAATGTAATTGGAATTCAATTGTGTGGTTGCCTAATGAGGAGTCAAGCCACTTAATGTTTTTTTTAGAATTTAGGATTTTTTATTCATTTCGGGGGACATATTCGTTATTTTTTTCTCGTGTTAAGTTTCATGGAATATGGAATTATTAACTATTCAAATGATCTTTTGGGCCATCAACAAATATAATCCTGATTTATTAGAGAACAAAATGAAAGAAGCAATATAACAAAGAACACTTACACAAATATATCGCAAAGAATGCAGTATTATAGCTAAACTCAAACTCAATTAATGAATGAAAACTAGAAAATACCATAAAATGTGGAGTTACATAACAAGCTTGAATGGTGGTAGCTTATCTCTAAGAAGAAATGCATTGACTACTCTCATTTGTAAGTAGCTCACTACAAAGACGCCAATGAGCCTTTTTGTGAAAATCCCTAAGAGGCAGAAACCCTAAACATCAAAATCATAACCCTAGGAGATGAAGCAACAAAAGGGTTGCAAGTCCTTAGGTGGTTAGTTGATACGTCAACTTCTCGAGAACACAAATTTTACAAACAATCTCTATCTGGGGCCCACAATAGCTCATTAGAAAGATCTAATTGAGAACTGCATCTAGCAATAGGCCCATGCTTGAGCCTTGAAGTACCATGGCCAAAAAAACATTGTTTAGGGCCTCAAAACAACCCCAAAAGTTTAGGACCCAAAAAACCATGGAAAATTGCCAAGTGGAGAACTATCATGAGTAATTAGAAAGGTGGGTGGCCACCAATATCCACTTGGATCATTCCTTCCCCCATATGAAGCAATAGTCTCCATTGCATCAAGGTCCCTCATCAGATGGGGGAACTTCTAATTAATCTGACTCCTAGTGAGCCACTTGCCTTGGTGGAGAAGCTTCCCTACTTTAACAACTTGGTAGAGTTGTATTTTCTCTTGGTGCATTCTCTTCATCTATGTGTCAAGAATTTGATCAATCGTGGCCTTCTCAATGCAATCATAGTTGATCTTTGTAGGTCCCAAGTGCTTAGACACGTATGAGGTGTCTAATAGGGGTGGAAAATGTGACTGAAGGAGTTCCACATTGAAGATTGGGTGCAAGCCAAGGAAGGGGGGAATACTTGATTCAAAATCATTGTCACACATGGCCTTGGTGATGGTGTAAGGCCCATAGAGAAGTGGTGGAAGCTTGTGATGGGGTCCTACAAAGTGATGTTTTTGCAAATGCATCCAGACTTTGTCGCCTACCTTAAACTTGTGCGGAACTTGATGTTGATCATGTCGTTGCTTGTACTTGGAATTGGATTTCTATACGATATAATGGACTTGCTGGCGAATGTGTTGGATCCATAAATTTGGTTTCCTTATCACACTCAGTTTAAGCAAGGGAATATTCTTCATGTGTGGATGCAACATGCAGAGTTACACCAAGTGGGGCCAATGGTTGAAACCCCAAGCACACTTGGAAAGGGTTGTGGCTAGTAGAGTTATGAAGGGATCTATTGTAGTTATGTTGAACATAAGGAAGGCTTTCATCCCATGTGGGTGGATGTTTGGTGTTGTACATTCTCAAAAGATTCACAATCATTTTGTTGACCACCTCTGTTTGTCCAACAATTTGGGGGTGGAAGGCAATGGATTTTGTGAGTTTAGTGTCCATAAATGACCACAAGCTGGACTAGAATGTAGAAAACAACCTGATATCATGATATGAAATAATAGTATGTGGTATCCTGAAATGAACCCAAACACAATCGAAGAAGATCTTAGTAGTGGCATTGACAGTGATACTCTTCTTACAGGATATCAAGATGGACATCTTATAAAACTAATCAATGACCACAAATACATAGTCATTACCATGTTTAGTAGAAGGTAGATCTGATATGTGATCCTTGGAGATGGACTCCCAGGGACTATCAAGAGTAGGTAGATGAGTGTACAACTCGTGCCTTTTAATGGTGGGTTTTTCAATGGCACAAGTAGTGCATGATCTGATATACTTGTTGACATCTTATCGGAGCCTCGACTAATAAAATTGCTTTTATAGTATAGTAGTGGTATTTTCCACACCAAAGTGTCCTGCCACCCGACTGTAATGAGCTTCGCAAATTAGTTTTGCATGCTTGCTTGAAGGAGTGTAGAGATAGCCCAAATGACATAATATCCCATCTTGGAGATGAAAATACACAATTGGTGTGCCTACGCCTAGTGTTTGATATGTGGCACCGAATTCAGGAACATTGTGATATAGCTAGGACCACCCGGAGGTCTCATGGTTGCAAGAGTTGAGCACTATGGTTAGTGTTGCAACTGGAGGTCGACTAAGGTAGTCAACAAATCGATTGGTGAAACCCTTCTTATATTTAATTTCTAGGTGGAACTGTTGCAGGTAGGTGGACCACTTTTGGTGGAAGTCATTTTGTAACATTCCCTATGTTTGCATGAACTGCAAGGTCTTTTGATCAATGTGGATGACGATCTCCTTCCCGAGAATGTAATTCTTCCATTGGCAGCAGGATTGTACAATGGAGTACATCTATTTATCCTATGTGGAGTACTTGAGGATGGCATTTGAGAGTGTCTCATTGTGGTAGGCCATGCTAAGTGAGGATTGCGCCAACCACATAGTTTGAAGCATTTGTCTTAATCTCAAAGGGTTGTTGTAGATATGACAAGGTAAGTATGGGAACTAAACATAAGCAATGTTTGAAATCCTAAAATTATGTTTGTTGTGACTTGGCCCAAAAAAACTTGGCCCTTGATCCACCCTTGGTGACGTGGCTAAGGGGCCAAGAAACATGAGAGAACCCCAACACAAACCTACGATAGAAGTTGGCAAGGCCCCATAAATTGTGCAACTCAGTTAGAGTCATTGAGGCAAATCAATCATGAATGACTTAGATCTTGGCTAGATCCACATGCACACCATGGTCATCCACGTTGTATCCTAAACATTGGATGCTTTGCATTCCAAATGAACATTTTTTCTATATTAGCATATAACTTGTGTTGTCAGAGGGTGATGAGGACCTATTGAATGTGCAACTATAAGGCCAAGCATTAATTATAACTCCACGCTGATATATTTTGCATTAGTATGATAGGTGCGTATATACATAAGTAAATGACTCTTGGTATTCCCAAATGGGTGACCGCTTCTATCACATATGACACTTCATATGTACATTAATGTTACAAATAACGTAACCACAAAGGATTACATGTCTAACATGCCCCCCCTTAATCCAAAGGAGTATGTGTGAGTCCAAGCATCATTTTGAACTTCTCAAATTTTTCTCTTCCAAGCGCTTTGGTGAAGATGTCCACAATTTGTTCATTTGTGGAACAATGTCTCAAGTGAATTATCTTGGCCTCTACATGATATCAAATCAAGTGATACTCTGTGTTGATGTGCTTTGTTCGATTATGAAATCTGGGATTCTTGACCAACTTGATTGCAGAAGTATTGTCAACTAGAAGAGTAGAATTCATTTGTTTCTCTTGCAAATCTTCAAGTATTTTGTTGAGCCACACAATCTCCTTTTTCGCTTCTGCAGCTGCCACATATTCTAACTCTGTTGTGGAATCTACTGGAACTGATTGTTTGTGTGATCTCTAGGAGACGGTTGATGATCTAAGACTCATGAGATAGCCTGAAGTTGACACTCCATTTTCTTTATCTTCGTCAAAGTATGAATTAGAATATTCAATCAAGTTGAATTCATCCACCTTAGAGTACCCGAGTCCAAAATATTTAGTTCCTTTCAAGTATTTTAGAATTCTTTTTGCAGCAAAAAATGTCCTTTACAAGGATTTTGCATGAACTTGGAAAGAATCCCAACAACAAATGAAATGTATGGTCTAGTGGTAGTAATATAGATAATACTTCCCACAAGTTATCTATACTTGTTTGCATCCTCAAATTCATTCCCTTCTTTTGATGTGAGTTTCAAATTCTGTTTCATTGGAGTAGAAATAGGATTGCACTCAGTGATGCCAAACTTGTTCAACATATCTCCAGTGTACTTCTTCTGGGAGATGAATATGTACTTTGGATTTTGTATCACTTCAATGCTCAAATAGTAGTGAACATGTCCAGAATTTGTCATCTCAAATCCTTTATTCAACTCTTTCTTTATGGATGCAATGTAGTTCTCATTGTTCCTTTGTATGAATAGATCATCTACCTATACTACAAGATACACAAAAAAAATTCCAACTTTCTTGACAAACAAAGTTGCATCATCAAGATTGAAATTCATGAAAAATAATTTTAGAAGATGCTTGGTTAACTTTTTATACCATGCTCACGGTGCTTGTTTCAAGCCATATAAGGATTTGATGAGCTTGCATACCTTATGTTCTTGTCCCTTCACAACAAATCCTTCTGGTTGAGACATGGACACATTCTCTTTCAAGTCTCCATTCAAGAAAGTAGTCTTCACATCCATTTGATGAATTTTCCATCCATTTTGTGCTGCCATAGAGAATACAGTGTAGATGGTATCCCATTTTGTTGTGGGGGAAATTTTTTCCTTATAATCAACACCTTCTTTATGTGCAAATCATTTTTTCATGAGCCTTGCTTTGTGCTTTTCAAGTGAGCCATCTGATCTATACATGTTCTTGAATACCCACTTGCATCCAATTGGTTTGGTTCCATATGGAGGATCCACCAACTTCCATGTCCCATTCTTGATGAGAGCATCATATTCCTTCTGCATGGCTTCTTTCCATTCATCATGAGAAGTGGCTTATTTAAAGGAATTTGGTTTATGGTTAGTAGATAAATTCAACTCACAATCATATGAAACATCCATGTCATCTACATCACCTGAGTTTGAATTATCTACATTACCTCCATCTTGTTTTGAGGACAATATGGTTCATGTCTTTCCGACCTCATTAGGATGAACACTTTCAAGTGTTTTTGTGAACCATTTTGGTGTACCTTAATTATGAGATGGTTTAGGTTTCTCAACTGCTTGATATGGTGTTGAGTTCTCATAAAGCCTCAACTTTTCAATCCTATTGATCACATCATACAATTGAACTTCAGGTTCTGATGAAGTGGCAAGAACTTCTTCATGTGGGGATGATGGTGCTACAAAAGGAGATTCCAGAGATTGGCCCAAGATAGGGACCCCCCTTCAAGATGTGGAATCTCATCATCAAATTCATGATATGTATTTACAAGAGTGAATCTATCCAGATGATCAAGTTGCCTCTCAACAATTTCGTCTTTCTTGGTGGATTCAAGAAATATCACATCTTTGGAAAGGATGGATTTCTTGTTTGTCTCATCATAAATATGATATCCCTTGGTGGTATTTGATTACCCCAAGAAGATGCACTCCTGACTCCTTGCATCAATCTTGCTTCTTTGTTCCTTAGGAATCAAGGCATAGCAGGTGGAACCAAAGACCCTAAGATGCCTCACCAAAGGAATGTGGTCATACCACATTTCATATGGAGTCTTGTTTTTTATATAATGCGATGGACACCTATTGTTGACATAAACTGCACATATAATTAAATCATCCCAAAACATCAACTTAACATTCTTGAAAAACATCATGGAACGAACCATATTTAGAAGTGTATGGTTCATTCATTTAGCTACATCGTTTTGTTAAGGATTGTATGGAACTGTTATTTGATGTTTGATCCCATGTTTTCCAAGGTAACTTTCAAATTCATTAGATGTATATTCTCTTCCATTCTCAATGCAAAGAGAGCCAATATGAGACTGAGCTTCATTTTGAATCCATACATGAATTTTTTTAAATGTTTCAAAAGATTGTGATTTATCTTTCAACAAGTACACCTAACACATTCTGGTGTAATCATCAATAAAGTCATGATATATTTGTTTCCATTTGCAGAAGGAATAGGCATAGGTCCACACAAATCAGAATGATTCAGTTCAATTTTTATACATGCTCTAGAAGTGGAATCATGAAAGGGTTGTTTTTTGTGTTTTCCAAGGATGCAAGCGTCACATTGCTTCAGTTTCTTAGGAATAGTAGGAAAACTAGAAACACCATTCTTTCTCAACAAATGAACACTGCCATAATTAATATGGCCAAATCTAGCATGCCACAAAAGACTAGATGGCATTATACCTGAGTCATGATGAGAGAGGTATGCAACAATGTGTATATGGGAAGATGTCCCATTAAGCTTCAACAATATTCCACCTTCCATTTCGGTCATGAAAATGATGTTGTCAGAATCCTTCCTTATCTCAACTTAGCCACCGAACATATGAACAAAGTTTCCTTACTATATGATGTGTACAAGGGACAACAAGCTTCTTTGCAGCTCGGGAAGATAGAGTACATTGTGCAGAAGAAAATCTAGGAGTCCAGGAAACTCAAACCTGATGGTGTCCATTCAAGAAGGTTTGAGACTTGACCTATCTGCAAAGTACACTACATCATCCACATTGTCCTCGAAGTCTTCAAATAAATCTCTTTGAAATGTCATGTGAGAGGTCATTCCTGTCAAGAATCCATACATCTCCCCAAGAAGCAAATGAAGTATTAAATAGATCCTCAGTTACTCCTATATTGCAATAGGAAACAACATAATGAACATGTGCTTTACCTTTGGCTGATTCTGAGGTTTCACCTTTGTCTTATTTCTGACTTTGTATTTCTTCTTTGATATTTTGCCATGGAATTCTACAATCAGTGGATTCATGTGACCCATTCATTCCACAATGTTTACAATGAAGATTGGATTTTTTTCGAGGATTATGCCACTCCCCCCTGCCTCTGAGCTTCTTCTTCTTTCCATGTCCTTTCATTTCTTACTAATGGAAGGAAGCCAGATATATGCTTGAGTCTGATCTTTACATGTAACTATCTTTATACTCGCTTCAATTATGGTTTCTCCTTAATTGAGTGACTTCACTCAAAGGATTACTTCGCATCAAAACGTACAACAAGATGTGCTCAAACCAGTTTGCAATGAGGTATTTTGAGGTGTCTTGGGCCTTTAATAAATGCAAATAGTGTGCAAAATAATTACTCACAACAATGCCACTAGTGCCCAAGAAGAAATTCGGTCTTCAAAACAATTAGCAATGCAACCTTGTTACTCATAAAGAACATCAACCCTCATAGGTCTACAGATTTTATGCATGGATTTTGAAAAGTTCCTCCAAATCGAATCAGAGAAGAGAAAATTTCATGTATTGGGTAACTATAAGTTGTTTCACATGAAACAAAGGATTCTCCTCATAAATGCTCAGAAACAACAAAAATCAGAATCTATTATGCCTCATAACTTCACTTGCTAGCTTGTAGCTCATAAAAAATACTCGTGTCATTGCATAGATCATAATTTCCATGCCATAGATTAGGGTTCCATTCAATGGGTATGAGAGAGAGAATCAGGAGAGTCTTATGAGCTTAGATCGGTAACATGAATCGGGTGGACTGTTAGTGGGTGAAAATTGTGAGAAGACAGTTATACCACAGTGAGAAATTAGGGTTTATTAAAATATGGGTGACCTCACTGATATACCCACGATATTATTCGATCAATTTCCAGGTCAATATTGCAGAGGAAAAAAAGAATGAACATCGTGAGACAAAGTTCAATATTGCAGAAAAAAAAAACAATGTGAGAGAAAGGTCCACTCGATACCATAGTCGTCAAGTAGATTGAGCTGGGGTTATTTCTCAGGAGAATATGTGCATCATCTACACCAGGTTGATCTCTATCTGATCAAGCACCAAACTGTATTCCATACCTCTCTCAACTTAACCGAATTTCACATGATCTTATGGAATGTGTTTCTTAGGTGGAGGGAGGTGTGCCCTCTATAGCAACATGAGGCATAGAGAAAGAGTGTACTGGGAATAAATTAGGGTTTATGTGAGCATTGTCTACTTGCGCGAAGAATACATGCCCGATAGGTGTGAGGGAGAGAGAAACCCTAGTGCATACAGTCTACAAGAATCATTCAAACTGCAACAGAGTGGTAGAGAGACAGGAGACGGGTGCAGATGGGATGGAATAAGGAAAAAAGTTTCTTTTTACGGAAATGAAACGCCAAGGGATGAATTAATCATGGAGTTAGGCCAAGATATGATACCACTATCAGGCCAAGCATTGGGCATAAATCGTAACTCCATGTTGATATATTTTGCATTAGTATGATAGGTGTATATATACATAAGTAAATAACTCTTGGTCTTCCCCAACAGGTGACCATTCCTATCACCTACGACACTTAATATGTACATTACTATTGCAAATAACGTAACCACAAAGGATTACATGTCCAACAACAACAAATGTTCTACCCGAGTTTTATTTAAGATGAGGATGTCATCTAGATATACCACCACAAAATAATTGGTGAATGGTCATAGGATTCCATCCATCATCTTCATAAAAATTTTTGGACCATTAGTCAAGCCAAAAGGCATGAACAACCACTCAAAAAGGCCTTCTTTGTACTCGAAGGTAGATTTCCATACATTAGTTTACTTGATTGGTTCCTTGTGGTATCCCGACTTCATATCAATCTTACTAAAGTACTTGGCACCCTTGAGTTGGTCAAGAAGGTCATCAATTCAAGGAAAGGGATACTGGTTCTGGACTATGATTGTGTTTATAACTCTGTAATAAATACAGAGTCACCATGTCCCCTATTTCTTTCAAACAAACACGATTGGACTCTTACAAGGTGGGGAGCTTAGAAAAATGTGCCCCTTTTGGATCAACTCTTGAATTTGGCATTTTATTTCTTCATTTTCCATGAGATAATGCTTGTATACAGGGCCATTAGGTAAATGTGCACTAGGTATCAAATCAACTGAATGCTTGACCTGGAAATGTAGAGGTATCCTAGGAGGCGAGGTGAAGGTACATTTGTATGCTTCCACTACAATTTCCACCTACTTTTTTTTCAGTCGTGAGACCCTATGTAAGAGTTGTTAATGTCACAATGATATTTCTTTCACCTTCAGAGAAAACCGTGAAGAGGACAACTTTCCTAGTTTGGGAGATTACCTTCCTACATTACTTGGTTGTGATCAAAGAGACTGCAATAGTTGGAATTACCTCTGGTATCTTGTAGAGTTGTATTCACAAAGTAACACTGACAATACAAGGTCTATACTCATATATAGTATGGTGTTTCCACATATATGGATGTCCTAAAAGAACCTAACAAACTTCAAGTAGGGAAACATCACACAATACCTCATCTTTGAAGGGATTGATGTTGTAGGGTAGGCAAAATTATTGACTGACGTGCATGTCTCATTATTGGCTTAGAAAATCAATGTTGTGTGGTTGCAAGTGTGGTGTTTTCAACAACTTCAACCTCTTGATGATCTCTGTTGAGATCAGGTTCTTTTGGCTCCAACTGTTAACAATGAAGTGTAGTGCAATTCCCTTCACCCAAATCTGTGAGTGGAAGAGGTGCTCACTTTCCTCCAGATCCTTTGGTTCATCATGATATACCTTTGTATAGAAAATAACACTCACACTAAACTAACAAGGAAAGAGAAGACAAAATTAAATAGAATTGATCAATGACAATCACACAATACATATATATTTTACCCTAGAAACCATTAACCGGGGAAACCATCATTCCTTGAGCGACTCCCCCTCTTTGTTGTCTTATTCATTCATAGAATAAAGATTTGCATGACTAACCTTGTTCTACAATCGTTATCCTACTCTCTTTCTTTACACAAGAACAAACCTACAACCAAATCCACTTACATCTACAAGACCATTACATACCTCTCATCTGAGAGTTCCAAATCACTAAGAATAATAGTAACCTATTACAATATTACAACACGCCATATTTATAGGATTTACTACATGCAAAACCCTAATTCATGGTGCCAAAAAATGATTACATACCCATGCATATGGTTGTGTTGGATTCTATTGCAGTTGACTACCCATTCAACTTCTAATCGACTCTTCCAGTTGACTACTAGTCGACCATCTTTCGACCTCATGTTGACCTCCAGTTGGCTCGAGCTATCGACCCAACCTCTAACTTAACCACACCATCGACTTGACTTAACCATCCATTGAAACATTCACCTAGTCAATCCACCTCGACCAACCAGTTGATTGACTGTGTTTTCACTACAAACAATATAATGACCCAACATTCTCTCACTTGTTGTCTTCTTTGCTGAAACATGATAACCTTAACTTCCATTCACTAACCTAGGGAAACAATTCCCATTACCTCTCTGCACCAAGAGAACTTCATAACATTCACAAACTTGGTCAAAGAGTCGTTTATGTTTTCCAAAGTGTCTACCTTCTCCAGTAGCACCTTCTTTCTTTCCACCATGTCTCTCACAAAATGGTATTGTACATCAATATGGTTCATGCTAGAATGGTAAGCTCGGTTCTTTGCCAAGAAAATTTCACTTTGACTATTGCAATTTATCTTCATAGATTCATGCTCAAACCTAATCCCTGAACAAAATCTATGCAACCATACAACTTCTTTGCTTGCATGAGTGGTTGCCATGTATTAATCTTTTGTTGTCAATAAGGCTACAACCACCTATCTCTTACTCATCCAACTAATAGTAGTCCAATGCTCTTTCCTAGGTATCGACATGTACCTACTCAATACTCCCAACGCATGAGAAATATATGTTCAAGTGTAGACCATTTCATATATTAGACTACCAACAAAACTAGCATAGGGAACGCATACCATGTCCTCTATTTCTTCATGTGTCTTTTGTCATTGTTCAACAATTAGTTTTTCCCCCACAGGAATTGGTACCTTGACTAGTTTGTAATCCTCCATATTGAAACTCTTCAAGACTATTTCAATATACTTTCTTTGATTTAACCAAAGTTTTTAATCTTCCCGATCTCTCTTTATCTCCATTCCATAATGAAGTTAGCAGCACCAAGATCCTTCATGTCAAACTTAGAGGATAATTGTATCTTCACCTCCTTTATACTTTCCATGTTGTTTCTGACCAACAACATGTTGTCGACATACAAAGCTACATATATGAAAATATTGCCTACTTCCTTGGAATATACACAATGATCAACTTTGCTTCTCACAAATCCCAAACTAAGGATGTATCTGTCAAAATTATCGTACCACATCCTTAGTGATTGCTTTAGCCATAAAGGGATGTTTTCAACTTGCACACCAATTATTTATTTCCCTTTATTGCAAACCCTTCAGGTTTTTTCATGTAGATTTCTTCTTCCATGTCCCCATGTAGGAACGTTTTCTTCACATCCATTTGCTCTACTCAAGATCAAAATTTCAAATGATGCAGCCAAAGACATTATTACTCTAATGGAAGTTGATTTTGCAATAGGAAAGAAAATCTCACCAAATTCAACTCCCTCAACTTGGTAATACCCTTTCACTACCAAATGAGCTTTGAACTTCTCAACTTGACCTGTTGCATTCAAATTTTTCTTGAACACCCGCTTGCTACCAATGAGTTTCCTTCCATTAGGTAATTCGACCAAATACCATGTCTCATTCTTATGTAAGGATTCCATTTCTTCGATCATGGCCTCCTCCCAGAGTTTACCCTTTGTCGAGTCGACTGCCTCCCTAACTGACTTGGGCTCATCATCAGTGGTAGATAACACAAATTTAGAACAAAAATTAGGTCGACTATACCTTTCAACCAGTTTCCTTACTCATTCATACCTCCTTTCAACCGGAGTCAGTTGTTCCACCTCTTCATCTGATTCAGTCAATGCGTCTTAATCATGTTCTTCATTCCTGAGCTCAAATACCAGCTTCTCTGGTTCTTTCTTCATTTGATCCTCTTCAGTATTGGAAGTTTCTTCGACTTCTTTGAAGACCACATCTCAACTATAAACTATTTTCCTCAATTTCAGATCCCACAACTTATATCCTTTCATTCCATCCTTTCACACAATGAAAATACACTTGATTGCTTTAATTTCTAGCTTGTTCCTCCTTTCCTTGGGAACATGCACAAATTCATCACATCAAAAGACTATGAGATGTAAAGTGAAGGATTCTTACCAAACCATACCTAGTGTGGAGTCGATTCTACTAGCACTAATGAAGGAGATATATTTACCAAATATTTTGCAGTTGGCGACTGCATCTACTGTGAGTTCTTGTGTGAGCTCACTACTGAGCATGATTATTTCCTTTTACATAAATGTCTTGTTCATTATCTCAGAAAATACATTCTATTGTGGGGTGTATGGAGTGGTATTTTTTCATGCTATGCCACATTGCTTGCAGAAATGCTCAAACTCTTTACCACAAAATTCACCTTCATTGTTAGTTCTCAACATCTGAATCTTTTTCTCTATCTAGTTTTCCATAAGAGATTTAAACTCTTTTAACTTACTGAAAACCTCAAATTTATTCCTCGTGAAATATAGCCATGTTCTCCTAGAGAAACATCTATGAAGGAAACATAATACAAAGATCCACCTAGTTATGGGACTGGTACATGCCCAAACACATCATTATGTATCAATTCCAAGACCCCTTTTTCCCGTGTAGCTCCATATGGGCATCTCATGTGTTTTCCATATATGAAATGTTCAAAAAATGACTTTTAAATTAAAATATGGAAAACCTTCAACCATACCTTTGTTTTGCATAGATTGAAGTCATTTTCCCCCAATATGTCCCATCCTCCAGTGCCATAACATGGTCAGGTTGACTAAGCGAGGAATAGTCAAGTTGGTTGGAGTCAAGTCGAGTTGAGTCGTAGTCGATTCTACTTCAAAGACAACAATTTTATTACATTTAGTCAATTCGAAACTCCCTGACAATTTGTACAAGGTTCCAATCCAAAATCCTCTCATTAATACCATCTCTCCCCGGACCATTTTTCATGAATCCTTCTAAAATAAAGTGTGCACACTTGCATCACTCATTTTTCCTACATATATTAGATTTCTTGTCAAACACAGAATATGTAGCACACCTAGAAGGGTTCTACTCCTCTCATCTTGTAGCATCATTCAGACTCTTCCTCATCCAAAAAATTTGGTTGTCGAGTCATCCCCCAAGAATACATTTCCTCCTACATATCTATCATGCTCATAGAACCAATCCTTCTGAGGTGTCATACAAAAATATGCACCTAAGTCGATCAACCAAATATCGTGCTCCAAATGTGTACTAGTTGAAGTTAGATATACATCTCCTCCTTTGTTTGGAGAAGTATTTCCTTCAGTCGGCTGATTTCCCTCATATTCATAACTTTTCTCATCGGCCTTCTAATTGTAGTCCCTTTTTCAATTCCCATCTTACTGGACCTCCATCATATTCTCATCGATTGAACTATGGATTTATATACACCCTTCGACTTAGACCATCGATTGTATAATTTACCTTTACCTATGTTGATCAGTCAACCTCTCACCATCAAGGCATCCTTGGTCGATCCTTTCGTGTTCTTCCACCTCATTTCCTTTGATAGTAGAGATGAAACCACATATTCAACATTAATTTGGTTGCATTACTCCCAATAGCCACAAATAGAATATCCTATGAATCTGACAAAGAACACAACAGACTGATATATTTATCCTCCTCAATGATTTTAATATCCACAAACAATAACTCACTTATCATAGTATTGAATGCATTCAAGTTCTATGTTACTGAGGTAACATCAATCATCCTTAGAAGATACAATTTCTTTCGAAGAAACAACTTGTTTACCAAGGATTTAGATTGGTACAAGCTTCCCAACTTACCCCATAATTTCTTTGCAGTGTCTTAGTAGTATCGAATCTGCAAGACAAAGTCGGATTGAACTCCTTGCCCTTCTTTCAAGTTTCTCCCATTATTCCTTCTACATAGCCATTGGAATTGTTCAAGGACTCTCAACTATCCACGATTCTCAATCTATAGGGAGATCTTCCATTTTAATTTTAAACAACTCAAAATTCTGGCCATTAAAATTTTCGATCTCTATCCTCAAATTTCTTGCCATTCTTTTAAGCATAAATTAAACATCACTTCCTTAAAACTCCCACTGGACCTAGGTTTATCTCAGATCTAAGATCTGCTTAACCTTTCTCTGATATTACTTATACAGAGCAGCAAAACAAGCTTTGATACCACTTGTAGAGAAAATAACACTCACACTAAACCTACCAAGAAAGAGAACACAAAATTAAATGGAAATAATCAATGATGATCACAAAGTATACAAATATTTTACCTTGAAAAACCTTAACTGGGAAAACCAACATTCCTTGAGTGACTCTCGCTCCTTATTGTCTTATTCATTCATAGAATAAATATTTACATGACTAACCTTAGTCTACACCTAAGAAAAATATCCTACTCTCTTGATTTTACACAAGAACAACCCTGCAACCAATTCGTCTTACATCTACATGACCATTACATACCTATTTTCTAAGAGTTCCATATCACTAATAATAATAGTAACCTCTTATCGTATTACAACATGCCATATTTATAGGTTTTAATGCATGCAAAAACCTAATTCATGGTGCCCAAAAACAATTGCAGATCCATGCAAATGGTTGGCTTCAATCACGCGAATCTCAGGATTAAGTTACAGTCGACTACCTAGTTGAATTTCAATTGGCTCTTCCAGTAGGCTACCAGAATGACGATATTTCGACCTCTAGTATACTCTAGCTATCGACCCAACCCATAATTTAACTAGACCATTGACTTGACTTAATCATCCATTCAAACATTCACCTAATCAAGTCACCTTGACCAGCCAGTAGATTGACTTTGTTTTCACTGCAAAGAATATAAAAACCCAACAACCTTTGTGGTAGCAATCGTGACAACAAGTTCCACATCAATGATATGCTTCCCCTTGTCTGTCTCCAAATCAAAGTTGGAGCTAGGGTCTGACTCCGATTCTTTCAGTTCAACCACCAATCATTTCTTTGAGCGACATTCATTCATGTTGTGCCAGGGGATTTTGTGGAGCTCGCACCATTTATCAGTGTCCTTCTTCATCTTCCCATTACCTTTCTTTGCTTGTGTCTTGGGTTGATTATCCTAAGGTTGGTTATCATTACTCTATCATTTGTTTTGTGAGTTGGGTTTTCCCTTGCCATGATTCTAGTGTGATATATTTCTAGATCCCAACTCTTGCTTATTCTTCTGCTTAAATTTTTCTCAATTTTGACAGCATATCGATAAGTTTCTCCCAATGACAATATGTACAATAATTCCATCTCTATTTGGATTTATGTATGTAGAACACTACAATAATTTAGAACCATGTGCCACTCAAAGTATATAATACACATGTTTGTACGCAAGGTATGGAATCTTTTAGTGTAGTCCAACACCATTTGGTCCCTCTCCTAATGTTGAGTTGTCCATCTCATGTATTGGTCATCATAGTTTATGATGTAGGAGCATCGCCATCAAAGCACAAGCAGAGGACAACTAGGTGCACTAGCGCACATTTTGAAGAAAGTGTAACACGCAAATCTTTTGAAAATAATTGTAATTAAAGAACATCTTAAATGTTTTAGAGATGGATGATTTCATGAGGACATCGAAGAATGTATTTTTATTTTAATGAAGCTAAGTGCAATACAGATTCGATGTATTCAATCTGATCTGTCTGTCACAAATATTTATTGTAATAAATTCTAGTATAAAGATTTTAATTCGATAGGATAGCTTTAGAGTAGTTGGAGGGAAGAACTCAAAGAGCCCTCTTGTATAAAGCTTTTTATTATTGCCCATAAAAGGTTGCTGAAGTTGTTGTTGGCACTCTAGTTATTGAGAGTTGTTGCCATTGTAGCCAAGAGTTGAGAGCTACCGAGAGCAGTGTATGAACATATGTATATTTCAGTTGAATGAATATAATAGAGGAGCATTGTCCCAAATGTATGGTGTTGATGCATCTATCTAAATGAATGAATGGTAGACTTTTTTTTTATTTGGAATTCTCTTTTATTTCTTGTTCTTGTGTTTATGGATGCATTTACATGGCTAAATGTATGAATTTATGAAGATTTAGATAAGTTTCAATTGTTTCTCTTCTACGATCAAGTGTAAGTGTGCATAGTTTCCGCAAGGAGTGCGTTGACAGAGTCTATCTTGACTCATAAGCTCAGAAGAGATAATGTGAATATTATAGGTGCAATGAGTGCATAGTGTCCGCAAGGTGTGCATGACAGAGTCTATTTTGACTCAGAAAGTCCTGGAGAGATATCTTGAAGGAAGTTTGTCTACAAGGAGTGCGTGACCGAGTCTTCTGACTTAGAATATCAGGAGGAGTAGCTGAAGTTTCTCACAGAGTGGCTGGATTTCAGAGGAGAACCATTTGAAAGGCATGCACAGGCTGAAATTTGACTAAGCGTCGAAAGGAGTGTTCTAAGGAGACAAGAGTTCAAAGAAGAACAAGCTCAGGAGGGAGAATGGCAAGAAATCTTCTAAGGAAGGAGTCCTTTGAGATTTCCCAAAATCAACAAAGCGAAATCCATCCAGGAGGGATTGGAGTCATTCCAGACCATCAGATCTGGGAAAAATTGCATGGAGGATTAGTCATGAGGTGTTTCAGCATTTCAGAATTCAGAGCAATTCAAAGTGTTGAAGAGGTAGGATCGCGAAGTTGCAAAGTTGCAAGGCGAGTCTTATTCGTTGGCTGCGAGGAGGCACGTGGAAACATATTAGAGAATTCGGGAGTTAGAGGTTCAGAGGAGGTAAGTGTGGAGTAAGTGAAGTTTCATAAAGTCGCGAAACTCGAAGTACAACTGGACCTTCAGATCCAGGGAGACACATGGAAGAGACCCATGAATTCGGAGAAAGATATTTCAAAAGGAAACAGAGGAGGAGGGTTTCATATCCTCGGAGCCCAAAGTGGCGAAGGGTTGGCCCGAGGATATAGTCTGCGGTCACAGAGGAGAAGGAGTCTAGTGCGAGACTAGTACTCACGAATCGGTGTCGCCAAGCACCGTAGAGAGGAGTTGCAAGTAATCCAAACTTACACGTGACATCAAGGAGACATGTGTGAGTGTATAAATTTCTCAGGGTCTGTTGAAGGCCCAAAGAACAAATTCGGTTCGGAAGAGTTTGAAGATCCAAGACCAAAAGGTCGCAGAATCTCCAGGAGAGAAAGGGGTTTTGCATCATCAGTTTCCAAAGGGGTAGTATTGCTCCTTGAGGGAATCTACAAAATATTCCTAGGCGGTTTCAAGCCCAAACATTGTGGACTCCTTTGGAGCCTATTGCTCACAGTAAGTCTCCCACCAATATTTGACATGGGGAGCAAGTACCTTAAGGAGCACAAAGGTGATATTTTCCTTATTGTAAAAATTGTGGACAGAGAAATAACTCTCTAGAAAATTTAACCATTTATCCAAGGCATCAACATCTATCTAACCTTCAAATAAATGGATATAAAAGTTAACTCGTACCTTGAAGGGTGTTGTACCTTTGAAATGACTACTTGTTGAGGGTCCCTTCGTCTTTATCAATAGTTGTCAAAGGATTTGGACAAAATTATTCATCATCTCGTTCCTCTATCACATGAGGGATTCCTCGAGCAACATATTGATAGGATCTCCTACTCTATCATCTCTCGTTTCTTCTTCCATCAGAGGTTGCTTGGACAACAAGAGTGGCCTTTCCCTAGATCAATCAATTTGACACCCAACTCATTATACCCTAACCTCATCGAGGACATGCACAAAGAAACAACAAAGATTAGAGTGCATTGATACCATTTATTTAGATTTATTAAAGACTGAAATGAAAGAAGCAATATAAAAAAGAACACTCACACAAATATATCACATAGAAGACAATATTACATTTAAACTCAAATTCAATTAATGAATGAAAACTAGAAATGAATGTAAAATGCAGAGTTACATAACTAGCTAGAATGGTGGTAGTTTATCTTTGAGAAGAGATGTGTCAACTACACTCATTCATAAGTTTCTCACTACAAAGAGGCCAAGGATCGTTTTTATTAAAATCCCTAAGATGTAAAAACCCTAAACATTAAAACCCTAACCCTAGGAGATGAAGGGACAAAAGGGTTGTGGATCCCTAGGTGGTTAGTTGATATGTCAAATTCCCGAGGGTGAAATGTTTACATACAATATCTGTTTGGGGCCTATGATAGCCTATTATAAATATCTAACTGATAACCACATCTACCAATAGGCCCATGCATGGGCCTTAAAGGCCCATGGCCAAAAAACATTGTTTAGGGCCTCAAAACAATCCCAAAAGTTTAGGAATAGAGAAACCATGGAAAATTACCAAGTGCTAGAATTATTGTGAGTAAGTGGAAGAGGTGGGTGGCCACCGATATCCACCTAGATCAAAATATGGGTTGATTTTAGGGTCATCCAGATCACATCGAACTCACTAACACCTCCATGCTCGAACTTCATATCAAAATTTGTTTTGACAACCACTAAGAGCTTAGCAGGGGTGATGCCATGTATAACCCCTTACCCTATCCCAATTCCTCGTTTTCATGAATTTCAAGAAAAAAATACCTCGGTACCCTCTAGATCCCCTCTCTTTCTCAAGGAAGCTCCTTTCCTTGATTCAGATGGCAAGCTGAGGGATAAGGATTTCTTGGGTGGTTTCTCAGAACATGAACTACTAGTAAAGAAGATAATGCGAGGTGATTCAATTGTACTGATTTAGAATTCATTCACCCTATAAGAGTATTACATTTGAAAATTTGTGAATGGGTTCATGGGTGTTATTCATTAGTTTCTCCATGAATGTAGGAATTTCTTGGATAATGAAGAGATTTCTACCATAGATTTCCTCTCATCCATGTTCATTCACACATAGCCTATAGGAGTTCCATTTCTTTCCCAAAGGAAAGATTCTATTAGAGAAGTCTCTGATGAATAAATCCCCATTGACATGTTTACAGGAGACTTTGGAACAAGGGAATATGAAGACGACTTTATAGTCTTGTAGGGGAATAATTTTATTGGGTAATTTCTCAAGGACGACCTAATGACAGGTCTCCCCTTCCCTAACTCCAAATCTCTCATAGTAGGACAAGAGAACATGTGCAAAATAAATAAGGGAATCAACTAGAAATCTAAGGTTATCAATGTGCTCCTAGGGGATATTGAGAAGTTAAATAAAATCATGGAGTTTGAGAAATATTCATTAGTTGGAAGCTTCTTGAGTTGTAGGATGGGAGAAGCCTCCCTCAAGATTTGGATAGAGGATAATTTTGGCATTGTTCTAGGTTGCATTCCAAGAAGTATGGTTTTGGTGAAAGGTTGGCTAGCTTGGTCTTTTCATACCTCTAAAGATGTGGAAAAAGTTTTAAAATTTTGCTGGAAATGGGTTTCCCCGACTCTATATATTAAAAAATGGCACTTAGACTTCGATGCATGATAAAAACATATTTATTTTACCCCAATATAGGTTAGAATGTCCCTATTATTCTCTGGTTTGAATACATGTATAAGGAAATCAATACTTCCATGGGCCTTTATTATGAAGAAGATAATTCATTCCGGAACACCGGGTACATGGGGATGGCAAGGATCCTTGTGGGAATTGACCTAACCAAAGGATTGGAAAATTCTATTACTATCATGAAATTTATTGTTTTGTTTTATCAAAATCTCAACTACAAAGGATTTCCTTTCAAGTGTGGAAGGTGCCATGAATATGGGCACCTAGCCAGGGACTGTGCGCTCCACTTCTCTAAAAAGTCATGGATGTGAAAGTCCCAATCTCTTGTCAATGAGCATGCACCTATTGTTGGGAATAAATATGACCGATGAATAAGCTAGACCTCCCTTGGACCTGCCCTTGGTCCAAGACAAACAATGGGGTATAGTCCTATAAAACATTCCCTAGATCTAAGAGAAATACTTCATTTTTAAGCTAAGAAAGAGTAGAAGAGCATACCTTTTCCTTAAATGTTCTCCTCATGTGTCCTTGGCTAGTGTAGACTCAACTATCCATCTCTAACTCCTTCAAGTTGCTACCTACACACAAGAGAAAAATAAACTCCAATCTATGATTTCTTTCTAGCGTTAGAAAAACACAAGTTTTCACTTAGATTTATCCTGATCTATTCAAGGTGAGATCAGATCTAACATTTACCATTAAACATGAGAAACATGAATGGGGAAAGCCATAGATATATATAAATACGAAATGGAGAAGTACATCAAGATTTTGTTACCTTAAATGCATGACGAGATCCTCCTTAATCTCCTTTCTCTTGCTCCTCCTCAACTCCTCAATCAAGAAAGGCCAACCTAAACTGTAGGTTTAATGGTATGGAGAAAACTCTCTGAAAATCCAGCAGTGTAAATTTGAAAATGATTCTTCCTACTTATCTATTTCGACAACACAAGGTTACATTGATATTTTGTTTTCTTGCCCATGAATGGCCCTCCTTATATATATTGGTGGAGGAGGCTAGGAGATGGATCTATATCTCTAGAACTCAGTGAACTTCAAGTGATTGAGAGTTCCCAAGATCCTACCACAAGATCTCCAACTCATCTAGCATTGATCTTCTCATGAATCACCAATTCTAGAAGGCTATGGAGGTAGTGGCAATCCAATAGTGTTTCTACTAGCGACCGTCATGAATTAAGAGCTATGAAAAATGTGACCGATCACGCTCTATCTTGCAACAAAGGCATGACCTCCCTCAAAAGTCATTGAATCCTATGAACAAGAATGTGTCTCATCCAAGTATCAATTGTATGTCCTCCATGAGACTTTGGGGTGGAAATAAGGGTGTAACATATGCCCCCTAATATGTGAGGTTAGGAGAGGAGTGAATGGTAAAAACACATTACAATATTGGTCATCAAAGGAAGGCAACGTGAGGAGAGAGAAAATAGATCAAGAAGCCCAGGAGTACTTGCAATCAAACACCAAGGATAAATACATATATAGACCATCCCCAAGGTAGACATACCCAGACTTGAAAGAGAATCAAAGTATGGCCACCAAAAAAATACACTACGGATCCATGAGATGAAATGCAAGTCCATGGCCACAAAAAATAATACACAGTGGATCCATGTCCAATAAATAATGATCATAGCCATGAGAAAATACAATGTGGATCTATGTCACAGTATATACATCAAGAAGAGAACAAGCACTAAGGAGAGTGCCCATGAAGTCTTCAAAGTACTAATATAGAAGTGATATACTCCATCGCAACTTGGGAGGGGTGATGTGAAGAAGAGATGTGGCCCCAAACCCCGATGGTACAATTATACAACATGCAAATAGATGAGTTGATTTTGAGCATGGTAGAAATCATTTGATTACCAGTCATTGATGTATACCATTAACAGATGCAAGGGGACCCATCAATGATGAAAATGGACCTCAGGGTACCTAGTACAATCTATCAAGTGTGAATAGAGGATCTAATTTTGAACACTCATAGAATCGATCGATCAGGATTCTATTAGGCAAACCCACTGTCGATCATGAGGAAGCCTGCCATTAAGGATTGCAAGCTCCAAGGTACCAGTTGGTTTCTAGATCCCTCTCCTAGACAATGGGTTGAATTCGATAGGAAGAGATCCATCGAAGGAGGAATTTAATGTATCCCCCATCAATTAACACAAAACATACACCGATAGATGATGAGAAGAGATAGAATCGCCAAGTAAAATTGACACAAGTATGACTAACTTGGAAGTATAAAAAAACAACATATGATCGACTCAGGCTAAAATTTTCCATGAACATATAGCACGACATGATTATGACTTGGTAGCAATACTCAAGAGTAGGACTAATATAGTGTAACAACGTAGGAGGAATTGAAGCACTATCCATGATGACTGGAAGAGTAACCATCTAGAGGAGTATATGTGACTCATATGAATGGTACAACTCCTATGAAATATATAACCCAATTGTAAGACAATGATGCAAACAAGTTCCATGGTCAAGGGAGACACGAGTGTGACTACCATTTCATTAATAGATGAATGGTGAAAAAACAACTCTCTTTTTGTTTTTTGGTTTTTGTGTGTCTCCTTCATGTTTGAATGAGCAAGAAAGAGAGATAAAAGTGTGCTCGGTAGTGTCTTTTCGTTCAGTTTTAACGAGCCCAAAAAAGAGGTAAAAGTATACTCGTCATGTGATTTTTTCGTGTCTTTTTACGACTCTAAAAAAGAGGTAAAATTTTACTTGAAAGGTATCTTTTTCATGGTGTAAGGAGCACAAAAAAGAGTTAAAAGTGAGCTTAACAAGGTGTCTTTTTCATGGTTTAATGAGCATGAAAAAGATTTAAAAGTTTGCTTGTTTGGAGAGAATAAGTGGCTTAATAGTATGTTCTAAGTTCCAATCGCATGGAACTGACCTAAGAAACATGAATGCAAATGGGTAAGGGAAAGTGAGGTCCACTCCTAGCAGCAGTTCTCTCCATGGGTAGATGGTCACAAAAAGGAGGCCAAATAATGCAAGAGGAGAAGAGTCAAGTGTTACATAAATAACGGTAAGTGGGGTCCAAATAAGAGCACGAATAGGTAGCATGAAATAAGCAACAAATGAATAAGCAACCTTAAAGTAACATAAAATAGCAAGAAACCCCTTGGGATAAAGCAATAATATATATGAAGAGAGAAGAATGAAGCTCAATGTCAAGTCATGGTGGGTCTATAGGAAAACTCATGGGCCTACAAGTAATCACAACACGGGCACTAGATGGTCATCAGGGTACTAACTAGGGAACCCATGGAGGGTAGGCACTACCATATAAGTTTACGATGTGCAAAAAGGAGAGGCTAATGCCACAACTTGATGGGATCAGACCTAAGGCATAATATCGACATAATGGATAGCTAATAATGAAAAATATGGATGCAAGGAAAAATCTATCCCTATATGCCAGTTCAACAATCATACCTCGAGTTTAGTGGAATTCGCTAGTTCTTACAAAAAGAGTCCCTTTTAGCTCTGTGAAGACATCAGGACTAGATTATGATGTCAAAATGTGTAGTGAAATCTCAAAAAAAAAAAGTTTTTGGATTTTTTGGAGACAATATATGCAAAACAAAAAACACTCACACCACACATGGTAAAAGGACATTATGTACATTGAACTATGTGGGATATGACTACACGGAAGAGAGCCCATTTCTAGGCTCTATCCAAATATATTTTTTTTCACAGAGGAACTTGTGGGTCGATATGAACATCATATGGCACACCATGTTGAGGCCATGCCACATATGAATGAATTTCTACAACTGAATAGACTCATCATGAGTGGTTTTGTGAGATATGAAAGCTCCTTGAGGATTCCCATCAAGATGTGAAGGAGGTATGAAACATGAATCTTCAATGGAATGGAGAGCAAAGAAATCAGTGGCAAGTTTCGGAAAATATAACCAAGGCAGACAAGGGTTAAGACTTGGAGGTCTACTAGATGCCCCCAAAAATGCCCCCAATCTTGAATTGAAACTCATCATGCTAACTCTTGTCAGTTCAAAATGAGTAAAATATGATCGATGCATCACCTCATACTTGGTATTATCAAGGGAATCCATGACATCCAGGATGGCCTTATCTGAAGGTAACTTAGTATATAGGAAATGGTGTGAAAGCAAAGAGTCAAAAATCCATGTGGGAAAAGTAGGATGACCAGACTCCATATGACGATGGATTTGTTGATAGGTATCAACAGATGTTGACGAGATCATTGAGGAGGAAATATCAACCACTTTGCATGGCATGTAGGCTCCATAAGACTCAACATCCTATTGATGAGTAACCACCCAAGGATGAAAAGACCCGAGGGATCCACTGGTAAACGAAGAGATCATATTGATTGGAGAAATGATCAGATAGGGGATGGTGGGGGAAGGGGAAAAATTCCCATCAATGAGGATTCCTTGAACATCCCCGCACCAACATTTATGTAAGCACTCTTGGAATCACCAACAAAGGGTACATTGGAACCCATATTGGATCCAAGGTCTAGGGTACAAAACGCTAGTTGATTGATAGTAAATATTTTTCCATGATGAGGGAATTGTAAGACCCAAAATATTGATGAGACAATTGTTTTCATCTCATAGAACCAAATATGTCTGAGTATCATATTATACTCAAGAGGTGTGTTGACTACCTCTATCACAACAGAGACAGTCTTACCATCTAGCTCAATGGGAAATGCAGAAATTATTCCATGAGGATGAAACATATGTTTGTTGAAGGATTTCAACATGGTATTGGATGTATCAAGTTTTTTATAGCCAAAATCCTTCCAACACACAATGGAAATAATGTAAGTCGAGGCTCCTTCGTCAACCATAGTGCGAAGGATGTTTTTCCCCATTACCTTCACTTTAATCTGAAAAGTGATTTGGTGAGAAATCCTATGTTGAACATGGTTTGAATAAAAGGTTATGAGGCTCGAATCTGAGGGATTAACCCCACCTATAGATGATAAAAAATATTTTTGCTACATAGGGAATCTCTGGAGGACTTCGAGCGTAGACATGGCATAGGGTGCTTGGGCCAAGTCTTCCACAATACTGTAGTTGTGGGAGGCTAGTACATTTGGATTATGTGTCATGCATCGAAGAAAACCTTTTGGTGGTGAAGTAATGTCTCAAAGGATGGCTTCTCTATCTAAAGAGAACCATCGGGATGGGAAGAGGAAGCTAGATCTTGCACAACTAGAGTAGTCTCAGAATTGTCATAATTGTAGGCTCTAGTTTTGATATTAACCATCTGATCACACATGAATATTGTGGCATTTGATGACGACCCCTCATTATGAGGGGTACCTACCATTCCCTCTTGTGGAGGGATAGGATTTGAGGCAACCATTTGTTGAGGCTGAGGAGGGGAAGGATGGGTAAAAACAATAGGCTATTGGGGAGCCTTCTATTGTGCCAAGTATCGATGGATCTCATGCTTCCTAGGACACTGGTGAGTAGGGAGGTCCTCTCCATAAATCATGCAGGGGAACCGACTCTTCTTCTTTTCTTTTGTGCCCCTTGGTTTTTTTGGGTTTGAGTAGTCACACACTGAAGATTAGAGTTTTTATTCTTGTTATTCCTCTTCTTGCCTCCAGGTTGCTGAGGATTCTTTGGTTGTGTGGATTACACTGAATTAAAATTGAAGGCCTGAGTGGGGACTGGATCAATTTGAGAAATAGGCATAGTAGCTTATGAGTTTGGAAAAATAGTCACATGACCCATGTGATCAACTAGTTCGCCCACAGAGGCATGGGAAACAAAACGAACCACGCCATTGTCATGGGGTCCTAGGTCTGAATTTTTCAAATCCATTGATGACCAAGGTGCATGCGGTATGATATCATACATGGTGTCAAACTAGGAATAGATCAAATATAAGTATTGGGAACATAAGATGGCTTTCTCTTCAGTAGCCACCCCTGCCATAAAAACATCCTTGGAAATGGATGGTAAGAGAGACTTTGTGAACCACTTCATCTGGAGTTGGTCAGGAATATGGTTTTTGATCATCCTACGTCATTGTCTCCACTCATGTATATTATCAGAGATGTGGGTGGAAGTATCTTGACGTAGGGACATCAATATATTTGTTCCTATATCATACCATATGGGAAACTGATAATGAGTTAGAATTTCCATAGCCAAGTCGTTTAAATTACTCAAGGAAGAACCTATGAGTTCAATGTACCATTTTGTGGCTCCTCCAATTAGGGATCGCTGGAAAAGACATAACTGGATATTGTCATCCATTACCGAGTTGGATGAACACCAAAAATGATAAGTCATTATGTGTGTAGATAGGTCTTCCCTTGGATTTCTGTCAAACTTGGGCATGTTGGATGGGATCTTCATAGGTATAACTGGCCACGAGAGGCTATAGAAAATGGGGTCATTCATAAAAAAAAAAAAATATCATCCAAGTCCAATGTCACCAAGAAAGGAAACAAGGTATGAGCGAATGAATATGGGGATGAGGACGAAGAGCCTTGAGACCTAGATGAACCTTGATCCCCCCACCCCCCCTCCACATTGGTGTTTATGGATGGATTGGGTATTCTATAAGGGTTAGTTACCCCAAGAATGGAAGCCCTCTTAGGAGCATGACTTCTCCTAGGAATAGAAATACCCCCAAGGGGATTTCCCTTAGAAGAAGATATAGACCCAAAAGGAAAACTACCTCCTAGACCAAAATTGTCCCTAGGGAAAACCCCCCTAGGACTGGATGTATGGATGAAGGGATAACCACTCCACTGTGCAATTTTTCCCTCAGGGGGTGTGACCCCAAGGAAAATGGTATATGTGGAAGACATAGAGATTCCAGGAAAAGGTGTGATATTCCATGGGATATTGAATTCCCCAGAAACATTACTGCTCCCAGACTAGTTAGGGACTACCCCAAATCCACTAGGTATATTCCAACCAAAAGGAAAACTATCTCTCAACATTACTGGGTTGTTCATAGGAATGGTGGTAGAAGGAATTCCACTCCCCATGTTGAAACTAAGGCTTGTCCCCCACTAGAAGAAGATCCAAACGTGGGCATCGAAATAGATGGGTGTAGGAATGCTCGGTATACTTAGAGAAGGAAAATCAAACACAACTAGCATCCCCCAAACATAGGTACCTATAGAAACAAGTGAAGAAGGTGTAGGTCCAATGGTGCTAAGGGATGGAAAGGATGACATCGTTGGGATGGCCCCATTCATGTTTGTTTCCAAACTTGAATACTCGGGTACACTGGACAAAACATTTGGGCCTGACATGATGTAAGGCTCACTAAACAAAGAAAAGGGTCCACTGAAGAGTTCTCTCACCTGTAGAAGTATGGGGTTGTTTGGATTAGTCAAAGGTGGGTTAAAATGAGGTGGATCACTCTTGTTGACCACTTCCACTTCAAGGGCCACACTCTCTTCTGACTGGTTGTCAAGCTCTTCGAACTCTCAGTCGCCTATCTCGTTTCGCTTAAGAGGTGGTTATACCTCCATGATGGGTGCAAGTCCTTGTTTTCGATAGGACCAACAATGTTGTTGTTCATCCATGGTGAATAATATGTGTCAAAACTTCAATAAAAATCAACCTAAGGCCAACTAGGACTCAGAACCAAAGAGCACATCCCTAACAAATCTAGGCTAAAAAACAAGAAAACCAATGACTCAGAGGGGCATTTTGAAAACCAACCCTATGGGGAATATGGAGTCCATAAAATATTGGTCAATGAAGGTGTGAAGAACAATTACAATAATCTATGCGAAGAATCCCTTACCCGTGCAAGTACAATTTATTAAGGTAGGTACCCTTCAGGGGAACTGAAACTGTGATTGAACGTGAGTCCCAAGTACCACAGGTATGTCCCACTTGTAGTCACCTATGTAACTACCTATAAGTGCCACTAAGGTTACCACCTCACAATCAATGAGCAGAAGAACAGTCGTAGGTCCGATCACATGTATGGGAAAGGTAACTAAGCCCAAAGGCTCAAAAAGTGTTACCTCGCAGAGAGGTGTGGGAACTTTTGAATCCCTTGTACACATAATAGTTGAAGCAATATAGAAAATACCAAGAAAATAAAAGAGGAGTAATCACCCTACTTTCCCCAATGTGACCCCGTGATTGACTCATGTGTTAGAGGAGCTTCTTGACACACCGGTTTTGAAAATGGATTTGTTCTCTCTTTAGTGACTCTAGGTTTTGTTTCGTGGACTTGGAGAGTTAACTCTACAATCTTATTCCAATGCCCTAAGTCCTAGCAAGAAAAGCGTTTAATGGATTTTAAATTAAGGCATTATTTTCTTAATGGTTGTGATTAAGTAAGAGGAAAATGGATGAAACTTTTAGTGATGTTATGACTCTTTACCAAACCAAAGCAATGCAAAGATGCCAATGCAAGTTGTTCAATTCGATGAATTCTAGCTATGGTAGGGAAAGAGGCCTTTTTCTTTTCAAGTTTGGAAAAACAAAAACATCTCTACAAACATGCAAGACAAATCGAGAAAACAAACAAGACACTTAAACCAAATGTAAGAATTATCTTTTGTTTTTGAATGCTCAAGTGGTATATGCATGCAAATTTTGTTATTTTTGTTTTCAATTTGAGATATAATGAATTTCTTAATTTGACTAAGAAATAAATCTGCAAACTAAAATAGAAAATAGAAAGTAAATGGTGTAGGATATTGATAGTGATGCATCAAAGCACATGTCAATGTCTCTACCATAATCACAACCCAAAACTCACAAGGAAAATGGATCTAGGAATGTAAACTAATTGCAAAAGGAAACTTAGTCCCCGAGGTGTAGGACAGTCGGTGACGGAGTGTGTTGTTAAGCCACTCCGTGATGTTAAAGTCACCGGTTCGAAACCTGCGGGGACAAAAAATCCAACCATGTTAAGG
>JZKD02S1673715.1:237166-257756 GCA_000966675.3 Picea glauca
GTGCGATCCCCGGGTGATTTTGACGGCTTAGATGCCCCTGAGTCGCGGTTTCTCAAGCCACAGGTTAATCGCGTAGCCAACAGGTCTCGCACAAATTAACAAACAAAAAAAAAAATTGCAAAAGGAAACTCAACCAAATGCAACCAAATAAGACACTCACATTTCCATATCTAATCAAATATGTTGGGTACATGACCCAACTCAATGAGTCACTAAACAGCCATGGAATGCAATTAAGCAACCCAATAAAACCACTCAAGCACACCTCAAATCCAAATCCAAGACCAAAGTTGACACACAAGGCTCAAACAAAGAGAGATCTAGGCAAACAGATCAATTACAAACTCATCAAACCAGATGCATCCATATTTGATCTAGAGAGATATGAAAAATATTCAAATTAAATTCCTACATGAGAGGTCATGACCTACAAGACTTGCAACCAATGGCCCTCATTAGGAGGTTTCTAATCACCAACATTGCAAACAGTGATCAATGACTCTAGTGTCCACAAGCCAAGAGCGACCCTCTACAAAGTTTTGGAAAAATAAAAACATCTGGCCCAGATTTGTCTGATCTGAAAGATATACTCTCTGAGAGAGTATTAAGGAAGATAGTGACAAACTCAGAAACAAAAATCAGAGGTAAACAATAAAGGAAATATAAACTAGAGAAGAATCAAATATCCTTCCCCAGTGGAGTCACCAATTCTATTGTGGGTAAATCTGGCATATGGATAAGCCATACCTCCCTTAGACCTTCCCTTGGTCCAAGATATATAGTGAGGTATAGTCCTCTAAATAATTCCTTAGATCCAAGCAAAATACTTCCCTTTTATGCTAAGAAATAGTAGAATAGCATACCTTTTCCTTGAAGGTTTCCCTCATGTGCCCTTAGATGGTGTAGTCTCGGAGATCCAGTTCCATCTCCTTCAACCTACTACCCACACACAAGAGACAAACAAACTCCAATCTACAATTTCTTTCTAGTGTCAAGAAAACATAAAATTTCGCTTAGATCTATCATGATCTATTCAAGGTGAGATCAGATGTAACATTTACCATTAAACATGAACAACATGAAAGGGAAAAATTATAGATCTATATAAATATGAAATGGAGAAGTAAATCAAGCTTTTGTTACCTTGAATGCATGAAGAGATCCTCCTTAAGATCATTTCTCTTTCTCCTCCTCAACTCCTCAATCCATCAAGGTCAACCTGAACTGAAGGTTGAATAGTATGGAGAAGGCTCTCTGAAAATCCAACAACGTAACTCTATAAATTATTCTTCCTCCTTGGCTATTTTAGCAACACAAGGTTGCATTAAGATTTTTTTTTCTTTCCCATGGATGGCCATCTTTATATTGATTGGTGGAGGGGCTAGGAAATGTATTTTTATCTCTAGGACTTAGTGAACTTTGAGTGATTGAGAGTTCCCAATATCCTACCACGAGATCTCCAACTCATCTAGCATTGATATCCTCGTGAATCACCAATTCCAGAAGGCTCTGGAGGCAATCGTGATCCAACAGTGCCGCCACGAGCAACGGTTGTGAATGAAGAGCTATGAAAAATGTGATCGGTTGCACTCTATCTAGCAACCCAGGCGTGACCTCCCTAAAAAATCACTAAATCTTGGGTAGAAGGATGTGTCTCATCCTGGTATCAACTGTATGTCCTCCATGAGACTCAAGGGTGGAAAATAAGGCTGTAACACCTATGTCATAGGAAAAAGGTCCTAACTATTCTCTGCAATCCTCTCATATGGGAGATCTGCCAATATAAGACCACATAATAGGAAATCTAGGGACTGATATAGAATACCCTCACATGCAATGACCTCCTCAAAATATCTTGCAAGACTTGGGTAAGAACTCATATCCTCCCCTTATTTCTATTGAATTTTCTGGTACTCTACAATTCAGAACCTGAGAAGGAGAATCAGAGAAGGTACCAAAAATTATCCAAGGGGACTTTCCCTCCAATCTCTTAGGGTTCTTAATCTCGTATCCTTCTTCTCTCATCCCCCTGGAAGGAGTTCTATATTCCATCGCTAAACCTCTAGATTCTTATGACCTCGATCCTCCTCCCTCAACCAACCACTTTGAACAAGGTACTAAAGAAGAATCTCCCTGCTTTAAGATTACAAAATATAATCTTAGACAACATAACAAAGGCTCTAGTACTTTCAAAGGAAGTGTCGCAAGTGGTCTCAGACACCTGGAATTAAAAAACCCTAAGACTCAATAGAGAGGCAGGAAAACTTACATCTTTATTGCACAGAAGCAAGACAACTTAGAAGTGAAAAGTGGAAAACAACAATATTTATTCATGGCCCTTAGAGCATATTTATGTAAGGTAGTCCCTAAATTGCAGAGGGCTAGTCAATCCCTCTAAGAAATTGGCCCTCAAGAGGTTAGTAGACACTCATAAACCGTTAGTCCTTCTTTTGAAAGATTTTTTTTTCCACGTAACATTAAATCCCATGGAAAACCCTCGGGTACTTCCCCTAATTTCAAGGATGGTACCTAGAGTAAACCTTATATTCTTTATTGGACAACGCCATATCAACAACAGGGTGTGAAGCCATTTCAATAATTTACTCATAATGAGCTCAACATTTCATGAACGAAAATCAAACCTTGGTGGAGAGGATAACACTCCATCCCACAACCACATGAGCTAGACCTAATGGCTACAAGATATTATGACATAAGGAGCCAAAATTATTCAACACCTCACCAAAATTTTAAAAGGATGTGAATTCGGTTTTGTGGATACGTTAGGTTGCTCAGGAGGGCTAGTCATAGAATGGAAGACCGACATTTGTTCTCTTGTTAATTCCTTGGATTTTGATTCATGGCTAGGGGTTACCCTTCACTCTCCTGATTTTGGAAAAGAGTTTAACACCCTAAAAATCCATGGCTCATACTTAGACCTCTTGGAATATTGGGACTTCCACTTCTCCAGGTCGTGGCTCAGGTAAGGGAAGGTCATCCTAGGTGGTGATTTAATTTTTACTCTTGGTGCATCTGAGGTTAAGGGGCTAGTGGCCCAAGTGGAATCTCTATCAGATTCTCTCATTAGGAGTATAGAACAAGTCAATTTTCTGGACATAGAGACAACCAAATTGTCCCCTACATGGACAAATAAAATAACTGAGGAGAGTCAAATTGCAAAATGCCTTCATCAATTTTTGGTTTCAGAAGATGTCCTAGAAGAAACCATTAGATTTCAACAATGACCATTAGATTTCAACAATGGGTTTCAATTGGAGTAGATTCCAACCATTATCTAGTTTCGCTAGAAGTGGTCCTTATGTATCAAAATCCTCATTTTCCTTCCAAACTAATCCATGAATGGTTGAAAGGGGAAGGATTCATTCAAATGATAAATTATGCTTGGGTTCCCTACAATAACTCTCTTAGCGAATTTGCAGCTATGCAATTTCTATTAAAAATGAAAAAGGCTAAGTCCTTGGTAATACAATGGTCAAAGGAAAAGCAATACAAGGATGAAAGAATATTGTGGGAGGTCAAATAAGCCTTAAGAAACATATTCTCTTCAGAGAGTTCTGGTTTTTTAATGACTACACAAAAGGAGGAGATATGCCAGCTGGAAAACGAGAGAAATAAATTTCTTTTAGAAAAGGAAAATGAGTGGTGCTTAAAAGGAAGAGTGATCTTGCTTAAGGTAGGGGATGACAACACCAAGTTTTTCCATTGATTTTTAAACTATCATAAAAACACCAACTCAATCTGGAAAATTAATAGAGGGGATGGATCTTGGGAAGAAAATTTCTCTAACATAGCCTCAGAAGGGATCAATAATTTCTAAACTCTCTTTAAAGAGGACAATCAAGCCATGATCAATTCCATCCTCTAGCTCTCTCTCTTATTCTCCAAATTTGTAAACCTGGATGACAATTAGTTTCTAATGGAAGAGGTGGGAAAAGAACAATTGCTTAAAACCCTCTATAGTTTTTAGAAATACAAGATCCTTAGGCGTGATGGTATGCCCATAGAATTATTTCTCAGTTGTTATGAGTTCAAAGAGGAGGACCTTCATAGGGTGGTGGAAGCCTCTCGTATCTCTAGTAAGATTCTAGAAGCCTTCAAAATTGTCTTGATCACTCTCATTTTGAAGACAGACAACCCAACCAAATTTGTGAGTTTTTTCCCAATCTCTCTTTGCAACAACATCTACAAGATCATATCTAAAATAATATATCATGGAATAAAGGAAGCTATTTCAAAGCAGGTCTCTCCATAGCACTTTGGATTTATTAAAGGATGCCAAATTCATGAAGTGGTTGGTGTTTATTAAGAAGGATTACACTCTGTAAAAACAAAAAACCTAAAATCTATGATTTCCAAGGTCAATCTCTCTAAGGCATTCAATCATGTTAGCTAGATTTTCCTATGCCTCATCCTCATCCACCTAGGATTCAACTTGCACTTTGTGGCATGGGTTATGTCTTGCACCAACTCGGTAACCTTTTCATCCTAATCAATGGACGAAATTCATCCTTCTACAAATCAAGGTGAGGTATTCGGTATGGATGCCCACTCTCTCCCCTACTCTTCCTTCTAGTAGTAGAAGGGTTAAGCAGGGCACTCAGAGATGCATCAACAAATGGTTCATTCAAAGGTATCTTGATAATAAATTCTTGCATTGTTTCACATTTACTATCCATTTATGACATTATTATATTCTATGATGGCTCAAAGCGCATGTTGGACAAACTGAAGGAAGTACTAGACCTCTTTTGTAAAGCTACGAGTATGGTGATAAATTCTAAAAAGTCTCTAATTATTTGTTGGGGTCTCTCTAAGTATAAGAAGCTATATACCAGTCAAATATTCCTCTCCAGGTCCTATGCGTTCAAGCCTAGTTTAAATTATTTGGGGTTCCAACTTAAGGAAAATATTTATCTAAAAAAGGACTGGATTTGGCTCCTAGACAAGATAGAGAAAAAATTGAATACCCATTGCAATAGATGGCTCTCTCGAGGGGGGGTTTGATTCTAGTTAAATAAGTCCTAGAGGCCATCCCAGTTTATTGCATGTCTTTGGCCTGGATTGTAAAATGGATCCTCGTTAGAATTCACCATCTCTACTACCATTTCATATGGTCAAGGGATAGGGGGGAGAAAGGATTGACACTAATCTCCTAGAGAAAACAAACCACCCCAAAGAGTTAAGGGGTTTGGGGACTAAAAAACCTCTGTCATTTTTCCAAAGCCTTAGCAACCATGAACATCTGGGGG
Source organism: Picea glauca (assembly GCA_000966675.3). Taxonomy (NCBI): domain Eukaryota; kingdom Viridiplantae; phylum Streptophyta; class Pinopsida; order Pinales; family Pinaceae; genus Picea; species Picea glauca. Next base: position 242,437 of record JZKD02S1673715.1, read on the forward strand.
ATCATCTAGGGCCATGGCCTTTGGGCATAAAATATTAAAGACAAATATCTCTGTCTCACATCAATTGAATACTGGATCCAGACCCAACACAAAAAATCCCTAAACTCCTCCATTATATGTAAATCCACAATTGAAGCATTCCAAATCATTGGGAAATGGGTAATTTGGAAGGTTAGAAGGGGGGACAAGGTCCTTATTGGCCTCAACCCTTAGATTGGAAGAAAAAACACCCACAGGCTTCCTACACCTCTCATCCACAATCTTAGATCGAAAGGCTATTATTTCCTCTGGCATATTGCAATAGGCCAAGTTTTAAACTCTAGGCAACAACAATGGCTATCTTAGAGATATTTGGAACCTAGTGAGGATTATGCAGAGACATGGAATTCCTACAATGATAGTCTAAGGAAATTCAATATTTTTATCAAGAAAGAGGAGGATGAACTCTTCTGGTCCACAAAAGCCACTAGGGGATACATGCCCAGATTGGATATAAGATAACAACCATGGAAGGCTTTGACCAACCTTTGATTTGGTGGTGGAAACCACTTTGGAAATTCAAATTCCTAGCAAAGGCCAAGATTTTTGTATGGATCCTTTTAAATAATGGAGCATTAAATTGGGATCTACTTCAAAAATGAAATTTGCAGAGCATTGGAATATGTTGCTTATGTGAATTAAATTTGGAAACGAATGCTCACCTCATCCTTTTTTGTCCCTTCACTCAATATGTATGGAAGGAAGTTAAAGGCATTGTAGGATTGGAATGTAAATGGAAAGGGGCCATACTTGAAGCAACATTAAAAAGATGACACAAAGCCAAGGACACAAAAGCTTTCAAATCCTTTCCCTTGACCTTGACTTGGGGAATCTAGTTAGCAAGAAATGCAAAACTTTTCGAGAATAAGGACACTTTTACATTTCATTACACCTCCACAAACCTGAACATCTTAAGTGCCTACCCTTTTTTTTACATTTCCCCTTAGCAAGTTCAGAGCTCTAACATAAATATCAATGCCTAAATCCCTTAGGCCTTTTTCGATGGAGCATCTCAAGGAGACCCACCCAAAGGAGGAGTACGAGGTCTTCTCTACCTCTCTCAAAACTATTTCATGAGCTTCAAAGCCGAAATTAGATGTCCACTAATAACCACTATGAACTCACAACACTTAATTTGATTTTAATACTAGCCATGTAAAAAGGAATCACTCAAATACAGATCCTTGGAGACTCTCTCATGGTGATAAATGGTTAAAGAAAAAATATGTGTTAAGGAACTTCATTCTCTAGCCATTGTTTCGTGATATCAAGAACCTCCAAGCTTTATTTTTTCACATTATTTTTTCTCATGTCTACAAGGAAAACAACTCAGATGTTGATAGACTCTCCAAATATGGACTCAAGATGCATGTAGGCACTGGGAAATCATTGAGTCCCACCAAGGACAAATTACTTCGTATTTTCATGAGTCATGGTTTTAATTCTCTTTAGGTTTTCAATGATATTTCAACAAAATATGTCTCTTCAAAGAATATTCTGGAATTTTCCTTTGAATTCTTCAAGATTGGATTCCTTTCTATGTATAAATGTTCTCAAAATATCTACTGAGTACATGACAAGATTATTTGTAAAAGGTCTCTTCAGGGGTAATGATGTCCCCCAATTCTGATATAATTTTGTAAACTTCTAGATCATGCTTTCCATCAGGCTAACCTTCAAAATCAGCCAACCTTTCTTTATGTACAGACCTTTGGTCCTTACATTATTGACCCACCCAACAAGGTATCTGGAAATACCACTTATGGTATTAATCTCATGTAAGTTTACTATCTCTAATAAAATTACTCGATGTTTTCCTTGGAAAAAAAGCTATAGGTATATAATTCACTTCTCAACTCTCTTCCTATTAAATTGAATTTTTTATTGGTTATAATTTTCCTTTTAGCTTGATTAAATAGAAGCAATATTACACCAATAACAAGGAGAATACCACCTCATTGATCAACACCATTGAGGAGGAATGAACTAAATGAAGACGTGTTTTAGATTTATGATCATTTTAGTTTTCATTTAATTTAATGTAATTAAAATTGGTTATTGGAATTCAAAAAAGATGATATAAAAAAAGAGCAAAGGAGTGTTTAAAGAAACTTCAAAATGAGGAAAGTAAGTACATTTCTTTGGCTTTATAAGGAGTGGGGAAAATATGATGAGAGAAACGATATAACAACATAATCTATTAAATTGAATAATGTGTCTATGAGGAAAGATATGAAGTGTGGTCTCTCTCTTAACATTTAAGATCAAGAAAAAGGAGTAATACACCATAGTGAATTTGTACTTTGAGTGGAACTCAACCTTTGCATTGTGTAAAATATTTGACGTTGAGTGCTTCTCTAAAAGTCTACGAAACATTTTTTTTCTCCTTTTCTCTCTAAATAATGTAGTAGTAAGATAAGAGATCTTGAATGGAATTTGATTTGGTGGTGTGTAACAACTTTTTCTGGAGTCGAGTAAGGAATTTAATGAAAGGAACACACACTTTTGGTCTTCACTATAAGTTTAGTGCCTCAAAGTGTACATAATTATAAATAGGTAATAATATCTACAACAAGTGGAAAATGAAATGGTGTCCAATTAATTATCCCTATTAAATAGGTTACCTATACGTCTGTCAATTGGGTTTAGCTTGGGTGGTTGGGAGGAATTATTGTTATCTTCCCCACTCGAGTTCAATTATCGTATGTGACGTGTTGGGCTCATGACAATTATATTGTTGTAATGGCTTCAAGCCTTGTTGTTGATCGGCATTGTGCCCTAAATATTATAGGGTTTACCTTGGGTACCATCCTTGAAATGAGAGGAAGTACTTGGGGGTTATCCCTAGGCTTTGTAACCTAGAAAAAAAGGTTACCTAAACATCGATCACAAGGTATGTATATGTGATGATCAACCTCCATTTTTAGTTGGTGAGAAAATACCTAAATTACCCAAAATCAAAGTGAAGGCTATGGAAAAGTTGGCCCTCAAGATAGATTAGGTTGATGATAGAATCATTCTCAATAACTTGTTGTCTGCAAATAGTTTCTATGACTTTAAAATTCTCCAATCCTCTTGTGTGTTATCCCACATTGGTTGTGAGGTTTATCCCAGGACAACATATAAGTCCCAATATACCATGATACTTATGTTAATGGGGGTGTTGCAAGAGCTAAATATTCTCTTACTATTATAATAGATAACAAATTGTGAGATGAATATGCGTGTTTGCTCAGCCTCCTGCCCCCCTCCTATGAGGGATATGTTGTGTGAGTGCACATATGTAAATAATAAACAATAAACAATAAACAATACAAATAATAAATAGTCAAATATATTATATTTAACATATTGAATTAGTTTCTACAACTTCAAAAATACCCTCTCCTCCTCCTTCTACAACTTCAAATATCTCCGCTACTCCTCCTTTCAATTTGAAAATAAGTCATTTTGAGATCAAAGTTGTAATAACAAAATATACAAAAAGAATTTGATTTTGTTTTAAAATAAAAACTAAAACAATAACTCTAAATTGAAATAACAACACATTATATGTCAATTGGGTTTAGCTTGGTTGGTTGGGAGGAATAATTGTTATCCTCCCCACCCCTATTTGATTCTCGCAAGTGACAAGTTGAGTTCTTGACGAGTATATTATTGCAATGGATTTGATCATTTTTCTTGACTGGACTTATGCCCTGAATATTCTAGTGTTTACCCTAGGTACCATCCTCAAAATGAGGGAAAGTACTTGGGGGTTTTCCCTAGGCTTTGTAACTTGGAAAAAACAACAACACATTAGTTGTGGCCCGTCGTGGATAGACCAAGTGGTTGGGACTCATGGTGCTAATTTTGCCACCTTGGTACGAATCCATGGATAACTCCTGGTGTGTAATGGTGGGTTTGTGTAAAAAACATGGGGGTTATAGTGGAAACTTAGGAAATTTGACCCTGTGTTGAGCAAGTGATATTCTTCCTAGTTATCAATTCCCCCAACTGGTTCATACAAAACAAAACAATGCATTAGTTGGTTTCATTGTGATTTACCATTAGAATGGTGGGAGTTTATGTATATAAGTACATACGTGGGAGCTTTAGACTTATGGGTCAAATCCTTGGATATAATATATATGACATGTTTATGCTCGATGTCCCTGTTGGGTCAAGCATACTATCATCTATGTTGATGGTTTATCCCGGTTACTGCTTACCAAGGTAGGATATATGGAAGGTTGTGCCTTCCACTAACTTAGTATGTCAGGTTGTTCCCTCCCCTCGGTATGAAAGGCTTCACCTTCCCTGGGTATGTTCTCCAATAACTCATATATCCATATCTAAGGGGATAGAGTTTTCTAATAAGACTGAATTATTACTTTTCTCAATACACCCTCAATTGAAAAGTCTAGTATCAAGGACGCGTGAGAAATACTAACCTATCTCTTGCGGACCCAAGCTAATAATGCATACCTTCTCCACTCCAAGACTGATTGACCTGCCACGCCTAGTTCCAAGGGTTGGTCCCATCTCTTTGGCAAGAGGAAGGCTAGGAAAGGTATGACCTTGTGTTAGTGAGGATCCCAACCTTATCTTGGCCTACCCAAAACATTAGTTCGAAGAATTGTTGACTAATTTACCTACCACTTATTAAACCTAGTTCCATCCTAAGGAAGAGGTGGCATAAGCTTTCCTTTTGACTTGCCCTCAATTGATCAACCTATTTGGTAATAAAATCACTATATGGATTGTAAGGGAGAGAGGGAAAGTGAAAACATAACCTTTGCATTGAGGGTAAAATAGATCAATAAGAACTCTTAGAAGAACTCTCTACTTTTACGCCTACTCTCATACTACCCATTTGATTGGGTTCTATCATCCTACATGTCCTTCTTAGTAGAATTATGCTTACTCCCTTTTTTTTTTTTCTTACTTTCCTTTTATCCTTGTTACATTAGGAAGAGGAAACATGATCAAATGAAAAGTTTCGGGTAAATTGATTAGTCAAGGTAGGGACTAGCTACTCCCTTTTCACCCAAGTAAACCACTCTACCTCATAACCACATAAATTAGCCTCTCTTACTAATATTAATTCTATCCTTCCCCACTTATTATGCTCTTATTCATCTCTATCATATTAACCATCCATAGCTAGAGTAAATGAATTGGAAGGACAAGAACTCATGCTATGAATCCTTCGTTTTAGGGCCTTCATTACAGGATGGATATATTTCTTTTTACTGTCTTTCTTAGGTGAGCTTAGTGCTAGTTAGTGGTGGGCTTAATAGTTAGGGTGCTTGGTGGTGGTGGGCTTAATAGTTAGGGTGCTTGGTGGTGGTGGGATTAATGGTTGTCGTAACGGTTCATTGGTTCGTGGTGGTGGGATTAATGGTTTTCTTAATGGCTCAATAGTTGACATAAGGAATATTCATACGTGGGGGTTCAAAAAGCTAACCTTAGGAAGAAGACGTGGGTGTGATATAACAGGGGTGGTGAAGTCTTCGGGGGTTTCCAATGGATGGATTAGATGGAAAAAAAATTACATATGTGAGATTTTTTGAGTTGTATCCTTGCAATTTTATTTGAAAATCCAAACCATATAAGGAGTTTCAAATCTCCAAAAATAACCATTTTCAATTAGTTGTGAGTGATCAAACTTATATTAATATTGAGTCTCGGGTTCAAAAAAAATTAAATGGGTGTCGATAAGTCTTAGTATGAGTCTTTGACTATTTTGATGGTATAAAAACACATCATACCAAGATGGCTTAGCCAAAGGAACGCTATAAGAAACATTTCCATAAAAATATTTAAAATTTTCAAAAAAAAATGTAAAATATTAAGAAGGATTAAAAATATTAATAAAACACCATAAGTAAAAGAAAATATGATATTTTATAAGTCTGAAAACATATTATTATTACTAAAACAAAATTGATTGATATGTAGGAGCAACAAACCTCAACATCACATTAATATCACATTAATGTGATAAAAAAAAATTACTTTAGTCCAAAGGAGATATATTTCAAAATTGTTGATGGTGGTCTCTTGAGTTGGTGAAATTAAGGTGTTACTGTTACCTTCACCAGAGTTTAAGCCTTTCCAACAATATGTTCTTCCTAGTTATATACTTGTATTTTTAGAAAGTGATTAGAGTTAGGTGAGTTAGGTGAAAGTTCAATATGACTTTAAAGAAATATATACCTTCTACTCACATCTTCTTAATCAAAGAATTTTGAATTAAATGGAGTACCTAATTACACTAGTGATCATACTCCCAGATTGGACACACTTACTAGATTGGACACACTTACTATGTAAGAATAAAAAGAAAGTAACAAATAAATTATTTAAACTTTACACCAATACCTTCTTAATCATTAATAATAGCTTGACCAATACATCATGGGATCAAACCCATCATATTAGATCATAAATAATATTTTTATTGTAAAACTAAGAAATTATTAACATGTAAAAATATTGTAAAAATAATCATTATAATTGTGCATTATCATTATATTTAATTAATAAAAGTGATGTAGAAGCATCCTTCGCACTATAACTTAATATAATATTTTTGGTACATAGTGAAGTTTTGTCAACCATTGGAATGTGAAGCATTTTATTTGGAATTTGAATAGTTAGGGTTGTTGTAAGATCAAAAGCTATGGAGCACAAGCATAAATATGAAGTTTGTGAATGAATAAAGGGTCTTTGGGATCTCCTTTGATTTTGTTTGTGTATTGTGGATGGTTGTGTGATTTAGACACATGTGAATAGACTATGTGGATGTAAAGAGGCTTGAGAGTATTTGGCCATTAATTCAATAAAGATGTTGTAGAACTATGTGGTTGTTTTTTCTGAGTGTTTTGTGGTGTGTGTAATTTTGTTGTGGATGTTTATTATTTAAATGGTTGCTTGTGGTGTTATTTCTTTGCGCATCTTTGTGTGTAGACTTCTTTCACCATGTGGTATTAGAGCAGGTTGGTCCTATAGTTGGGGAGGACCATATTGACCTTGGTCCTAGATTGAGTACTCTATCAATGTTCCTTAGGTGGGGAACTCGCAGGAGGAGATCCTAAAACAAAATTAGAATGATGGCATAGAGAGCAATAGGTCATGAAATACCTAGGAGAACAGAGGGTGTAGAAGATGTCGATTCCTTACAGTGATGGTGAGAATAATGATGGAAAGAATGGATGGCATGGAGGCATCCTAGGGGAGAATTATTGCTCATGTAGTGCAAATCATAAGTGATGATGAAGTGGAATCATAGAAAGCGAGACAAGAGCCAAAATAGCAAGTGATAGTTGAAGAAAGAATGATCAGAGCAATTGGAGGTATTGGAGGTAGACCTAAACTTGATACTCTTTTTTATTCTATAACTTTAAATCTTAAGGAATGAATAGACTAGATAGGAGAAACAAAAAAGTTCTTGAAATTTGAGAAGATTAGAGATCCTATGAGGGTTAGGTTTGCTTGTACAAAATTGAAGAGTCATGATTGTTTGTGGTGGGATAAGCTACAATTGAATATAGAAAGTAGTGGTCTATAGAAGATTAAAACCTAGGATAGGATGGTATCAAAGTTCAAGATTAATTTTTTTCCAAGGGATTACACTTAAAGTTTGTTGAGAAGATTGAAAAATTTGTAGTAGCTAAAGATGTCAGTGAACTTGGAGTACATCGAGGAATTTCACAGACTTTATATAAGGTCTAGACAAGATGAGGAGAGTATGAAATCCATTTCTAGGTATATAAATGGTCTAAGTTATGTCATTCAAGATGAGTTTAATGTTTTGAATTTCCATTCAATGGTAGAGGCTTATCAAGCATCCTTGAGAATTCAAGAGAAATTGTTGAGGGAACAATATACCATGAGGAGAGGTCTAGGGTTTTGAATTGGTCAACATAGGGAATAGTAAGTTGAAGAAGGTGAGAGCCGAGAAGGTATGATGTGGGTAAAGGTGGTGATTCAAAAAGAGGTAGAAGTACAGGAGGAAAATTTGAAGGTTGTAACATCCCACTCTTGCGTGCACATAATTTGACTTATTCTTTGAGGACACTTGCGTGCAAGTGATTCGGTTCATTATATGATTGTTTGCTTCGCTTATGGATTCCAATGATGATGTTTATGGGTTATGATGTTATTTTATTTGATTATCTATGTATAGACAGGTGCTATTGACGAGTTTCTCTTGAGTGTGCAGGCCACTTGATAGATTGGGGATGTCGATGGCATCGGTGGACCTCCTTGGACTCTGGATCGAGTCGGGGAGTGGACTATATATGGTTTGGGTATTTCGGTTTTTACATATGTGACATATGAGCAGGTATATTATGATGTTGTTATGGATCGTTGATGTGTTTCAATGATGGATGTAGGCTGATGATTGCTTTCTAATTAGACACAGATTAGGAGTAAAGGGGCCATGCACAACAACTGGATATTGAGGGAGACGTGTGGCAGAAGCCCTGCCATAGCCTACTAGCACTCTCATCGTGGCTCGAATTGTAGGTTAACAATTACCTAGTTTGAGAGATCCACGATGTCGTGAGGGAAAAATAAGATAGTCGTCCACGAAGATTCTAAGGGGCGTGCAATAAGGCAAGGTCCTTATTCCTTAGAGGCCCTTAGTCTCTCACAAGGTCGCTTGATGGAGTATTGACTCCAAGGGTTGGACAACTACCAAAATCAGTCAAAGGAACTTGGCATCCTTGGAGCACGTAGTGCATCTTGAAGGGCACATCGCATCAATAAAACACGAATAAAGGCGTGTGGCACCCTTGGAGCACATAGTGCGTCTTGAAGGGCACGTCACAATTTTTAATAAAGGTGAGTCAATGAACCTAGGTGCCTAGAAAACGATATTTTGTTTTGACATGGTCAACCTTAAAATAATTGTTAAATGAGTAAATTTTTTTTAATTATAAAATTCCCTGAAAAAAAAATTAATAATCTCTAAGCCTAGTTGAAAATTAAGCCGAGGTCTAAATAAGGTAAGATGACTAAAAAAAAAAAAACTAAAGTATCAATTAATAAAAGGGGGATGAAGAAAAATCAAGTTAAGAATTTAAAAGAGAAATATTTATCTAAAGATTTGATTACTGATTATGTGCTAGACCTGCTAAATTGGAACTTAGACAAAAAGGAGAAATGAATGTAAAAAGGAATGTGGAAACATAGAAAGGAATATAGTCTAGTCTAACTAAAGAACTTTCCTAAATAAAACACAACTAAGTTTTAGAAAGGTGTTAGTCATTAAAAGGAAATAGAGGGAATAAAGGGACAACAAGGAGCACTTTTAGGATGGGTGAGGGAAATTGACTTTTAATTAAATTAAATAAATGGATTTCTAGTGCAACTAAGGGATCGGGTGATAAGTGTATGGGGGAGAGTATTTCCTAATTAAATTTTAATAAAACGAATTAATTGTGCAAATGGCAAGTGGTCACTAAGAAGAAATCTATAAAAGTAATGGCTGAAAAGAGGAATGGATCATGACTGGTATGCGTAAGGTTATGCTGTCGAAATTTCTTTGATTGATTTTTCTTGTGGGAGTTGGGATGCCCAGCTAGAAAAGAGAGTGGGAGCTCGACCTTGCGAGACGAGTTGGGAGCTAGATTTTTCTCTGGTTTTGTGTGCATGGCCCCTTTGCGGCTCTGTGGATGAAGAGGGAAGAAGAGTACCCCTAGCATTGGATAGGAGGTATCGGTGAGGTCTTCACAGTTAGAAAGAAGGAGACAGAAGGGAGTGCAAGCATGTAACAACAGCTTCAGATTATTCGCCTCCGGTTACGGTAATTATAAATTGAGATTGTGCTCATTAGTTTCAATTAAGATTGTAGTTTAATTTCATTGCATACGCGTTGCTGGGAAATCTATTCGAGGTTTAATGTTTTTGTTGAGATTCAGTTAAGCATGTCGTTGTGGTAATTATGTCTTGTATTTATTCTCCATGAGAGATTTTCCCAACCTTAGGCTTCATCATGGCGTTGATTGTTCTCTGTCCCATTTTAAGTTTTTAACTGAAGTTGCAGCGCCGAATTGATCTGGGAAGCATTCGTTGCACCTATGTGTTTTTATTGAGAAAATCGTGCTCATCTTGTGGGGGAGGCTAGCACATGTCTTCACCTTTATTTCTCTGCATTTTTATTGAGAAAATTGTGCTCAGCCTGTGGGGGAGGCTAGCACATGTCTTCACCTTTATTTCTCAGTGTTTTTATTGATTAAATCGTGCTCGTCCTGTGGGGAGGCTATCACATGTCTTCACTTTTATTTCTATGTGTTTTTATTGAGAAAATCATGCTAAGCCTGTGGGGGAGGCTAGCACATGGATTCGGCTTTATTTCTCTACATTTTTATTGAGTAAATCATGCTCATCCCGTGGGGGAGGCTAGCACATGTCTTCACCTTTCTTTCTCTGTGTTTTTATTGAGAAAAATTTTCTCAGCCTGTGGGGGAGGCTAGCACATGTATTCACCTTTATTTCTTTGCGTTTTATTGAGAAAATCGTGCCCATCCTGTTGGGGAAGCAAGCCAATTTTCACCATTATTTCTCTGCGTTTTTCTTGAGTAAATCATGCCCAACATGTTGGGGAAGCAAGCCAGTGTTTTCACCATTATTCTCTGCGTTTTTCTTGAGTAAATCGTGCCCATTCTGTTGGGGAAGCAAGCCTGCATTTTCACCTTTATATCTCTGCATTTTCTTGAGTAAATCATGCCCAGCCTGTTGGGGAAGCAAGCCTACGTTTTCACCTTATTACCTCTGCATTTTTCTTGAGTAAATTGTGCCCAACCCATGGGGAAGGCTAGCATGTGCCTTTACCCTTTATCTCTGCGTGGACGAGAGTCCTCCAGCTCGACACAGTTCCAGTTACCAAATAAGAAGGTTGATTTATATGAATTATGAATTGGAGTAAAATTTTGACTTAGCATTTTATATTCAGAGTCCTTTACTGCTACCCTCTCCTTAGTGCTATATCATTAATGTTATTTACTACTTATGCTCTTACCTAATGTTATACGCTCTCCTTAATGAAATAATCATTAATGTTATTTACTGCTTTATGCTCTTACTTAATGTTATACGCTCTCCTTAATGCCATAGTCGTTAATGTTATTTACTGCTTTATGCTCTTATTTAATGCTATACGCTCTCCTTAATGCTATATTCACTAATGATATATTCATAGTCTTTTACTGCTTATGCTCTTTTTGATGCTATATGCTCTCCGGGATTCTATATTCATTAATGTTATATTCATAGTCCCTTAATGTGATATGCTCATCTTTAAGGATATTGTAGACTATTGTCTCAATGTGCCTTAAGACTAATGTGGATGGATAAATTATTTAATCATTAGTTTATTTACGCCATGATATATATAGCTAGGTGTGGATAGTCATGTGTGTAGTTTACTCTTCTGCCATTAATTGAGTTGACACATAATTGTTGAAAGGAGGAGATCTCCTTGCGCACTGAGTTAAATGGATGATACTATTGCACCTAAACTTAATATGATGTATGTTGAATTTATGGTTTAGATTTCCTTGCGTGTAAATTATAGTGTAAGTAAATGATTTTGTGGACCTTATACTTTTGCGCAAATGGTATGTAATGAAAGGAATGTTGTTCTAGATAATAAATTTCTCGTGTGCATAAAAGATGATGTATTGAAGGATTTTTGTAGTTACTTAGGCGTCGCAACAATTTAATGAATATTTACCTCACACCATTGATTTGTTGTGATATAATAATAGAATTACATGTGCGACTTAATTTAAGTGGGCGTGCAATTGCTTCTTCATTTTTCTCTTGCACCTTGATTTTAATGTTAATTAATCTCGCGTCTTGAATTATTTGATTTATGACTGATTTAGTGGCTAGTTTCTCTTATGTCATTACTTAAGTCGACATGTGACCGTTCTAGAATTGTTAATCTCGTGCGCAATGTATATTTAATTTGGATGTATGATTGATGGCAATATTGATTACCGTTGTGGTTTGATGATTGATGAATAGGATTGATGGATTGATCAAGATGATGATTGGACTTGTTGTTAGTGGGATGTAGACACCTCCTTATTCCTCAGAACAATTGCCAGCCTTGAGACCTTAAATGGTTAAAATCAGTTGGAACCTAGGCTTGAGCGTTGCTTATATGTCCTAGAGGTCCTAACCTTGCAGGGTAGGTTGGGCGGGTAGTATCTTATGTCATTATTATGATTATATTTATGATCATTAAGTTAGCGTTATGTTATTTCATGTTATCATGGTGTTATCTGATGATTATCCTGATGAGAGGAGTTGAGCGCTTTATGATTTGTACTGTTTATTCGTCCTTATTTATTTGTATGAATGCAATGACTATGGGCCGCTATCTATTTGTGTTAATGTGTTGACATGTGTATCATTATTCACGACAATAATGTATCGACTTTATGTCGGGAATGATTGATAATGTGTTGATATTGTTTTGCTAATATATTGGATGATGTGTCAATGATGTTGTTATTAATTGTAATGGATAGTTCCTAACGCTTAAAAAAAATAAAAATTACTTGTCATATGTCGCAAAGGTAGGGCCATACAACATTTTGAGTGTCTAGAATCATTGAAAGAAAGACATAGATAAGAGGGGAGAACTCATATTGTTGAAGTAGAGCTAATAATAGAAATAAGTGAGGTGATTGAATCGGGGTCAAAGTAGTGGGGGCAGGGGGGAATTTGATGACGAGGAAAATGTTGTTGTAACCTATAAGAGAGGATAATAGAGAACCAAAACATAGGAAGAAAATATTCAAAATGGAATCGAAGATAGTAGGTAAGTGCTATAATTTAGTTATTGATAGTGGCACTTCATAAATTTTGGTTACCACTAAAGTTGTTTAGAAATTAAATTCAAATTGTACACCTCATCTAGATGCATATAAAATGTGATGGTTACAAGAGGGGCTTAGATTCACTATGAGAGAAAAATTCTTGATTAATTTTAATATTGGCAGATATAGTGATATTATGTGTGATGTTATGCACATGGATGCTTGTCACCTATTATTGGGAAGGCCATGGCAGTTTGATAAGAGAGTTATGCAAGATGGGAGAAGAAACACCTACTAGTTGGAGAAGGATGGGATGAAATTTAATTTACATCTTTTGAATGAATAAGTGGAGAAGGATGGAAAATTAATGTTAACTCTAGTCCTAGAATATCTGAAGGAAGTAGAGCAACAAGAACCTGTAAAGTAGTGGGTTGAAGAAAATGAAGAGAAAATCATTGGTGTTATAGTAGCAACACTTTCAAAGAATGAGAAAATGGGAGTTTGTCATTTCCATATGTTTTGTGTGTTTGGTATCTTTGCATGAAATGGAGTAGAGAAGGTGGAGAATTTGGTCATGAAGGATATAGCTAATAACATAGTTGAAAATGAGGAGACTGGCATACTTTTGCAGTCCATGAAGCAAGCAGTGGGTATGGTACCTAAGAGGGACAATTGGAGGCAATAAGTACCATTGTGTGTGATCACGGTAAGGCAGTAAGCACCATTAGAGTAAAGGAGAAGGAGGTTGTGCAATACTATAAGACAAATTTGCAAGGAATGGAAGAAACACTAAAGAGTGGGGTATTGGGTCAAGACATTGAAGGAAATGTTGTGGATTTTAGCAACATAGAGGGGTAGAGGAGGATGCGTAGTCTATGAATTGTGTTCACCTATCTTTTGAGAAATATGCTCAAAATTTTCCAACCAAGGGAGTTTGATGCATGAGAATCATTGGCACTATAGATATCTTTCATGTTTGTTTATAGTTGCTTAGTTTTAGTTCTATTTTGTGATTAAAAAAATGTAATGTAGTGCAATATTTCTTGTCCATAGTGAATATTATCTAACATTGGAATATGAAGCATTTTATTTGGAATTTGAACAACTAGGGTAATTGTACGACCAAAAGAAAAAGAGCACAAGCATAAATATGAAGTTTATGATTGAGTAAAAAGACTTTAGCTCTCCTTTGATTTATTTTGTATAGTATGGACGGTTTTCTAATCTAGGAACCCATGCATAAGCTCTATAAATATAAAGAGGATGGAGAGCATTAGTCTTTAACTCAATGAAGAAGTTATCAAATTGTGTGATTGTTTTTGTTAAATGTTTGTGGTATATATAATTGTGTTGTAGATGCTTATTATTTCAATTGCTACTTATATGATGTTATTTTTTTTTTTTTTGGTACATCTCTGCATCAAAAAGTGAAAGAACTAAATGTCATGCACTATCTTCTTGAAGATCTTTGTAATTATTCTTCATGAATTGTTACATCCATGTCCACATATCATGTATTCATATGAAGTCTAATAATTTAGACCACCTCACATTAACACTAATTCATGAAGAGCCATGGCAGATTTTAAAAACAAACTTCAAAAAATGCATTTGTTTTTCTTTTAGAGTAAATCGACTTTGTAATATATTCTTATCATATTGCCAATGAGTCCATCACCATGGTTTGCATCTCCCTTTAAATCCACAAAAAGTATGTGACCGTATCATTTCTAACAATCCACGTCAATAACTTACTATTTCAAAGAAGTTATCATGGCATGTTGCATTACAAACTCTCCAAACTTAAAACTAATTTAAAATTAATTAATTAAAAGAATAAATATATAACAATCCACATCAATAACTTACTATTTCAAAGAAAATTAATTAATTAAAAGAATAAATATTTAACAATCCACATCAATAACTTACTATTTCAAAGAAGTTATTATGGCATGTTGCATTACAAACTCTCTAAATTTAAAATTAATTAAATAAAGGAATAGAAAAAAAATTACAAAAAATGGTTAATAAAATTTTTCATTGTCAAAAATAATAATATTTATATATATTTAAAAATATTTATCACAAAATTTATATTTTATATTTTAAAATAAAATTAATATTTTAAAATTTTATAAAAATCATATCATTGTCAGAAATATTAATATTAAAATAATATTTATATATATTTAAAAATATTTATCATAAAATTTATATTTATATTTTAAAATTTTATAAAGAGTGGGAAATATAAATATATGAAAGGTTATATTCATCTCATGACCTATATAATGGGTCTAATGGTTAAGAACATGTGTTTCCTTTTAAAAAGTCACAAGTTCAAATCTAGAGGGAGGTAGGGTATGTATACCTTCGTAAACTTTACATTTTAATTTTCATTTATAAAATAGAAGATAAAAAATATTATCATTTACATAATGTTAATTAAATATT
>JZKD02S1673715.1:258753-275917 GCA_000966675.3 Picea glauca
TAACTTTTTTCATGAAAAAATATTTTAATTATCAATATTAATGTTGGGAAAATAACTAATTAAATGTTAATGAAAATGGTAACTAATTAAATCAACACCATAGGAAGTTGTAAATAAACATTTGAGAAGGATCCACATAAAGCATTGGTGAAAAAAAAATCATTTTTATTTAACTATTATTAGGATACGTATGGCTGAGTGGCGATGAAGCATCTTTGTAAAAGGTGAAATTTATTTATTTATTAACTTATTATAATAAATTTATTATAATAAGTTATATTTAAATGAGTGTTATTATTAGTTCCTACAATGGGACTATAGCAATGAGTTTATTTTTGATGTGACATTAATTTGTTTTTTATCATAAATTTGTGTATGCAATGTAATGTTTAACATAGGAAAACAAATATATATTTTTGGATATAATAAAAATATTTGTGTTTCTCATTTATTTTTCCACAAGAAAATTGTGCATTATATTAAGATATATAATCAGTTTACATCGTCTATAGATCCATTACATAGAAACAAGGACTAGAATTAGAAACTTCAACCAAAAAACCTTTACATCATAACATTGTACCCAAGAGACATTTGATAATGAAGATCCAAAAGATGTTTGTCCAAATAAAGAGCCAAAAAGACTTGCTCAAAAGGAGAAAAAACTAGTTCCCCACAACCACAAGACAAAATTCATATAGCTAAATCAACAGAGAGATGATACAAATACCAATCCCCGGAGAAGTACTATGACATCCTAATGCAAGGCTAGTACATCTGAATATAAGTTTTTGGTCCATCATGACCTTCCTTCCACTAGAAGAAAGAAATCGCTCCAGGACGCTCCACTAATGCCTTTTTGGATAATATATAAGCCTTTTGATTTTCTTCCCTGTAAACATGTGCAAAAGTGATGACTTGTAATGATCCCAAGCCAATGTTTTTACTTGGAATCACTAACTAACCATTGATTTGGTTATTACTTGTTGTGTATGCAGGTTGGCCATGAACATTTCGGCCTTAAGGTTTATTCAGTTATTCATCCATAGATTTATATGACATCATTGCAATTATATGAAGACCATCAACATTACACAAGATAGGAACCACAAACAAATAACTGAACTTTATTATAAGAAAGCAAGCACCTGATACAATAGAGAAACAGATCTGAAGTAGATGGCTTCAATACAATAATGGAGTTGTATACAAAATGCTCCTAGAGATACAAATCAAGCCTCCCAAAGGTTGCAATAGAAGATGAACACTCAACTGCAAAACCAGGGTTTCGGCCTAACCCTCAAGCAACTGGTATAGCCTGGTTGATTGTTGGTACGGCCTGTTGAAGAAAATAAGCATCAAGGGCTCGGCCCTCCTGAAGATGAAGCCCTCCAAATGCTGCTAAACCCTCCTCAATGATAGATCAAGACACTGGAAGCTTCCTCCTGAAGTATGGCACTCAAACACTAAAGCTTCCCCTTCAATCTGCAGAAACCCTAGGATGGTACGGCCCTGCTGAAACCCTGAATGTGGCCACTAGTACGGCCTAGCTGAATGTGACCTCTGAACCATCTAAAACTCTCCTGGATGATAGATTGGGCACCTACAAACACTTGAGAGAAGTCTCAAGGTTAGATCTAGCCTCTAGCCTCCTAGATCTGAGAAATACTGAATCACAAGACATCTCCTTCTTCCTGAAGTTGTCCCAACCTGCAGCTGGATGATAGGGACATGATACCTCCTCAAGGAAACCCTCAAACTGATGAACAAGGGCTTGCAAGCAAAACCCTAATGCTGGAAACCTCCCAATCCTTCTCAATATGTTGGATTGAACTCTTTTCCTATAAATGATGCACCCCTGCAATAAAACCCTAACTAGTACGACTCTACTGATCCAACTGGTACGACCCTGCTAGTCCTCCTTAATAGTTGATGGTGATAGAATGGTGTGGGTGGAGTATTTCATCCCCGAGACCAAGCCTAGGGCAAGGTAAGTGGAATCTTTCACCACTGAATTTCTCACTAGGGTTTGTAATATCAAAACCCTCAAAATTGTAAGCTCAAGAGCATCAACAAGTAAAATACCAAAATCCAGAATGAATGAGAGGTGCGCCCTAGCCTTCTCTTTATACTTTTCTTCTATTTCCCTGTTGAGTTAAGTTAACCCCTAGGGTTAACTCCTAACTCATCCTCCAGCACTTCTATTCCTTCATTGAGTTATCTTTTACTCTTTTTACCTTTTTATTAAGTCAACTTAAGAATATAACCTTAGTTTGGTTGACTTTTCCCCTCAGTGTGAGGCTATGGCCTAGTGGGGATGCCTAGGCCACTAAGTTATCTCAAACCTCTTCATCAAGAGGTGGGGGACATTACAGTCTCCCCTGCTAGAAATTGCTTGTCCTTAAGCAATTCCAAACCTGCCTCACGTACCACCTGTTCATTCTCCCATGTGGCATTCTCAATGGGTAGATCCTTCCATCTAATCAAGTACTCCTTGATGCTTTTGTTCCTGAGCCTCTTCTCCCGAACCTCTAATATCTCTTTCGGAATCAAAACAAGCTTTCCTTCTTCATCCATGGCAGGTAATACCTCAATGGGTGTGATGTGTTGGCCAATGGCTCTCTTTAGGCAGGACACATGGAAAACGTTGTGTATTATGCTACCCTGTGGAAGCTCCAACTCATAAGCTATGGCCCCTATCTTCCTACTAACTCTGTAGGGCCCAAATAAACATGGTTGTAGCTTCTCTGCTCTTCTTCTTTTTATAGAAGCATGTTTGTATGGTTGGAGCCTTAGATAGACTAAGTCACCAACCTCAAAAGTACTCTCAACTATGTGCTTGTCTGCTTGGACCTTTTGTTGGTTATGTTCTCTCTGTAGATGATCCTAAGCTCCCTGAGAATGTCTTGGCTCTGTTGTATCCAATCCTGTACCATGGGTGCCCTGCTATCACCGAAAGCAATCTCTACAAAAGATAGTGGATCATAGTTGTACAAGGCCCTGAATGGTGACATGCCTATGGACACGTGCTGGGTGGTGTTGTAGAAATACTCTCCTAAGTGCAACCATCTGACCCGCACTTTCTGTTGCCCTACCACATAATTCCTGAGGTACCCTTCCACCCACTTGTTGACTATCTTGGTCTATCCATCTATCTGAGGGTGATAGCTGGTACTAGGGGTCAAGTCCGTACCAACCAATCTGAACAACTCCTGCCAAAATGTACTCATGAACCTGTTATCCCTGTCACTGACAATGGTCTTGGGTGGGTCGTGCAACTTGAAAATCTCCCTGAAGAACAGTTCGGCCACCTGTGTTGCACTGAAGTCGGTGGCTATGGAGAAGAAGTGTGCAAACTTCGTCAACCTATCCACTACTACAAAAATGCAATCCTTCCCTTGCGTCTTTGGCAACCCGGTGATGAAATCCAGGGATATGCTTTCCCACTTGTGCTCTGGAATGGATAAGGGTTGCAGTAGTCCTGCTGGGTGAGTGTTCTCATCCTTGTTCTCCTGGCATGTAGTACACTCCTTGACGTGCTTTATTACATCCTCCTTGAGGCCCTTCCATGAGAACCTATCCCTCACCTGCCTGTACGTCTTTCTAATCCCTTGGTGCCCTGCCATTGGTGAGTCATGACATGCCTACAACACTTTGGCCTTGAAGGTCGATCCAGGAACCAAAAATATTTGGCCCTTGTATTAGATGAGGTCATTTATAATCTTGAAGTTATCATCCTATACCTATCCATCCAATAGTTGACAAGTGAATTGATCCTTCACATACTCCATCACCAAGTGGTCTTTCCAATCAACCGATACACCTGTCATGGCAAAGATGGATGGCCTCCTAGACAATGCATCAGCCACCACGTTGTTCTTCCCTTTGACAAATTCAATGTCAAAGTCGTAGGCCTGTATTTTGCTTACCCATTTTTGTTGCCTCTCATTTAAGTCCTTCTATTCCAATAGGTATTTGAGACTTTTATGATCTTATTTGGCCACAAACCGTGCACCTACCAGATATTGCCAAAATTTGGCTAGTGCATGCGTGATGGCCAGCATTTCTTTGTCATAAATGTTGTAGAGTAGCTCAAGACCCCTTAGTTTTCGGCTCTCATAGGAAAGAGGGTGCCTATTCTACATCAGTACAACCCCCATCCCTTCCCCTGAGGCATCACACTCCAAGGTGAAAGGCATGTCAAAATATGGAAGGGCTAGGACTGGGCACGTACTTGTCACCTTCTTCATCTTGTCCATCGTCCTTTGAGCTTCCTCATTCCATTTGAAGGCTCCTTTCTTAGTCAAATCGGTCAAGGGTGCACATAGATGAGAAAACCCCTTGACAAATTTCATGTAGTAAATGCATATGCCCATAAATCCTCTTAATTCTGTGAGTGTCTTAGGAGTAGGCCACTCCATAATGGCTTTTATTTTCTCCTGATGTACCTGTACCCCTTTTGCTCCAATGATGTGCCCCAAGTAAATAACCTCTGTCATTCCAAACTCACATTTGGACTCCTTAGCGTACATTGATTTTTCCTCCATGATTGACAGAATCTGATCCACATGCCGGAGGTGTTCCTCCCACGTCTTGTTGTAAATGAGAAAGTCATCAAAAAATACCAACAAGTGCTTCCTCAACTATTTGTTGAACACATGGTTCATGCAAGATTGGAATGTGGTTGGGGCATTGGTTAACCCGAAGGGCATCACTAAGAACTCATAATGGTCGTAATGACACCTAAAAGTTGTTTTTGAGATGTCTTCCTCCCTCATCTTGATCTGATGATAGCCAGAACGAAGGTCAATCTTTGTGAAGTAGACAACTCCATGCAGTTCGTCTAGCAGCTCATCAATCCTTGGTATCGGGTACCTGTTTTTTATTGTCTTTTTATTCAAGTCCCTGAAGTCAATGCACATCCTCATAGTGCCATCTTTCTTTTTAACTAACACTATTGAAGAAGCAAAAGGGCTAGTGCTCGGCCTGATGTGCCCCATGTCCAAGAGTTCCTTGATGGCCTTCTCTATCTCGTCTTTGTACTTCTTCAGATGCCTGTAAGGTGTGGTGATGACTAGTTTAGATCCTTCCTCTAACTTAATAATATGTTCAAACCCCCTGTCTGGTGGCACCCCTGGAGGAATCGGTCCAAACACCTTGTGGTGCTTGTTAAGGATCTCCTGGATCTCTGGGGTGTAGTGAACCTTACCCTACTCATCCACACGTGCTGAAATCCTGCATTCTTCTACATATACTATCTCATCTCTTCGGAAGATGGCCTCCATCCTCTTGGTCGTGACCACCTTTGCAGCATTCCCTGTCATGCCACAGAGAACTACCTTTCGTCCACCCTCCTCTGTAAATGACATCTCCATGGTTTTGTAGTTGGTGGTGATAGGCCCTAACATACCGAGCCACTGAACTCCAAGGATGATTTGGTATATGGGAGGTAAATGACATAGACGTCATGTACCAGCTCATGCCTACCCAATGTAAGCTTCATACCAGGAATGTACCTATCACAAGGCATAGTGCTTCCACCTTCCACCTCCACCTTGAACCCTTCAAACTCCACTGTGGGTATGTGTCTTCTTTTCAGCAACGCTGAATCAATGAAGTTGTGAGAGGCTCCCCCATCAATCATAATCTATACCTTATGTCCTTTCAATACTCCCCTCATTCGGAAGGTGTTATATTTGGGCACTCCGTTGATAGATGACAAGGTGTCTTTCTCCTTAGCCATACTATCCTGTCCTGTGATCTCCTCCTCTACTGCCTCAATGGTTTCAACCTCAATGTTCTGTATATGGTCGATCTCTTCCTCCTCCTCATTGTCTGAAGTGACTTCTATGTAGTGCACTTGACCACGGCCCATGCATTTGTGTGTTGGGTTCCATGGTTCTTTGCAAGTGAAGCAAAGTTTCTTCCTCCTCAATTCCCTCATGGTGTTCTCGTCCACTCTGCCACGGCCCCTATCAAAACCCCTTGGGTCACATCCTCCCTGGTTCATGGGAGGCCTTTAGCCTCTTCCTCCCATGTTAAGAGGTGTTCGGGGTATAAATTTCGGCCTAGCAGTTGGTCCTAGGTCCCTCCTCCTCCAGATAGCATCCTGTAGGTTGGTAGGATTAAAATCTTTTACCCACCCCTTCAAAGGTTCCATCAACCCCTCAGTGAAGAGCATCATGAATCTGGTTGGTGAAATATCTTGCACCATCACTGCCAACCTTTGAAATTCTTCAATGTATGCCTCATTCGTACCTGTTTGCTTGAGTTGTGTGAGCTCCCTAAAGTGTAGCTCGGGATCTCCTTGATCAAATCTATCAATGAGCCTCTGAGTGAATTCTGTGTATGTTATCGGACTAATCGGTAGGTGCGGACACTAACAGATCTCCCTAGATCCACCTAGATCTAGAACAAAACAGGACAAGACATGACTCTTTCCCTAAGTTATGACCATTGAATTAACTAGTAGGGAGGAACAAGTAACATACCTTTGTATCGCTTCCTAGGGTCTCTGTTGCTCCCGCTTCACTCCGGTGATCTCGTGAGGTCAAGACCAAGACAACACAAATCAACCAAAGTGAAGATAGCAAAATATAATCAATCGTCAACTTATGTGTATGATCAAGGAATTACGCAATAAAGTAAAAATGACTTTATGGGAAAAGGACATGCCACTGTATCATATTAATCAAAAGTAGAAGATACAACCTGATCACCTTGATGTCACAAGCTTCCTTTCGGTGACTCTTGGCTCCAACACACACACTTGCTCAATCCTTGTATGAAGAAGATCAAATCCCTCTTGATAGACTTGCTAGAGTCTCCAAGCTCCTGTTCAAGCTAGGTCCTTCACACAATTCTTTCACCAATTCTCCAATGAATCTTGCTTAACCTTTTCCATGAGAATTCCATCAATATATAGGAAAGAATGAGATCGTTACTTGGATAAGAATGATCCCAAAATATTAGGGAAACCAGTAAAAGGATAACCATTCGAATGCCAACCCATTCTTCTAGAAGATTCCCTTCTAGAACCATCGAGACTTCAAAATTTTCCAAGATTTAGAACAAGTTCGCACCCTAGCTATGTAACACAGTGTGAGAAGTTGGCACCCTAGCTGAAGGCAGCCTGCGAGAATGGGTCATTCTCGCACCCTAGGATATTAGCAACCTGCGAACTCTCTTCAAAAGTATGTTTTCTGGGAAGAGATGAATGTCACATTTCTTAGGAGAAAGTTCTTATGAGGAGCCTGAGTACACCATCATTAATACACCATCAAGATTGACCAAAATCATGGGTAACAGAATGCCCCCCAAAGTATGAGGCCGGAACCAGTGATAACTGAAAGACTTTGTAAACTGCATGTGTGTGTCGGAAACTAGGAGCACACCTAATTGGAAACCTATGAACAACCAAGCATCTGCAGAATATCATATTAACTCTGAGGTAGGCATTCCCATACTCAGATCATAGACGGATGACATTATAAGCATAAGTCATGGCCACCAATTATACATTGTGGATCCATGCCGTCAAAATATAGCATAGCCACCAGGAATACACTGTGGATCTATGCGAGAAAATTCAAATTGAGATGACATAGCCACGAGACATACAAAGTGGATCTATGTGTTGCAAATTATACATACTCCATCGCAACCTGGACAAAGAGATGATATCCAGGGTCTTCAATCCCGTTGCCCAAAGTATGAATCTAACCATGTGATTACATGTGTTGAAGTCGAACATGGTAGAAACCACTTGATTACCGGTCATTGATGAAACCGTTAACAAGTGCGAGGGAAATCACCATTAATGTAAATGACTCCCAAGGTACACTAGTACAATCCATCGAATCTGAATGAATGAGTTGAGGTCGAACATTCGACGGAATCTTTCGATCAGGGGTCAATGATGTAAACCCACTGTCAAAAGCGAGAAAACCTGCCATTGAGGCATGCAAGTTCCAAGGTACCAAAGAATTTCTAAGTCTTGTTTCTAGATAATGAGCTAAAGTCGATGGAACAAAACTCGTCACAGGAGGGCCTTGATGTATCCCCCATAAATGACATGAAATGAGTAACATATTTTGAAGGTGAAATAGAGTATGATGTAAGTTGGACCGGACACAGGGAAGGCTGACACGAAAATAATGGACAATTGCAGATGGGCGACTCAATAGAGGTTTTAGATGAACTTCTCTTGAACATATGGACAACACGACCAATGATTTGGCAGCATTGACTCAGAGATGACTCGGGATATGACCTTGTAGCAAATCAAATGAGAGACAAATGGATTTCCCAAACCGGCTTCAAATAATGATTAGGGGGGTGTCATGTTCAAGAGTGACACTTACTGCCAATCAATATGAATATGATAACATATCCCTTTCCCAAATTTTCCCCCACCATTTCTGGCCAGTACCTCTTTATTTTTACACAAGCTTGAGGAGGATAACATATGCTTGTTGATATAAGATTATCCTTCGGATAAGGCCTTCAGAGTATGTTTAACGAACCCTAAGAAGGAGTGGTTCGGTCCCATTACGGGTCTGTCGATGTTTGTTTAACGAGTCCAAAGATAGAAAACTCGAAGGTTTTTCATGATTATAGAGTCTGGGAAAACACTTAAAAGAGAACTCTCTCAGTTCCTTTTTTGTAAAATAGTCCGATGAGACCGAAAAAGAGATAAATTATTGCCCAGCAGACGCTTTCTTCAAATACTTTAGCGAGCATGAAAATAGCAAGGTCGCTCGACTATCTTTTCATGTTTAGAGAGTCTGAAAAGAGCTTAAAGAGGACTCTAGGGGGGTTCCTTTTTCGTATAACCCCGTTGAGCCCGAAAAGTGATAAAAGTGTGCTTGATCACGTTCTCATGTATTTTCGAGCGTGAGAACAGACAAAGACCAAGCTCAAGGTTTTGTACAAAAACCATAAAAAACAATCAAAACATGTGATAAAGAAGAAAAAATATGTCTACATCCTCGTACATGACATCAAAGTCATTACGCCTGCAAAAATTACACTCAAAAGGGCATTAGGGATTAGGTTTTAATAAATAAATAATTATAAAAATTCAATGGCATGGTAAAAGTTAATATAAAGAAGTAAAAACTCTTTTTACCATATCATTTTCACTTTACCACTATTCAAGCCCCCAAACCCCTCTTTTATCCTCGAAATTCAGTGTCAGATTGCGGGAGTTACGAGCATCCATTCGAGAAACCGTCAGTGGCAGTGAGGTAGGCACTTTGTCCTCTACTCTTTCATGGTTTAATTTTTCATTTTCATTGGCAAAAAGTATCATTTTGAGTTTGTTTTTGGGTTTATTATGGCACTCATCCATTCTCGCAGGTGAGATACACGAGACCTGCGAGAATGGGTCATTCTCGTAGGTGAGCCCACAGCAGCCTGCGAGAACCTTGCACTGTGCCTAAAGGGCACCTGCGAGAACCGCAAAGCATAAATTGTTTTTGAAGTTTTGCTCAATGAAAGAGAACCAATTTATGAATAGAGTTATTAATCTTCTTCTTGTGCTTCTTATGCGGGTATTTGGCTATCACAATGGTTTTGGAATGGCGCCAAAGGGAGCACGAAGAAGACAATGCCATTGCCAAAAATCATCCACCCACCATTGCCGCTTTGAGAAACTGTGGTCTTCTGAAGTACTTTCGTATCCCGAGCATGAGGGCCCAAGTCAGGTTATTAGAGTACCTTGTTCATATGTGGGAACCCGATCAACAAGTTCTCCATGTAGGGGTCCACACATTGTCCTTGGACATTGAGGACATTTACTTCTTGACAGGACTGTCACTGCGTGGGTACCACGTGAGCCTGACTGGTAGCAGAGGTGGTGGGCTGCCCATGAGTGAGTACTGCCGCTTACACTGTGTTCTAAATGCAGAGAGGAAGAAAGGGAAAGTATCTATTTGGGGAGTGTGGGATTTGACCCTCCGCACTATTTTGTTCACCATTGCTCGTATGGCTGGGAGCTCTGTTCCTCACATGGTGCTCCAGAGTTACTTTCGGTATGTTATAGAGTGTACTGAGCCTCGGGTTTTTAACTGTGCAGATGTTATGCTTCGTAGCATGAAAAGGCAGTTGACCAAATGCAGGCGAGGTGACCTGAAGCAATTCGGGTACGGATCTTTGTTGGTGTCCTTATTTCTCGAGAGGGTTCCATTACTGAGGCTGCAGGTTGATTGGAATTTACCGGCTCCAACAGATCCAAGAATGATGAGATGGTGTCAGCTCATGGCCCGGCACGTAGCTGGACCAATTATCAGATATGATGATACCTTCTTCGACTGGTTGCGACCACAGATGTTGATGGTCGACGATTATGGTTATGCCGGGTTGGATTTTCGAGGAGATCCAGACTTGGTCCTGCCCGAGGTTGCTCGGTGGGGGGGAACTTGGTAAGAAGTACACATTTTTTCCTTTTTAAATGTTTTTGTGAATTTTATCATATGCAAATGTTTTTATATGTTCATCCAAGGACTAAATACAAAATCGTTTTTGATGACACAGATGTAGGACCTTACCGACCTTCTAGTTCTTCTCCTATTTAGCGGCGAGGAGAGGTGGCGCCAGTGCCACAATGGAACACCGAGGATTACGAAGCAGTGGAACAAAACCTGGAGGGATTGACAGTAGATATTCCAGACATGCCTCTAGGAGAGGTTCCACGACGTTATCAGCGTCACACAGTAGGAGTGTCAAAGTCCATAGGCCGACTGCTTCGTAGGGTTGCCCGGGCAGTCGTGTGTTACCATGAACGTCATCCATGACGTCACTTTGTAGAAGCTATGAGCTTCAGATTTTGAAATTTTGGTCCTCGGACAGGACTTTTTGTAAAAAACTCTTTTGATCGTTATATATACATACGACTTCTACCGGTTTATCTTGTGTTATATGAAAAATGATGTGATTGATTTATAAATGATTCAAATGTCTGTCTAATACATAGTTAGCCAATGCATCAGTTAATGTATTTAGACATCTAGGAATATGTTGATATTCAATATAATCAAAATAACGTTCCAAGAGGCGAATTCGCAAATATACCCGTAACAAAGTAGGACTTCGAATAGTATAGACATTACTTAACTGTAGTACTACAAGCTGCGAATCGAGTCGCAAAACCAAATGACGGATTCCGAGCGAGATAGCATCAATCAACAATTTGATAACAGCGCTATACTCTGCAATATTGTTGGTCGCATGGCCGAGACACACACCTCGTAAGGAGACAAGTTCGTTTGTAGGGGTGTAAATTTCCCATGCAACGGAAGCAAGGTTCTGAGTACTACGGCTAGCACCATCAGCGAAGCCAATGTAGGGTAGCGAAGACTCCGACATCTGGAAATCAAACACAACGTCACATAAGGGTAGAGACCAGATAATGACAAAAGCAAGCTATAGTAACACACAAGAAGTATGATACAATAAAAATACAAGTACTCGTGCACAGGTGATCTTATGCATAGTACTTCTTCAAGTACAGCCCATTTCTGGGTTCACTTAAAGGGATACCATCGTAATCTACTAACTCATAAGCTCATTTTTCCAACACTCGTTTAACGATATAAGGACCTTGCCACATGGCTTCGAATTTTCCATCTCCTAGCACATATCGATCTTGTTCATAGAGGAGAACGAGATCTCCTTCGGAGAAAACGTGAGGCTTGACATGTTTGTCATATTGGGCCTTGACACATTTTTTCTGAGTTTCTATGACTAGGGTAGCATCGCGTCGAGTTTCGTCTAATTGCATAAGATACAATAGACATTCTTCCTCAGAAGAAGTGTTTGGTAGGATTTCAACAACTATTTTTAAAGAGGGTATCTCGCATTCAATCGCGAGAATGGCTTCCAAACCATAGACTAACCGGAAAGGTGTAAACCCAGTAGCGGACTTGACGGATGTCTGGTAAGACCACAATGCCGAAAACAACATTGTGTGCCAACTTGTTTTGTGAATCCCTATCATTCGTCAGAGAATAGTTATGAGAACTTTGTTAATTGCTTCGACTTGGCCGTTGGCTTGTGGGTAATAGGGTGTTGAGTTTTCATGGCGAAGACCCAACTTTTCAGTAAGTTCGGACATCATGAAGTTTCAAAAGTGGCTACTATGATCAGTGACGATAGCCTGAGCGACACCAAAATGAGCTATGATCTGATTAAAAATGAATAATGTTGCGGTCTTTCTAGTGTTGTCAAATGTCTTCATCGCCTCGGCCCATTTCATAAAGTAATCGATGGCTACAATAATGTATCCATGCCCCTCGGCCGAGTGAGGGTGACATGTCATGAAATTGATGCCCCATTTTGCAAAAGGACCAACAGAGACCATAGGGTGAAGAGGAGCGGGGTGTGACCATATCTTGTTATTATAGGTCTGGCAAGCATGGCATTTTTTAACGACAATTATGCAGTCATTAAATAAAGAAGGCCAAAAATACCTGGCTCGTAAGATCTTCTGGGTAGTAGCATACCCAGACATATGACCACCACAGGCTCCAAAATGGCAGTCATTCAGAGCTCTCTCAGCCTCGTCGAATGTGAGGCAGCGTCGAAAAACGGAGTCAATCCCCCGACGATAAAGAGTATCCCCGAGGATAATATAGTGACGAGCTTGGTATCGCATTCGATGTCGGTCAATACTGGACAAAGTTGGCCGGAAATTCTGGGTTTGGAGATATATAATGATATCACCATACCAAAGATCATCAATGCTGATGAGGAAAAGGGATTCATCGGGTAATGAATCAGTTGCTACATTTTCCGTTTCAGAATAGGGAAAGTCGCATATCAACTCAGCAAATACTAAGGACTTCTTGGACTTGGCGCGTTTGAATTCCAAGTCAAACTCCTGGAGTATCACAATCCATTTGCAGTATTTTCCCCCTAGCAATTGTCATGTGAGAATGTGTTGCATAGGTTTGCAGTTAGAAATCACTGTAGTTTTGCGAGAGAGGATATAGTGCCGGAAGTGTTGGACGGCTTGGACGACAGCCAAGGCTAGTTTCTCGACATGTAAATACTTGATTTCAGTAGGTGTTAGACTTCAACTCAAGTAGTAGATAACATGTTCATCGTTAGCGTCATCCTCTTGGAAAAGAATCATACCAATGGTGTAATCTGAGGCTGCAAGGTAAAGGAAATAATCGCGACTGTAATCTGGGCGAAATAGAAGCGGAGCACATGTTAGGGACAATTTCAAAGCTTCAAAAGCGTTGTTGGCGATGGTATCCCATACGAAGTCAGACCCCTTTTTTAGGAGCCACGTAAATCCATTAGTTATCTCGGCATAATTTGGAATAAAACGATGAAGAAAGTTTGCTTTCCCCTGCAAACTTTGTAACTGGCGAAGTGTAGAAGGAGGAGGGATATTAAGGATCGCCTCAATGTTTAAAGGATCTACCCTGATCCCTGGACGTGAAACAATAAAACCTAGAAGGTGGCCGGATTCCACACATAAAACACACTTATTAATATTCAAACGTATACGGTAAAACCAACAGCGAACGAAAATGGCTCGAAGGTGGGTTGGATGATCAACTCGGTGCATTGAGTGAGTAGGTAAATCGTCCAGATATGGTTGAACGATGTGCCAGATATCAGGGAAAGCATAAGACATAGCACGTTGAAAAGTTGCGCCAACATTCTTGAGACCAAAATGGAGTTTCCGATATGCAAAAGTACCCCAAGGACAAATAAAAGCAGTCTTATGTTGATCCTCGAAAACAATGTTGATTTGATTATACCCGAAGAAACCATCCATTAGAGAGAAGATTTCACTTCCGGCGTAATCGTCGACAATTTGATTGACAAAGGGGGTAGGAAAGTTCTCTTTGGGACAAGCTTTGTTGATATCCCTATAATCAATGCATACACGAATTGTACCTTGTTTCTTGTCAATCGGGACAAGATTAGAAACCCAGTCAGTGAGGACCACCAGATAAATAAAGTCGGCTTTGAGAAGTTTCTCGACTTCGAGCTTGATAGCATCCGCTTTACGTGGGTGAACGGGATGAAGGCGTTGCCTAACGGGTTTAGCATTGGGGTATGTCTTGATCTCATGTATCACAATGCTGGGGTCGATACCCAACATTTCTTCGTAGCTCCAGGAGAAGATGTCACGAAACTCTTTAAAAAGGGACGTGTAGGTGACAATCTCGTCAGGGGAACATGAAGCTCTGATATGGACATTTTCGACGATTCTAGGTTTGATGGATATGTTGAGGGGAATAGTGGGTGAGATTTTGCTTAAGTTCCCTTTGGAAAACACATCGTGTGTGGACCCGAGAATGGGATGATGACAATGGTCGATGGGGTCGAGATCCGTTGGTAGTTCTCAATGGTATGTTGCTCCATGAAAAGGATGGAACGATGATGTCCATCGTCCCAAGGGGTTTCCTCCATGACAGACATGATCATCTCATCTATGGGAAAAATGACACGGAAAGGATTTGGAGATAACTCACCAAGAGAAGGGGTATAAGGGGTTGCCGATTGAATGGCCTGATAGGCGGATTCGACCGGACTTAACGACATTTCATCACCGTAACGAAGATGATCTCCAGGGTCAGGTACTATCCATGGGTCATGAGACGCAGGAATTTCATGAATCGAGGTGGAGATCATGTTGATTGAAGCAACAGATGAGTGGGGAACATCGAGCGGTGGAATGGGGAAAGTACCCATTAACGAAGAGTCTTTGAGAAGACCTACACCGACGTTCTCATAACCGGGTGGGGTTTTAGCGATAAACGGTACATTGCCAGTATGGGTGTCAAAGTTAAAGAAGGCTAATTGGTCGATGGTGACTACCTTCCCTTGATGTGGGAAACGTACCACATGAAAAAGGGTCGACACAACTGCACGCATGGAATCAATCCATCTGCGGCCAAGTAGAATATTGTAATCAAGGGGAGCGTCAAAGACTTCCACTTCTACTTGGACCGTTTTTCCTTCTAACGTGATGGGCAACGAAGGAAGGACACCGTACGTATTAAAACCGGAGCCATTGAAGAATTTGAGAGTTTTATGGGATTCATGCAAAGATGGAGAGCTAATGGATTTCCAACAAGTAAGAGACATGACACACTTCGAGGCACCCTCATCGATAACGGTTCGACAAATGTTTTTGTCAGAGACAATCACTTGGATCTGGAATGCGAGTTGAGGGGGAAACCTTGGAATGTGATCTTTCAAGTCAAAAATTATTAAATTCATATCCGTCGAGTCGAGTCCACCGATAGATTTCAACAGTGCCTTCCATTGTGTAGGACAACTTTGAAGGACTTCAAGGGCTGACATCGCAGAAGGTGCTTGGGCCAGATCTTCAACAATGTTGTAGTTCTGGGTAGCACGAGCATGAGGATTGAAATCCGATTTTTGAACAACGCCCTTTGGGGGGGGTCGAAGAACTGGGTCGAGGCTCGGTCATTCGAGATGAAGAGGAACATTGGTAGGTGGAGTCACGGGAGAGGGTTGTACCAATGAAGGAGGTAAGTCATCAACCTTCTCTTTAGAAGGAGAATAATCTTTGGCTCAAGTGGTGAGTGCAATGTCGTTCGACTTGGAATCGCCAGTACACATCAATACATAGGATGTAGTAGAAGGTGAGGGTTGGTCATGAATGACCAACTGAGCCTGTTGTTGAGACGGGAAGGGTTGAGACAAAATGGCAATCCTTTGTGTCGTGGACAATCCTTCATGTAGTGATCATCACCACAGATAAGACAAGGGTATCGAGGTTTGCGCTTATCCCGATCATCAAAAGGGGTAGTTTTGGTTCGCTCTTCTTGAGAAGTATTTTTGTCCTCCTTATTCTTACCCTTTCCCTTTTTGGATTTGTTTTTACTGACTGGGGTAGATTGAATTGGGGGTAGGAGACAGAGCATTTTGAACATTAGAAGAAGCAGGTTTGGGGTTGATGCTTGAAACAAAATGTGGTTGGGCTTGGAAAGTGCCAATCACACCGTCGGCTGCATGAGAAGCAGCTGGAGTAGTTGAAGTGGCGGAAGTGGAAGGACGAGGTAAGTCAGGTAGTAAGTCGTAAAGGGTACTCGTTTGTGAGTAAACGAGATCAAGATATTGAGCACGACTTATGGCCTACTCTTCCGTGACTACTCCACCCATGGCGATGTCACAACCAATGTCATTCACAAATGATTTTGTGAACCATTATGCCAGCAACTGATCGGGGATTTCAAGTTTAATGAGATGTCGTCTTTGTCGCCACTCATGAATGTGATCGGAGATATGAGTGCCTTTATTTTGTTTAAAAGAACTCAAAATCTTGGTCCCCCTTTCATAACGGATCGGTAACTGATAGTGGGTGAGAAAAGCCATAGCTAGGGTGTTGAAGTCAATGAAGAAACCTCATGGTAATTCTATATACCACTTCGCAGCAGAACCTATGAGGGTTCGTTGAAAAAGACGTAAACGGATGGAGTCATCCATCAAAGAGTTGGATGAGCACCAGAGATGAAAAGTTATGATGTGATTGTTCGGATCCTCTCCCGCTTTGTCATTGAATTTAGGGATGTCTGATGGTAGCTTTGCTGGTATAACAGGCCAATGGGGAGAGTGACGAATGGGATCATTTAAAATCCGAGACAAATCCGGTAGATCCAAAGTGGCCAAGAAGGGTAACTGTCGATTCACTTGTGGGTACTGGTGGTTTTGGGGAGGAAGCCCCATCGACAAACCAATAGGACCATAAGCAGTCTGCATATAATGTGAAGACCCAGGCAGATTCGGTGGTGGTTGGATAGGATAGTAGCTCATGGGATTGTATCTTGGAACAAGGACGTGAGTTTGAGCATTCAAACCCCAAATAGGATTGGACATACCTAGATATGGTTGGCCTATACTAGGGAGTGTAACATATGTAATTGGAACCTGTTGCCCCCCAGTCGATTGAGGGTTCTGTTGTATCAGATGGTTCCAATACTGGGCCAAGGATAGAGGTATATTTTTTCCGTAAGGTGGGGTCGATCCTCCTATCAAAGGTGGTGTTCCAATTGGGGGTTGTGTTCCAATAGGAATATGTGTTCCAATAGGAATTTTCCCGCTGAGAGGGGGTTGAGTCATACCACCTTGATGAAATTGTTTGCCGACGGGAATCTGGTAATTTGGCGTGAAT
>JZKD02S1673715.1:286825-298789 GCA_000966675.3 Picea glauca
GGTAAGGGTACCCCCTCATACAAACAGGTAGTGGTAGACAGAGGGAAGGGGCCAAGGGGTGTATTTTTCAAAGCACCAATGACAGGTACCTCGTGATCAGACCCAAGGAAAGGTCCAGAAAGGAACCAGGGCACAAACGAGAGCATGGAAGAGGAAGCCAAGGAAACCCAGAGCAAAAGGCCAGAAACACAAAAGACCAACCCGACGGAAGGGTGCAACCCATGCAAACCCAAAACAACAATGATACCAAAGGTGGTACTGGTAGATCCGCATACGCAACTTTACAGAGATCAGATGAAAGCGCATGCGCTAATCTGCAAGTTTATGGGTCTGTGGCCAACAGAGAGAACATTGCGCAACTGGATTAAATACCACAAAGGGGAAGTGGAACTTCATCTGGGCTCGAAAGGCTTCTTCACAACCATTTTCATAAACCTGGAGGTTAGGGATAGAATCTTTGAAGGAGGTCCATACTTCCATGCATCAGCAAGACTCTACATGCAACCATGGAAGGAAAATTTCTCCCCCAAAAAAGAAACCTTCAAAAAGGTATCAGTCTGGCTAAGACTCTACTCCTTACCCTTAGACGACTGGTTACCCTCAACTTTCGAAGCTATAGGAAACAAACTAGGGAAATATATAAAGACAAGAAAATCCACCCTGAGAGGGAGATATACATCTTACGCAAGAATATGTATAGAGATGGATGTGTTGGGAGCACTTCCAGAAGCCATCAACCTCGAATTTAGAGACGAGGAATGGATCCAAAACATTGATTACGAACAGATCCCTTTCAGATGCAGAATATGCCATGAACACAGTCACCTGATCAGAGAATTCCCTCTTAATAAAAATCAAGAAACGGAAAACCCCAAACAACAGTCGGATGAGGAAGGTATTGTAAAACCAAACCCCAGGAGTAGAGAAAACAATAAGTGGGGCAAAGCCTCAGCAGGGATCAACCCGGAGGCCTGGAACAAAACGGAAGGACGGGACGAAACTACCAAAGAAGAAAAAGGTGATCAAGATAAGGCAACAGTTCAGGAAGTCAAAGAACAAAAGATAAACGAGCCCAATGATCAAACAAGTACTCAAAAGGGACAAGGAAGTTGCACAACCCCAATGGAGGGCGAAATCAGAGATGACAACACCCCCATGCAAGAGGATGATGGAGATGTGGAAATGACCCCAAGCGAAGTAGGCACAGAAGATCCAGATCTCAGAGACCTTGTGGAAAGGGAAGGGATAGATCTTGCAAATATGCTGGAACAATGGAAAAAATAGGGGGTAGAGAATGTACCAACAGAGCAACTAGACCGCATCTAGTACATGTTCCTACAAAGGGAGGAAGTCAAATCTTGTGGCCAAAAGCGTACTTACGGGGAGACTAGACACCTAGGAGTTAAATCAGGCAAGGGACAACCACAACTATCACCCAAGTAGACGCAGAGGAAAAAAGTCAGAAAATCAAATAGTGTAGCCCTACAGGAGCTCGGAGCGCTACTGATAAACTCGGGTAAGATCAAGAAACTCTTCCCTAACTCCCCCACGCATGTTTAAAATGAAGGTCATAACCTGGAATATAAGAGGCCTAAACAACCCAAGAAAACAATGAATCCTTAGAAATAGACTAAAGCAGGAACAACTGGATCTTTGTTTTATTCAAGAAACAAAGTGTAATATTGACAGAATGGAAACCATCAATCAACAACACTGGCGCAAGTACAAAATGATGGCCACTGGATGCCAACAAATGGCAGGGGGAATCCTGACCCTGTGGAACCCTCAAGTACTTAGCCTAATAGAAGTTGAAGCAACCAAACACACTCTTATGGTACGCATGCAAATCATTGGGAATGTAGAAGAGCTTATATGCACTAATGTGTATGGTCCCCAGGCATCAGAGGAAAGGAAAGGAATGATCAGAGACCTAGAAGAGATTAAAACCAGATCAAGCAACCTCCAATGGCTCCTAACAGGGGACTTCAACATCATGATGTCACTTGTGGAGAAAAGAGGAGGGATAAGACGATTGGATAGAGATGAGGAGGATTTATCAAACTTCATCGACACAGCGGAGATGGTAGATCTGAAAACTAATAACGACCAGTTCACCTGGAATAATAAACGGATGAATCAACATTAGGTAGAAACAAGACTTGACAGATTCTTGGTGTCAGAGTCAATCATAATGCAAGGGCTGACCTTAGACTGCAATATCCTACCCTGGGGGGGATCAGATCACTGGTCAGTACAACTGGAAGCGGGCTTCCAGACCACACCAAAAAACAGGCCTTTCATATTTGAGAAATTCTGGCTGGAACACCTGACCTTCCCAGAAAGAATAAAACAATGGTAGAGGGAGGAGCAACTAGAGCAAGGGACAAGGATTTTCAAACTCTATAAAAAACTAAAACACATCAAACATAGTCTCAAGGAGTGGAACAAGGACACCTTCGGGAATATAAACCAAGAAAAGAACAATATAGAAGGAAAAATGAAAATACTCCAGGAAACCTACATCTTGGAGGGCTACATGGAGGAACGAAAAAAGGAAGAACTCCAACTGACCCAGGAGTGGGAACAACGATGTCAGCAAGAAGAAACCCTCCTGAGACAAAAGTCCCGAATCAAATGGATAAAGGAAGGGGAATGGAACACCAAGTTTTTTCATAGAACAACGACGGCCAGAAGAGCCCACAACAAAATCCTGAAGATCAGGGATCAGGATGGAATAGAGAGAGAGTCACAAAAAGACATAGAAACAGATCTGGTAAACTACTTCTAGGGGATAGCCCAAAAACCCAACCAAGATAGAACGTCGACCCTACAACGGATACATATCCTGCGATTGGTCACTGAGGAACAAAATAACAATTTGAACAAAACCATAGTGGAGGAGGAAATCGAACAAGCACTCCAGGAAATGCCCAATGGGAAATCCCCAGGCTTGGATGGATTCACGATGGAGTTCTTCAAAGCCTGCTGGGAATTTATCAAACATGATGTGTATAGAGTAGTGGAAGACTCTAGAAGGTCAGCCTCTATTCTCAAAGTGCTAAATGCTACAATGATTACACTCATCCCAAAAGAAAATGAAGCCAAAACCCCGGACATATACCGACCAATAGCACTATGCAATGTGGTGTATAAGTTAATATCCAAAGTCATAGAAAATAGACTGAAGCCCCTCCTACCCACACTGGTTTCACAGGAACAGGCTAGTTTCATGGAAGGAAGACAAATAATGGACAATATCATCCACTCCCACGAACTCGTCCACACCCAGAAGCTTCAGAAACAAGGTGGAATGATAATACAACTGGACCTAGCTAAAGCTTATGACAAAATTAGCTGGCATTATATGGTCAAGACCCTGGAAGCCTTCGGGTTCACCCAACACTAGATCAACTGGATATTCAGCCTAGTTTCAACTACAAGTTACTCGCTCCTGGTCAATGGAGCCCATGCCAAACTGTTATGGCCCACTAGAGGCATTAGACAAGGAGACCCGTCGTCCCCCTTCCTTTTCATTCTAATGATCGAAGGTCTCAGCCGTAGCATAAAGAGTGCAACCGCAATAGGGGAAATAACTGGGATCAAACCCTTTGTGACCTGTCCTACCTCCACACACCAACAATTTGTGGATGACACCACACTTCATGGCATACCCACGGTCAAGGAAGCGAAATCTTACAAACAAATCCTAGATGAGTTTGGGGAAGCTTCAGGAGATGAGATAAACCAGTCAAAATCTATGATCTTTTTCTTTAATACCAACCCCGTAATCTAGAGAAATCTGGAAAACATTCTCAGGTTTGAATGCAAAACACTTCCAACCAATTACCTAGGGATCCCACTAACAGATAAAGCTTACAAAATTTCCACTTGGGAAGGAGTAATCAACAGGCTACAAGATCGGGTCAAAAATTGGACATACAGATCCCTAACCTAGCCGGAAGACTCATCTTAACCAAGTTTGTGCTGCAAGATATTCCAACCTTTATGATGTCGGTATTCCCAACCCCCAAGGGGATACTACAAAAAATAAGGACAACACAAAGAGATTTCCTCTGGACAGGAGCAGAAATAAAGAAAAAATGGGCACTGGTGGCTTGGGAGAAGATTTGTAAACCAAAAACAACAGAGGCCTGGGGCTACATGACTCACAAGTGACCAATGACGCCTATGGGGCGAAACTCTGGTGGAACTGGGTCAAAGAAACCACGACACCATGGTTAAACCTATGGAAGCAAAAATATGCCCTGAACATAAGCGATCAGGACAAAATCCGCTTCAGAGGCACCAAGGCAGGGTCTTCTATCTGGAACCTAGCATGGCGCAACAAGGCTTGGATTCAATCACACATATTTTGGGAGGTCAGAAATGGTAGAACCACAAGATTCTGGGAGGATGCTTGGCAACAGGAACCTAGATTGGAAAAACCCGAAAGGGAGGAAATCCAATAGGAGATGCTTGCGCAAGGAAAAACTAGAGTCTACCAATACTGGAAGCAAGAGACAGATCGCAACAAATGGAGAATTTGGAACACTCTCACCCCATAGAATAGAGACCAAACTGCAACAACAGTACAAGAAGTGGAGGAGGAACTAGGGAAATGAAAAATAGCAGTTGTGGAAGGAATGGACCAGCTGAGATGGGGGCACAAGGATGGCGGGGGATTCAACCTCAAAGAAGTACGCCACTACATCACAAACCAGGACCAAGAAGACCCGACACAACAATGGGATAAGCTTTGGAATAGCCCACAGTGTCCAAAAATAAAAATCTTCAAGTGGCTAATACTCCACAATCGAATCTTAACATGGGAAAACCTCCAGAAATGCGGTTTCATAGGACCTTCCAGATGTCCCCTATGTGAAGAAAAAGAGGAAACAATGAACCATCTATTGGATGAATGTACCCTCACGGCAGAAGTCTGGGACTGGGCGGCAAGCATCTACCGACAATCTAACAGGATCAGAGGGAATATATTAGCAACTATCAATACTTGGAAAGAGAACTACAATGATAATGAAGAGGTGAACCTCAGCTAGATCCTCATTCATGGAATGATCATTTGGGCAATCTGGAAAGAAAGGAACAGGCACATATTCAAGAACCAAAAATGGACAGTAGAAAAGATCAAGGAAACCATCATCTCCATGACAAGAGAAACGGTACAGAGCCACAACTGCCAACTGAGCAGTGCACAACTCACAACCCAAGATCTCAGAATTCTTGAGGCCTTTCGACTGAAGGACGAACACAACCCCTGTCAAGTGAGACGGCCAACGCAACTCCAAATAGGTGAGCGCAACTGGAAATTTCCACCAGAGGGTTCCCTCAAGCTGAATTTTGATGGGGTGTCGAAAGGTAACCCAGGTTGGACAGGGTTGGGAGGAGTTATCAGGGACAATCAAGGAAATATCATTCAGATGTATACTGGGAGTTTTGGGAACTCAACTAACAATGCAGCGGATTTTGGAGCCCTAGAGACCGGCCTTGAGATTCTAAGCTGGGAGGCAATAAACAATACTATAGTGGAAGGAGATTCCATGCTAGTAATCAACACAGTAAGGAAGCTCCAAAATGGTAACAGAATGGGCAAAATCTAGAAACATTGGTGCTTGGCGCAGTCCCTGCAAAGAACTCAGGAGCACATACAGTCGGGGATCGCAGTAGAGATGCGCTGGGTATGAAGGTCAGCTAATGGACTAGCGGACAGAATAGCTAGCAAAGGTGCAAATAGAGCAGGACCAAAACTGGACACAATATGGAGTAACATACCAAGTGGTCAGTTCCGAACTGACTGCACTCAAATAGCGGTGAAGGACTACGATGGAAGCCGAAGTACGGATGACTGCAGTGAGATTGGAGAAGCAGAAGTACTCGAAAGGCACGTAGGACCCCGTCAGAATCCGAAAGGCCAACATGCCAACACAAATTCCAATATAGACCCAAGTCACACCACAGAAGGAGATACTATATGGCAGCCCTATCACTAGAAAGGAGTACAGGGAATGCTCGTGGGAGCAAAGGAGGGATATCCAGTAGGAGGAAAAGTACAGAGAACAAAATGGTTGGCCATGGAAAGGGTTGAGTACGCATCACCTATACACAGGTATGGGGGGAGGAAATGATTGGCATACAAGGTGAAAAACAAGGGAGAAGCACAGGGATGACGGCAGGGTTCCCAAGAACACACGATCCAAATCAATGCGACAGAACCAGAAAGGACACCTCTACGGGAGATCAATGATTCCTAGGAGAAGCCAATAGCTGGGGAAACCCAATAAAGGAAGCATCACCAGAGGAAACCATAGATCAGAGAGAAGAAATCACAAAGGCCATACTAAGCACCAAGAAGGAATGGAAAAAAGTGGAGGACGAACTCAAGACGAGTACCACCCAAAACAAGCAGAGATGACAAGACTGAAGAAGACCTAGGGAAAGAGAGGCCCCCAGATGGAGGCTCATCCAACAAGCACCTGGAAGATCATGAAGGTGGAAAAGGCAGCCAAAGAGGCCAAGGAAACATTCCTTAAGCAGGTCAACCCCAAGGGGAAAGCAGTCATAGACAGGTGGGAAAGAGAAGTCAACAACCAGTGCTAGGGCAAGGAATGGGATGAACTCATTCAAGAAGCCGACGGGATTAAGGACCCGAGGACCACTCAACCAAGAATGACCCTCTACCAAAAAATGGTGGAAGAATCCTGGCACACTAAAATGTTGATAGCCAAGCTGAAAGATGATAGGAAAGAGACCAGTAAGGAAGCGATTAGGGGACATAAGAAGGAGCTCACAAAAATCATGAACTGACTCAGCAACTTGGAGACTCTTGCCAGAGGAATAGTGGAGGACCAGAGGAGTCAAAACGCAAAACTGGAGCGACTGGCGAGACAATTTCACATCTATCTCCACTAAGTCCATCATTTGGACATAACTCCTAAGGAACGACTCCAGCCAACATCAGAAGGACATGCATGGTAGAGAAGAAAGAGGGAAAGCAGCAAATAAGGAAGGAGACGATAACCAACCAATCATCCTGGACTAGTGCAGCACCAACCACGGTTTGTATGCACTACTTACTATTATTTGTTACCGAATATGTTAAGTTATGGTTTTTTGCAAACTGGCTTAAGAGGACTGGGTCGGTTTCCCAGGGTGGCGGACTAGATCCCTCGTTTTTTTTTATAGTGCGATTATGAGGGCCCTGATCTAGTTTCCTTTATTAGCAGATTCGGGGAGCCCTCCCTGTTTTTTCTTGTTGTACTATAGTTTTACAGTAATATAGAATCTCAACTCACTTACAAAAAATAAAATAAAATAAATGTGGTCAGAGATCCTGGCCAATATGGCATATGACAAATCTATAAACTAAGTGTCATGGAGCAACACATCTTCTTCCATTCCTTGTGAGTCTAGGTCGAATTCTTTGAATTCCAATCTTTCTGACGGTATAGTTATCAGTGTTAATTTTTTTCATTTAAAATGTTTACAAATTGATTTCTTTTAAGACTATGAAACTAGTCCCTAGTTAACAGATTGTTCATGTTTCACAGTAATCATCATCATCAATAATTATAGGGTGTCATCTATCATCTCCATTTCCAAATCTACTTGGCAGGGACTAAGCTGCCATGCAACCCTTCTTAAATTTTGAATTTATATGTACACTTACCAATTTCAGCTCTATATTAATGTTATAAAATTTTCAACTCTATATTAATGTTATAAAAGATGAATTTAATAAAAGGGAAAATATTTGAACTTTTTTGAAAGTGGTTGTGAATTTCAACTCTATATTAATGTTATAAAAATTGAAGGGAAAATATTTGAACTTTTTTGAAAGTGGTTGTGAATTTCAACTCTATATTAATGTTATAAAAATTGAAGGGAAAATATTTGAACTTATAAAAATTGAAGGGAAAATATTTGAACTTTGTTGAAAGTGGTTTGTGAAATAGATGAAAGTGGAGTGTTATCGTTGTCTTTGTTAGTGTTCAAATCTCTTTAATGGTTTATTCATACTTGTGCTCTTATTATACCTGCCGAAGGCATAGGTATATAGCAATCGATATGCATTGACTCAGTATTAGTTTCCTTTGACTTATTTAAATATTAGCAGTTTAACCAAAGTTTTAACAAAAACATTTTCGACAATTATTAGTTTAAAGCATTTTTCTGATGTTTGATTGGTGGTTCAAATGACCCTATTATTGCAGAGCCACCCAAATTTTGTACCTCAATCTTAGTTTAAAGCATAGGTTTGCCTCGTAATTTTTCCCCAACTGACTAATGCTGGAAAGTAATGTTGGAAATAAAGTATAGCATTACTTGTAAACAATAAATGTTTGTTTTTCAATGTGATATTTATACTATGTCATGGTTGTCATGGCCATTGTTTGAGTGGAAATGTCGTGGCCGTTTGCTGAGTGGCAATGTGGCGATATCTGTATGTATGTTTCATGCAATTTACATCGATATCCTTTGTTTTTTCGTGAGCATAGAACCCTAGGAGCTCCAGGACCAATTTTCTCAGACTTGTCCGAACCTTGGAACGAACGATTGGTCTTTTAAATGTTGGGAGGCATTTAGGCAAAAACCAAGGAAGCTGATGCGATGAGAGATTGCATGGATTGTTAGTATTTGAATTCCCACCATCGGGATCGATAGTGTATCCCTGGTAAGCTGCGGAGCTTAATTTCTATGTGGTCAAGCTTATGGAGCCTAAGAATATTACATGCTTGGCATATTTTTGCAACAAGGATTCATTGTTCTACTTATTGCCTGTCTTCCTCTCTCAATACTATTTGTAAACATGGAACACGTTCTTCTTCTGTTCAAACAAAACCCACAGATTTGTGAAAGGGATAGAAAATATGCATTGGGTTTGTTACCTAGTATGTTTGCGAACTCCATATTGAATCCTTTGGCCAGGTTTCTACAAATGCAGAGCATTGTATGGCCAGAGAACTGCTCTTCTACTATTACTATTGCATTTCACCTCTTAGTGTGTTGGGTAACAATATACAAGCTCGGATGGGGATTTATTGGTGCAGTTGTATCCACCAATGTCATCTTTTGGGTGAATGTTGGGATATTGGTGTTGTATACTGAATTCAGTGGTGTCTGCAAAAATACATGGCTGGGATTCTCCAAGAATTGTATTCATGGGATCAAGCACTTTCTCAAACTTTCAATCCCTTCTTATGTTATGGTCTGGTATGGTTTCTTGCTCCACCCTAATTACAATTTATATTTAAGGAATAAAATGATTGTTCATGTTTCCAAAAGTGATGATAAATTACAGTGCAACCCAATATTTGAGTTGTATTTGATCTACTCCACTATGCTCGTTGGTTTCACATGTCACAACTTTCGAACCAGTAGACAAGATACACCACAACTTCACATCATGTTCAATAATCTTTATCTTATTTCATCATGAGTAGAAATTCATCTTTAACTCTGGCAACAAAGGAAGAGAAGAAAAACAGAATGTAAATGTTCATGCTTTTTTCTGTTGGCTTGTCATTTAGTAATTGAAATGGAATGTTGGCTTGTCGTTTAGTAATTCAAATGGAATGTTTACATATAATGATCTAAATTCTAATTCCACCAAAAAAACTTCAAGGCTTTTGAGAGTTTCACATTTCAGTCTTTTATAATATAAGCTGAAAATAAATGTAACACTATAAATCTATGTTAATTCATTACTTAATAAGTACTACTTGAAATATTCAAAGTTTTAGAATCTAAATGGAAAATAAATCTAACGCTATTGATCTTTATTGATGTATATACAGTTAAGCTCAATAATTTGTTGCGGTTCGAATTATTGGCACTTGGCCATATTGACCCTACTTGTAGGTCTATTACCAAATCAAGAGCGTGAAATATCTGACTTAAACATTTGGTAAGGCTTACACACTCATTTAGGGGTAGATTTCTTTCATTTCTAACTCAAACTTCCTCTGCATTTAAATTCTACTCTTTTGCAGCGTGAATATCGTGTCTCTATATTACATGATACCCATGGGAATAGGCATAGCCACAAGGTGAGTTCATGTAGGTCCCTCTAAGTTAATATTTCTTTTAACAAGTAACCAAACAAGTATTGATATTTCCTTATTTTTCAGCTTGAGAATGTTAAATGAGATTGGAGTTGGTAGACCAGAGGCCGCAATATTTTCTATGTGTTGCAATGGGTATCACTATTTTTTAGGCAATATGCGTCTCAATGACATTGCTCTGCATGAGAAATGTATTAGGAAGAATTTTCAGCAATAACAAAGATGTGATTCATTCTGTATCAACGATAATCTTTGTTTTATCAATAACAGCTTTAACAAAAGCAAAGATCCATCTTCACTACACAGTTTTCTCAGGTTCAATACTCACACTACAACTTCGTAACAAATTCTTTACAGAAGAAAAGATCCATCTTCCACTAAAATCTAACCCCTTATTAAAAAAAAATATCAATTTTCATAAAAGACAATATTAAAATGAAAGTGTGCAATTTTATATACCTAGTTCATGTATACCTGAGTAATGTGGTTCATTACTCGGGTTCAAGAGGAAAGAAAGAAGTAATGAATACTATTAATGTAGAGCACTATAACACACCACAACAATCAATCTGAAAAACAACCATTATTGACTTGGTCTCACGCCTATCTGTATGTCTATAGAGCTCTCAACCTAATTAGTTATAGCTATAAGTTGTCAGATACCATCATTTTTTTGTATGTCTCTATAGAGCTCTCATCCTAATTAGTTACAACTATAAGTTGTCAGATACCATCGTTTTTTGCTATGAAAATATCTTACACGCGTCAGTTCTTGTTCTCTTGATTATATGCTCTCTAGTCTCGACCAAGGAAACTGAATCACCCCCTACCAGCCTCAACATAGGGGCCTGAGCATTATGTACTATCTGGTGATGCATGGAGACCATGTGGAACGACCAACATGCATGTAAACTAGATGTAAACCAGGTGGAATGACCACTGATATTTGCACATAAATTCACAAAAAAATATTAATAATAACATATACCTGGAAAAAAAAATTGTTACAACTATTATTTTATTATACCCGCATAGCAGCATATATACGTTGTCATGCAACCTTGTTTGTTGTACACTTGTATTTGTGAAAAATAATTTATTATACATTATTTCTTTTATTTAAACAGTATATTGATGCCTTCTCTAACAATACCTTTACTAATATATCATAAAAATAAAAAACAATTTGATATTATAATATAAATAGTAATCTTATTATAAAATTAAATTTTGTTAATAAATAAAAATATTATAAAAAAATAACCATTAATTTGATTGATATGTAGGAGTGACAAACCTTAATATCACATTAATGTTATAAAAATTCAATTTAATCTTAAAAAAATATATTCCAAAATTGTTGATGATGGTTTGTTTAATTGGTGAAAATAAGGTGTTATTATTATTACCTTCACTAGAATTCAAGCCTCTCCAACGACATGCTCTTGCTAGTTACCTACTTGTACCTTTGGAAAGTGATTAAAGTTATGTAGTTCCATATAACTTTAAAGAAATAAATACCTTCTACTCACATCTTCTTAATCAAAGAATTTTGAATGGAGTGCCTAACTACACTTATGATCATACTCCCACTCTGGGGAAGGACACAC
The DNA here is from genome assembly GCA_000966675.3 of Picea glauca. NCBI lineage: Eukaryota > Viridiplantae > Streptophyta > Pinopsida > Pinales > Pinaceae > Picea > Picea glauca. Next base: position 298,515 of record JZKD02S1673715.1, read on the forward strand.
CTAAGAGTAAAAAAGTTGTTTAAACTTTGCACCAATGCCTCATTAAATTAATAATACATTTACCAATACACGGATAAACTCATATTACATTATAAATAATAATAATAAAATTATTATAAAACTAAGAAATTATTATTATTATAATAATAATAATAATGTCCAAGTGAATAGATGTTCACCTTCGAGATGATCCGGGTCTAGCTTGATAGCATGATCTCTTCCAATCCAATGTGAGAAAGTTACATAGTGTCTACTTTTTCTGATAAAAAAAAAAA
>JZKD02S1673715.1:308172-320240 GCA_000966675.3 Picea glauca
TGCGATCCCCGGGTGATTTTGACGGCTTAGATGCCCCTGAGTCGCGGTTTCTCAAGCCACAGGTTAATCGCGTAGCCAACAGGTCCCGCACAAATTAACAAACAAAAAAAAATATGTTAATATATTATTTCCCATTATTTTTTTTATAAATATCCTTCCACTCCAAAAAAGAAATCAAACCTAATAAAAATTCATATACAACTACCTCACACACTATATTATAATAAAAAATCATCAACAAATATATAAACAATATTCATTTACAGAAACAAAAATAAATCTAAATACTTTACTATCATAACCCAAATTATTACTAAACAAAAGCAATGTAGCTCTTCTCAAATACCATATTCCTTACATTCAATGATGCAAGTTTGCATCAACATTCTATTGATTCTTTGCCGGTATAAATAATATTATAATATTGATATTCACTTATCAAAAATGATTAAGGCCCTCAAATTAGTATATTCTTTTTGTTCGTGGAAATAAAATACGATACCTTGTTTGTCAAGAAGATTATTTATCAAAAATATAACGACCATAAATTAGTATATGTTTTTTTTAATGGCATATTGACCCTTCCAAGGAAAAGAAGACTTTTTAATGGTCAACGTATTAACTCTCGATAAAATATTGAACTTATAATGATAAAGAAATAACAAATATAAAATTTATAAAAATATATATTTTTTAATAAAATAATGAATGGATGAGATATATCCTACCTTTAAATAAAATACTTAGAATTTAAGTATGTTTGGATTCTTATCCCTTTCAATATAAACAATACCTACCCTACTTAAAAATGGATTCAATATTATTTAAATAAATAGAAGGTGACTTCCTTGAATGTGGGGGAGAAGAACTCCCTTCTTAATTATTTATGGGTGCCTTGCATTTAAACTTTGATAATTCAACCATTGAATAGTGAATAAAAATTAGTAGAACATTAAAAAATAAAAATAAAAATTAATGAAACTATATAGGCTTAAAGGTAAGGTAATATAATATTTTATAGATTTAATAATAAATTTTGTTTTATAAATTTATATTTTATATTAATATTATAAAAATTATATTAATATTATAAAAAATTAATTTAATTAAGAGGAAAATATTTGAACTTTGTTTATAATGGTTTGTGAATCAGTTGGAAAAGGTGGCTGGCCAACCAGATGATCGTGCATATCATGTGCATGTACAATTTCAAGCATCCCCACACATGGGATGAGAGTCTTCCCTATGTTCAGCACAACTATAACAAAGCCATACATAGCTTAACCAACCACAACCCCTTTTAGGTGGGGTTGAGATTTCAACCATTGGGCCCCATGGATGTTGCACCACCCCTTGCAGCCACCTAGGCAGACTCGTCCCATGCACAAACTGAAACCGACAAAGCTACCTGGTTCATTGAGCGGATCCAACACATCCTCCAATAGGTTCAGGATATTTTGCAGAAATCCAATGCCAAGTACAAGAAGCTCCACGATCAACACAAGGTGCCACACATGTTTCAAGTGGGAGATAAAGTTTGGTTACACTTGCAAAAAGAACACCTTACAGGACCCATCGGAAGCTTCGTCCACTCCGCTATGGACCTTATACCATCACCAAGGTTGTGGGTGACAATGCTTTTGAGCTCAACATTCCCCTCTTCCTTGGCTTGCACCCAGTGTTTAATGTGGACCTCTTTCGGCCATACCTTCCACCATTATTGGACACCTCAGAGGTAGCAGAACAGTTGACACCGACAGAGCTCAACCCTGACTGCATGGAACATGCATCCATTGATCAGATTGTGGACACACAGGTCAAGGGCACTCACCAACATAAGTTTTAGCTTTCTCGTGTTGTCAAAGTAGGGCAGCTCCTACACCAAGGCAAGTGGCTCACTCGGAGCCAAATTCAGCAGAAATTTCCTCATCCGATGGGGGAACTCAACGCAATGGAGACCATTGCTTCCTAAGAAGGGAGGATTGATCCAGTTGGATATCGGTGACCACACACCTTTTCCAACTGGCTCACATACAATTTTCCATTTTGGCAGTCTTTTTATATTTTTCTAGTCCCAAACTTATGGAGCCATTTTGAGGCCCTAAACGACCTCAGAAAAATTTGTACTTCTCGGATAGACCTTTCCAACGAGGTATCGAACGCCTAAAACGAAGATCGTGTGAAAAAGTTATGACCTCGGGAAGTCGATGTACCAACTTACCCCAACAGTTCCCACATGACTTTTGGCGCTTCATCCCCTAGGGTTAGTTTTTTGGATGTCTAGAGTTTTGGCATTCATGTTTGATGTAAAAAGGCCTTTGGAGCCTCATTGTATTGATCTTCTTACGAATGAGCATAGCCATCACATCTCTTCTTAGACATAAGTTGTCATCAATCTAGCAAGCTTGTTTCAGTCTGCATTTTACAATTTCAACATATTTCTTATTTAATGGAAGTCAAGTTTCACTATATCTCTATTATTATTCATTGTGTCTCTATGTTAATATTATAAATCTGTGTTTTCATTTCGTTCCGCTCATAAATTCAGATCAAGGGGGGTCCGATATGGATCCTGCGTCGTAGATCTGAGCGCACAGATCTCAGTCGCCCAGATCTACACGCACCTTTAGCATAGCGCGCCCGAGCATAAAAACTTAGAATAAGTGGGTTTTAGCCTGCTCTTGTCATTTTTCCGCCATGGTATCCATTCCTAAAGGAAAAACTCCCCCTGCAAGAATATGTGATAACAATTCACTGTGTCTCTATATTAATATTATAAATTTGTCTTTTCATTTCATTCCACTCATAAATTCAGATCAGTTTATTAATTTGATATAATGATTTATTAAGTTGATGAAAATTGAGTGTTATTATTGTCTTTGCTAGATTCAAGTTAATGGCTCGTTCATGCATTTGCTCTTAGTTGTTGTGTACAATGTACATCAAATTAAGTATAATAAATTTATTACATCAATTCTCATATCCTATATTGCAAAAAAAACAATGTTTTATTTTTATTTTTTTAATTTAAACATTGCATTGATGTCTTTTCAAACATTAACAATACATTTACTCATAAACCATAAAAAAGAAACCGACTATATATAAATAGTAATCTTATTATAAAAAAATTAAAATTACATTTATAAATAAAAATATTATAAAAAAATAATCATTATAAAAATACCATAACCATTAAATTTAGTTAGTGAGAATTAATGTTTTTTTATTTAAATTTGAATTCTTAGTTCTTAAACATTGAGAGGATCAAAAGAAATAAAAATGTAAATTTTTCTTTTTTTAATAAAGATGAATTTATACTAGTGTGTATTATTGTTTAAAAGATTCCGAGTAAAGATAAATTTAAATTTTAGCAATCAAATCATTACGTCATTACTTAAAGGGGGTCACTTTCCTCAAAAAAAAGGATCTAATACACCAATTTAGTGTTTGGCTCGACTCTGACCTTAAAATTAGATGATTATTATTATTTTTTGAACAAACACTGGGAAAATTATAAGAGAAAATTATAGGTAGGTAGTTTTTTAATTTATAAAATTTATATGTTGTCAATTTTACTTTAAATTATTGTTAATAGTTTCCTTCTCACCCTCGGATCAAGTGACAAGTGGGAAACGAGATAGTAATTGTGGAAGAGGCGCGTGGGATTGCACTATCCAATTGTGCATGCAACCTGACACTTACCCAACCACCAATGTCCTATCCTCCTCCTCCCCATGTGTGTGGGATCATGAATTGTTCAGGTCAGTTACGCAAGAGGTGATGGTGGAAGTGGGAAAGTATAGAAGCAATGTTCTTGGGTTTGATCATGACCAAGTTTCCATTCAAAACAATGAGTGAAATTTGAAATCCCACCCTTGCGATTTTCTTCATCATGAATAATGGAAAACAAATAAATGTGGTCTATGCTCCTTCTTTGTTTTCAAGTCTAGGTTTTGTTCTAATCTTTTCTTGTGAGTGGAAAGTTATTAACTCCAGGGTTTCAATGGCCCCTTGTGCTTCATATGCCAAGACGACCTTAGTCCGAAAAACTAGGCCAACCCTCGTAGATGAGGAGGTTATGCAACATTACCAAATTTCAGTCCCCCCCCAGGTGAAAGAAGCCATGCATCCGCTGGAAGAAGATGTTAAAATTATATGAGCCTGTTGGGAGGATGAAAATGTGGATAGGTAGGTAGGACACATTGTTCCTTATCTAGTCTGCAGTTGAAATCAGGATACTAAGTTTCATAAAACGTTAGAGTTATACTAGCACACTAAGATAATGGTGGCCCGACATATGCTAACAAAAGATCAAGACTATCGTCAATTAAAGCAGTGTTTGGACACTCTCAAGAGCCAGAATAAGTTGCTCCTTACCATGGTCTCTTGGCTAGTAAAAAGGAATGGTGGCTCTCTCCAGTTAGTGTGTGATGGTAGTTCGTTTGTTGGGTCTCTTCGACCTCCTCTGGATGTTGGAAATGTGGTGGGTACCTCCAAATTTTCTCCTCAGGTGCCTCATCTCAATGATTGAGCTCAACTCTGCTTCTTCTTGTCAAACTCTCTATAATTTTAGTTTGCTATCGATCGGATATGTTTTTTTTTTATTTTGGCATGGCAGCTTTAGACTCTCTGACTAGCTTATGCTACTTTTAGTCTTAATTTACTGCAGTCAAATTTTTAGTGTTGGTCTGGTTTCCCTTTAAGGGTAGATCAACAGATTTCTAGGTTTTTTGAAATCCTTCTAACTAACATTAAGATGCTATGAGCATCCTGAACATATTTGATATCCTATATACTATGATAATATTTCAATAGAATTTTATTACTTACAAAAAATAGTTTCATGTTCACAATAACTTTAAAAGCTTTAAAATAAAAAAAAAAACAAAAACAAAAACATTTAAATTAAATATAAAATTTTAACACTATAAAAAACCAAAAATTTCAAAAAAAACTTATATACATTAAACATATAAAATTATAAAAAATTATAAAATAATGAATCATAAGTATATCCCATATTAAATAAAATACTTAAAATATGCATATGTTTGGAATTTGAAAATACATAATACCCACCATACTATTCTTAATGCAAGGTGACTTACTTACTTTTTCCAGATGAAAAATCGCTCAAAAATTACATTGATTATAATTTCTTTTACATCTTCGTCAAATGTAAATAGGACTAATGAGATAGACTACCATTCCTAAATTTATTCCATTACAAAATAATATGGTCTTCTAAACAAAACATGTCATTCATGCCATCACAAATGTGCCCATGGATAAAACTGCTCAAAAACTACTGTAATAAACTGCTATTCTCAGCCTTGATCCAAAAGGGGTGGAAACCCAAATCCACTTTCTGATGTTGTCAAATGCATAGCATTCTAAACAGATTCATGAATTAGAAAATGTTTATGTGCTTTGTTGGGCCCTCGCTTTCTCCATCCCATGAAAAATAAATTAGTTTACCTATGGGGGAGTGAAGTGCTCTCTTGGATAGTTTGTCCGCCTCCTCATTTGATTCCCTGTAAATATGTTGAAAGTTTAAGCCCTGAAAGACTGCCATGAGTTCTCTTATCCTCATCTTCCACCCTAATAAGTTGATCACTTGTAAATTTCCTTTTTTATTAAGCCAATCGATGATTACTTTAGAATCCCCCAGGACCTGTAGATGGTAAATATTAAGAAGATTGGAAATACAAAGAGACGCCCATGCTCCCATCAATTTAGCCTTTGTGTTGGTTCCAGCACCACAACAAAAAATCCATCTATAATCTGGAGCCCCAATACATTTCAGCGTCCCTCCTGTCCCGCATCTTGAGCCCCCTACCTACGTTGCTCCGTCAAAGAAGGCCACTGTGTAGCCTTGAAGTCTGAAGAAAGGTTTGATTCTCAATACACGGGGATTGGTGGTAGCCAATCTTTTATGTATTGCACCAAGTGTCTTCATGACCACTGCGATTACCGATGGAAGCTTCCCTTCAAAGATTGCCAGATTGCATTCATTCCAGATAAACCAAGATGTTATTAATGGGAGAACCTTGGGTACTGATCTGTTTTGTATCCAATCTTCCATAGAGTCTACCAGGGATAGGCTAGTCCAATCGGAAGTTAGTTTTAACTGTTGGGTAAGAGACATCCACACCCTTCTCGTGAAATCACAATGTATGAACAAATGAGGGTTGTCTTCTGTATTTTTCCTACATAAAAAACACTGACTTGGGCCTATCCACCCTTTTCTAAGGAGTACTTCCCAGGTGAGCACTCTGTTCTCTGTTGTCAAGAGGAAGAATAGAATAATTTTAAGTTGGATACACCATTGCCAACAATCCAGCTTCCAACCTCTCCGAATCGACCAGGATCGGGTCGAAATGAGTGCAAGAACTGCATTCTTAATAATTTATGGGAGGTTACATTTAAACTTTGATCATAGCAAGGGAATTAAAAATTCTATTAATAATGTCATTCAGATGTAGATTGTTCAACTCTCAATTCTCCTTCCATTGGGTCAAGAAGGTGGTCACAGAGAATCATTGTGTATGATTATTCAAGGGATTGTGGGTATTAGAAAGTAATATTTGATCGGAGTAGTTAAACAAGCATTTGAAATTGAGTCATTTGAGGAGAAGAGTCCCTTGATTCTTTTCGTTCCTACCGGTGTTGCAATATTCAACAACTCACTTTTCACTTCATATACTAAAAAAGAATATGTTTGATTTATAAGGTGAGCATTTGATTACCTTTTTTTTTTTTTCATAAGAAAATTCGCACAAAATTATATTAGAAGATAATTTTAGTCACATAATCGGGATTTCATAGTCACTAATGACTGATCCATCCAATACATCCTTTGATGCACAATAATTTGTCTAGAACCTGAATACAAAGATCTTGAGAGAGATCAGTCCGAAAAATGAAGGACCTAATAGAAGAAAGCATTGGATTCTTACCCAATTCAGAAAAAAGAAAGAAGACTAATCATTAAGGAGCTGGAGAAAAACTGGGAAAGAACATCTGAAAGTGTTGATCAATGCTATCATTAACAAGAGAAGACTAAAAGTTAAAAAATATCTAAATGCTGAGATGGACCAGCCATCGATCCGTCCTAAGTAAAGTAAGTAATTTTGTCGTTGGCCTCTGACAAAGCTTGTTTTGAAATAGATCAACTTCTCCATTTGACTCCCTGAAAATATGATGAAAATTGGTTCCTTTGAAGGTGATAACTAGGTCTATTAGTCTTTGTTTCCAACCTTCAATATTGTTGGCTCTAAGTTTGCCTTGATGATTTATCCAATTGATGATTACTTTGGAGTCCCCCGGAACTTGAATATATTAGATATCCAAGCCTTTTGAAATAGTAAGAGAAGCCCATGCACCAAGTAACTCAGCTTTAGTGTTTGTTTCAGAACCTCCATTAAAAAACCAACGGAAAACCTGATTGTTGGAATGTTTGATAATGCCCCCTGCACCACAAATTGAGCCCTCCATCAAATAATGCCAAGGAGTAACCACTCATCCTCAGAATTGGGTTCTGCCTTAGCTTTTGAATAGTTTGAGTTGAATTATTTATGTATAGAAGACCTATCACTTTAGTAGCTACAGACCATGCCGAGGGGGAACTCCCTTCAAATAGTGACCTGTTACACTCTTTCAAGACAAACCAGGAAATCCGCACCTATAGTCTCTTTGAGTAGGAATTATTCGCTAACAATGAATTCATGCAATCCAAGAGGGATCGACCGTTCCAAAAGAATTTAGAATTTGTTAAGTGTTCAAGATTCACCCAGACCAGTTTTGTAAAGGCACAATCAATAAAAAGATGAGTGTTTTCATATGTGCTTTGCTTGCAAAGGATACAGTGGCTCGGGCCGATCCATCCTTTCTGTTGGAGGATGTCCCAGGTAAGCACCCTGTTCTGAACCGCCAGCCAAAAAATAGTAGAATCTTCAATGGCACTTTCCACTTCCATAATTGCACTCGCCAGCCATGGATTATTGGAAGCACTTGCATTGTTTTCAAGGCCTCGTAGACATTTTTAACATTTAAATCACATGAAGAATCACCTCATGTCCAAAGCAAAACATCTTCTGACAAAGAATTGAGAGTGACCCCAGCTTTTTTCAATTCTAAAATAAATCTTTCCCATTTTGCTGAGTGAAAACCTGTCAACCCCAGTTCGTTGCTTCTCTTCCAATTCTCCATCAAAGTAATCCAATTCCTGGTTGTCGTCGCTTGTGCTAATACTGTAACGTTTCTTTGGTTTAGTAATGAGATTGTCTCTGCATGGATAAAGGAACTGTCACCAATATTTAAAATCTGGTCTTTACCGATATTGATAAGATGCCCTGCACCTGGGCACTAGCTTAACCAATGGAGGATGATTGGAGTGGTGCAAATAAGACTAGCCCAAATCCTTGATGCCGCTTTTATAATATGAGAATGTTTTCTGAGCCTTTTTTTTAGTGTAGCATTTAGCAAGTATTTTTTCATTATAATATGGTGCCATAAAATTTCGTGATTTAGGACCCTCCATAGAGTATTAGTCAACAACGCAGTATTGAAATGATAGAGATTTATGAATCCCCAGCCTCCGCGCTTTTTTGGCCTAGATAAAATCTCCCAACTACAAAGATGATAGTGCTTTAAATCTGAATGTCCATTCCAGAGGAATTTGAAAATCAAATTTCTTATCTTTTTTATAACTGATCTGGGCAGTGCTTCTAAAGTCATCCAGTAGACCGAAAGGCCTTCCAACATTGATTTAACCAGGATATATCTTCCTCCCAGCGAAATCCACCGGTGACACCATAAACTGATTATGTTTGAAAAATTGGTTACCAGTCATTCCCAATCTGACGTGCAATGTGTCCATGTCCTGAGATAATATCCCAAATATTTGAATCCCGTCGAAAGTGTGAAAAAATCAAAGGGAAGTAATGTATTAAAGGGAGTTAACTCTTCCTCCGACAGGCCTTCAAAATAGACTGTCGACTTTGTATGATTGACTGAGAGACCAGAAACGCTACAAAAGAGGTTTATGAGCTTGAAAATCTCCTTCCATTTGACTAAGATTGTCTTAGATAGAATGATTACATCATCCACAAACAAAATATGTAAGACTTTAATCAACCTTGAAACTTTAATACCAGTGATGGATCTTGACTCCATGCTATTTTTCAGTGAGATGATGAGACCTTCCATTACTAGTAAGAACAATAATGGTGAGAGGGGGCATCCTTGCCTTACTCCTATGCCGCTTCTAAAGAAATTTGTAGCTTCCCCGTTAATTAACACCGCAAATGCTAGAGTGGTGACACAAGCCATTATCCAGTTTGTCATATGAATCCCCACACCTATTTTAAGGAGAATCAATCTTAAATGGTCCCAGTCTATACAATCAAATGCTTTTTTTAAGTCTGGTTTTAAGACTAATGCTTTCAACCCTTTCTTTTTTATACTATGAAGGCTCTCATGGGTCGAACCTATGGCATCTTGAATATGCCTGTCCTATAAAAAACCCATCTTCTCAATAGAAATGGATCTCGATAAAAAGGGTTTTAAGGGGTTAGCAATAATTTTTGTTATTACCTTATAGCACAGGTTGCAAAGAGAGATCTAGGTCGGTATTCATCAAAGGATTTAGGGTTGTTTGCCTTTGGGATGAGCGTCAAGAAGGTTGAATTGAGGCCTCTCGCAATAGTAGCATGCCTCCTAGTTTCCTCCACCATGGCAAGTAGATCTTCCCCGACTAGGTCGAAGAAGAAAATGAAAAACTCTGCAGACCAATAGTCCAGACCCGGGCTTTTTTCTTTCTCAAAGTGGAATAAAAATTCTTTTAACTCAACCATAGTGACAGGGGAGAATAAAGGAACCGAATCCTCTGCATTGAACATCTGCAGAAAGGAGTCAATGAGCCTGCAATGTTCAGTTGTTATCAGTTTGGACTGAGCTTTATAGAAGTCTTTGAAGTAAACCACAGTCGCTTCCTTTAATTTCTCCTGCACCGAGATGAAATCGCCATTTGTTGATTGAATTCCCCAAATATGTTTCTTTATCCTATTATTGTTAGCTACCTTATGAAAGTATTTGGTATTTTTATCCCCACTATGCAACCAAAGCTCCCTACCAGAAGAGAAGAGTTGAGAAATGCCAAATATATGCTTATTGATGAGATGAGTTTTATAGGTAAAAAATTGTTGACACAAATCGATGTTTGACTTTGTCAAGCTTCTCCTAAAAACTCCAATGTGGTTTTTGAAGGGAGATCAATTATATTGGTTGGTGATTTGAGATGACTGCCTCATGTTTTGAATAAACCTCCATATGCATGTAAAGGTAGTGTGAAAGAATTATGGAAATTATTCACAACTATGTGAGTCTTGATAAATTGTTCATGGAATATGGACAAAGCCACAATCATAAACGTTTTTGACATATTATAATGAATGTTAGAGATGTGATTGTAAATTATTGACAATTCTTTGGATGGTTCCATAAAAGAGGTATTTGATAAGTCCATACATTTGTTTGCAACTAATGATGATGTCCACAATCACAATAAATGTTCATTTGAGATCCATATATTTCCCTATTGCACATAGTGTTGCTATGAGAGTAAGATGAAACTACTCTTTATATTTAGATGAGGAACAATTGGAATTAGAGTTACTTATTGTCATTAGAGCTAAGATGTTGCTTACTTCAAACTTATGAATTGATGCATGAATTGTCAATGGTGCTCTCAGAGTTGTTTAAAAAATTGTGTATAACCTTAGACATTTTCCTCCTAAACCCCCCCACATTGTATTGGTAATATTTAATAACTATTAGGAGCTCCATGGGATGGGGTATTCCTTCATATTGTTTATATTATACCTATTGAAAGAGGTAGAAATATACAACTTCCATTGAGACTTGCTTGTGGATAAATAATTCTTAAGTTGTAGGGATTGACATTGGACAAAGTAACTATAAATATTGGAAAGAAAGAGTAGCATGTTCTCACATTTACGACAATATCTCAAGTTAAAGGTTTGAATGGTTTGTGATTTAAACTGCCATTTTTCGTATGATTGGTATGGAAAGAAGGGAAGGGAGCTAGTGTGGCTAAGAAAAAAGTTGAAGAAGATATATTGAGATTGATCACTAAGTGATATATATGTTATTCAATATATTCATCATATCACTTTATTATTATTCACTATGTCCATCAATGAACATTGTTACTTTATTAATATTTACCTTACTTTTTATTCAAAAAATGAATGATATTTAGTAAATTTGAATGAGGTAATTATATGTTCTCATTTACAAAAGAAATTAGCATGGCCGCTCACGACTGCAACCAGCCTGAATCCATCTTAACTCTGGATTTATCATGTGTCAAGAGGGATCAAATCCCTCAAGGTGCAAATCTTAAGTTTCTGCACTCTAAAAAATGTTTGCACCTCGAGAGATTTGATCCCTTTTTATGCATGATAAATCCAAAGTTAAAATGGATCTAGGTTGATTTAATTAAGCAGGGGTAATATCTCAAAATCCCTATCTCATATTAAGGGGGAGTTTGTTAGATAATAGCATTCAATGATATAGATTCACATTATATGTTAAATAAGTCACATTGTAATGTGAAATTAAATGTTAATAGTTAGGTGGTTTAATCATCTAACTACCTTAGTATAATTATAAATATGCAATGAGAGACATTATATGTAAGTGTGTCTCGATTGTATTGTTTAAGCATATTTTTTCCTTTTTTCTTCCTTTTAAGTAACCATGTACATGAAACCCCTAGAGAGTCCATCGTCATTGACAATGATAACCAAGATAAATAGTTGATGTAGACTGTAGTACACCTAACTTGACAAGGACATCGAGTATTAACATATCATATATAGGTAGCTCTAGGATTTGATTCAAATAACTCCTATTTCAATTCACAACACTCAACTACTCAAACTAACCGAGAAAACTATCAAACATCCATTTATATACAATATATTCTTCACACTCTCTTACATATCATAAAAAAAAATGTGTGTCCTAATTTTATTCAA
>JZKD02S1673715.1:325097-336517 GCA_000966675.3 Picea glauca
AGAGCATCAGCTGGATTTTTTGGAAAACTTAGATGTGGAAGCGGGCCGTCGACTGGAACAGCTGGAGTCAGATATCACCATGACCAAGATCGGGTTCGCTCAGGAACTGGACAAGATGAACCAAGAGCTAAAGAGCCCACAGCAGGGCTTTGATGAACGAATGGAGGAGCTGGAGGCCAAAATGGCCCAGCTCAACAGCAACTGGAACAATGAAGATCCAAAGTAATCTCAGAAATTTCTGTCTCTGCAACAAACTCCAGCAGTCTGGCAATAGTAGCCATGGCTCTAAATAAGAAWTTTAGTTTGTYTCTAGGTTTCTGGYAGCTGTAGGYAGCTTTGTTTTAAGGTTAAAAGTCCCAAGGATCCATGGGCAAATTGTAATCTGAACCAGTGGCTCTGCCACATCTTTTAATATAATACCATAACCGTTTTTGTAAAAAAAAAAATATTGTGGTCTATATACTCAAAGCTTTGAAATCTGCTCAACTTTAAACCATCTACGAAGACTTCCCTAAAAATTGACCTTTGTAATTCGAAAATCGAAGTCCAACGAATTTGTGGCCATGGCTTTAAACTCCTTTTGAATTTGAACAATGTATGTGTATCTTATTTGACTTTGACTATTTACAAGAGGGTTGAACTTTCATAAGGAAAGAATTCAAAGTTGGATAGGATTTAATAATTATGAATTAAGTTTTTTTTAATGGAAGAAAATGTTCATGATTGTTAAAGTTATCAATGTAGTTTTTATTAGTTTTTACTAATATAATCTCAAGAGTTTGACATGTAATTATATCATTGTATGCAAATAAAATTTGGCCACTTAAAATAATTCATTGGTGGTTTGTAAGGGTACATTGTTCCACTCTTGCTAGATGCCTCTAAGTCTTCGTTCATCATATTGTTTTCTTACGATTGAGGAAGACAAGCTCTTAGCCAATTAAAAGAAGTTTTAGATCATATTTTAGGACCAAAAGACAGTTTCAACCTATATAGTATCTGCAAGAAAGCTAGTTTCCCTTATGATCACTGCTAAGGCCACCTCCATTAAGATTGTGTATTTTTTAATAATATTTAACTTCAATTTCATACAAGATACCAAATATTACTCTTAGTTTTAATTGAACCTCTTATGTAAATGGAAATTATGAACTACATAATTTTAAATTAAGATTCATTCTTACAAAAAAAATTGTCTTTTTAATCGAAACTATGGGATTTTGTATTAAGTAAAAACTGTGGGTGGGCTTGCAAAAAGAGTATTAGGGATTCAAAAAATTTGCAAAATTTTGACCCACGAGGGTCATTATTAGATTGCAATATATTACAGATGCTAACAGAATCAAGAGCTCATGATCAAAGAAAAATTCTAGAAATTTAACAATAAAAACTTTGACAAAGACCCCTAGACTAAGCCAATAAAAATACTACATATTTTCATTTTCCAATGGGAGTCATATCCTGCATACTTGAGGTGCGGCTAGAGAGTTCAAGTCGGGGATTTGGTTGATGTCAGCTTGAGAAGAGGTCACTTCTTAACCATTTGACGTCGTTGGGGAACTTCTTGACTAAGCAAATATCAACTAAAGCTCCTCCAATTGCGCTATGAGAGCATTACTTTCATCCTAAAACTGGTAAAGGGACTGCTTGAACTAGACAATTGCAAAGATGATATTTTCTTGAATTCTAGGCATGGTGTATTAAACCATGGAGACAAGAGAAATCTCGAGTGCATGAATTGGATGAGACAGGTGGTGGTTATGAGGAAGGTTGAGGTAAGGGGCGTTAAATTGGAGAAAGGCTTTAGAGATGGGTCTAAAACCCAAGGTCCCATTGATCAAAAAATATCCCATTTTGTTTGTTGTGCCTACATTAGCTTGTTGGTCAACTAGGGTATTGAGCTCACAAAAGATATGCCATGAGTCTACTATCTCAAATTCTTGTAGGATGCTTTGAATTATGAATAAAATGGAGTTCAACCAAGAACCATGAGGAAGAGTGGCAAGGTAGAGATGTCGGATGGTATTTTTTTAATACCCTAAGACAATGATTGTGTGAATGCGATGACATCTTCCTATAGAAACATTGTCACGACCCTACAGTCCACCCAAGGTTTCACCCGACACTTGAGGGTCATGCAACACTGGGACGTTTCATTTTGGGGGCCTAACCAAACCAAAACTTACTTCGTCCTGACTACGCCTTACTCAAGACACAACCATACTTTGTCCTAAGTCACTTGTTCAATTACTTGTGTTCTTTACTTGACCAATTACAGAGTTCTTATACTTAGCCAAAACGACACCAAGAACATGCAACCACAATAAAGAGACACAAATATGAACGAGTGGCCAAACTGACCTTGCTATCCCCCATTTGATGGATAACCTTTCGAAGGTAGCATCTAGAGGCGCTTGGATTGCAAACATCGAGTGTTGAGAGATGGGTAGTACTTGGATTTGTCTTGCCTGGATTCATCGTGGATTTTGGCATATCATGAGCAGTATTTGAGCAACAGATGTCACCATGATACTGGATGGGCTTGCAAGATATCTTCATGAGACATGCTACAAGATTGTAAGCCTTTAATCATGGTAAGTTCCAGCTTAATATTTGAGGCATTTATGACTATTACAACTCTCTTCTTTTGATCACCAGACATTAGTTCGTTTGTTAAACTTCTTCCCTAGTCATACCTTGGTGGTTGTCTTGGTTTCTTAGGACAGTTGGGGAACCCTTTGGGAAAAGGGGTACATATTGGGACTTGTTTTGGATTGGTCATCACCATGCTTACCACTTTTCATTTTCATATCTTTTTTCACATCCCACTCCTTCAAGTTAGTTGGATGATTTGGCCCAAGAAGGGATCATTCCTCACTCTATGGGAAGAAGGGGCTAAAGGCCCAAGGGGTAGCTAGCAAAATCCTGCCATGGTTACCTTCTCAGAGGCTCGCCCACAGTTCGCATCACTTTTGAATGCACCACCAGAGCACTACATATTCCCTGAAGTGTTGTGAAGCAAGTTAAGCATGTATTTTTCAACACAAGGGGGACAAGAGAAAAATAAATAAAAAATGAAAAGAGCAAGAAAGGCCATCACTCATGGAAATATCACCAGAGAGTTACATATTCTTTGGGTTATCTCTCATGTGATGATGTGGTAAAATGAAATTAAGGGCTTGAAGACTTGTGGATAACAGGAACCAATGGTTGTAGTTCACCTCCATCATAGGCACCCATGAGTGAGATACTACGGACCCTTGTATGTCGAACTTCCAATACCTTGAAATTAACCCATGATCGCCACTCACTCATTTCGTGACCTTGCAAATCCACTTCTCGGGAACCAACCTCACTACCTTGGGGTAACTTAACCTATTGGAGCCCTTTGATGACCCTCCCATAATTTGACTTTGAAAGAGGTATAACATCCTTAAGATAGAGGAGCGTGATGGATTAGTCTTAATGGCTCTTATATTACGTTGGTTTTATCTTGCTATGGTTTTAGGCTTTCTTTCCTTATGGATATACATGTTTTGTCTTATATTGCAGGCTCTTTCCATGTGTCATTACATTTTGTAGCCTTTGAGCCATTATGCAGGTGTTAGATCATCATTTATTGTTGTCGGGACATTACTAGGGTTAGATAACCCTAGGTTGGATTCCACATTTGCACTTGTCAGATGCCTGAGATCCTTCATACGCCTCATCATAATTATTTTTAGGTGACTTGCCCCACTTTTGAGGAGATTTGGGTGACTCCTTGAGGAGATTTGGGTGACTCCTTGAGGAGGTCGACCCCCTTAAGAGGGTGATGCCACCCTTGACGTCACCCCTTTTTTTGTTATTGGATGATGCAGCGTTGCATTATGTTGGGTTAGTGTTGAGCCTTTGGAGGCTTTGGGGTGATGGCTTCATACCTTGCTTGATGATTGAGTCTTTGGAGGATTTTTCCCACATTTTTTTGGAGGAGTTATTGCCATTGGGGTTTGACACTTACACATTTATGGGGGACGATTTGACTTGGTATTGATTTTTCCCACTTGGAGGAGGACGTTGCACCTTTTTGAGACTCTTGTTGACTAGTTCAACTCATGTGTTAGCCTTGGGAGGCTCACTACATGACTTCAAATTTATTTTTTAAGGGATCGATGGCATTTGGGCCCTTGGGCGAGACCTTGGGAGAAGATCCCTTGTTTTATGGAGGAGGATGTTTAGTCTTCCTAGGTCATTAATGGCTTTGTTGGTGGATTTACCACCTTTATTTATATTTTGGGAGTTAGTTAAGTGAGTTGTATTTATATTCTCACCAGGAGATTATTTTTTACCATTTATGGTTAAGTCAATTGTTTAAATGGTCAAAATTAGTTGTAAAGTGAGTTGTTTAGAATATTTTTGAATTATTTCAAAACTAATTTTGTGGATAACCCAAAATGGGTTAGTATGTGGACAAAAATCAAGTTGAGGGAGATCTATAAATACTCCCCACTTGATTTCATTTGATATAATGCTTTTGGTGGAATAATACTATCACTCTTTGCCTAAGTTTTTCACTACACTAGTGTTATTGAGCATTTTGGAGGCTTTCATTATGGATATTATAATGCTTTGTAGATGAATTTATTGATGAATGGTGGATATTACATGCCATTGTTATCATCTTCTTCAAATTTTGTAGTGAGAAAGTTCCATTTTATGATTTATCCATTTATGTTTGCAAAACCTAATTGTCTTTGTAATTAAATATAAACTTGTTCTAAGGATAGCTAACACTACAACCCTGGAAATTTAGTTTATTGTTGAAAGTTTGATTTAACGATTAGGAGACTAACAACCTTATTCCAGGTTTTTATCATTTTATTTTGACATCTTGGGCTAGACGTTTTGCTTGGCTAACCTCTCTTGCGAGATAGGTAACACTACAACCTACAAGGGAGAAATTACTCTTGGTCTTTTATCCCTTCTCCAAGCATCTTTTGACTCCATTTACCCAAAGAATCAAGGCACTAATCTACACCGGAGATCATGGAATTTGCATTGGGATATGTGGAATTTCACCAAAACACAAGTTTGATTGCATGGCTGAACTCGCCCCCCTAGGGCGACCCTATTGCCCACTTGGGCAAAAATTTTGAGGGCCCAAACCCCCTCAACTCTCAAACCCTTTTTTGCTGCAATTTTTACCTACTTTTACCAGCCCTAGGTTGCTAGATCTTACTCATTTTAGGGTCAAAATTAACAAGTAGATAGTCTAAATTGTGTGGTTTGAGTAGGGCTTTAATTCTAACGGATTATATTTTCGATTTAGTGGATAGATAATCTGTTGTACCTCATTGAAAGCTACAGCCATAAGGCTGAAATTTTACGCAGAGAATTAGTTTAGGACAACTTATTCTAATTCCTAGTTTAGTGTCCTAGTTTAACTAGTTTTATTTCCTAGTTAATTGCTAACATTTCTTAACTGTTCTAGTTAGTTTAGAAGGCTAGTTGGGCATATTTTGGATTGTTTTCTTTTCTGATTTATCTGCTGAAATATTACATATCAGATTTGGTATATGCTTCATATTTGCTTGGAAATTGTTGGATAGTGTGCCTCTTTCACTGGAAAGTTATTGGAGATCAGTTATAAAGTATTATAAGTAATGTTGTGGGCTTGTTTAGTGATTATCTTGTTGATCTAGAGAGTTTTGTTGTTGTTACAAATTACATCAGATCTGGTTAGGGCACAATAATTGTTGAGAAATCATTGGACAATCACTCTTAGACAATAGTAGTTTATTGGAAAAATTGCCAAGTATCTTTACATTGTCATCTCTTGATTTTCTTGGCTGGTTTTGAAGTGTTTACTGTTGATAAAGAGCTTATAAATATTTCATTTCTAATGATTTTATAAGTATTTTAGATCTGATCTTGCAGTTTATACTAATAAGGACAAGTACTAGAATATCTTATCCATCTTATGCAATTTTGCCATAATTATTGGAATTGGATAATTGAATGATATTGTTGTTCCACTGAATATAAATTGTGACTTATCATCCTTAATTGCATAAGATAATGCTTTGTTAGACACTTGTCATTATTACTTTTAGGCGGGACTTATACTTGGGCGTTGGACTTCATGCATAGTTGATTTGGGTTGAACTGTCTTTGTGGGTATTTAGGCTTCACCCTCCTCCTCCTTCACATTACCCTTTTATTCATCTTTCCCATCTCCATCCTAGCTCATCAAGTCTTGTATCGTGATCCCTTAGGGCCTTTGACCATCCATAGTATTTTCCCCAGGGGTCACCCGGGACTCTTCCTGAGGTGACAGTGGGTCTTGATCCCAGCTTTTTGTCCATTGGTTGGGATTGTGAGGGACTCTACACTATCTACAATACCCAAATTTTTATTACAAGAACAACAGTGTGTTGAGCCTGCAGCCCGTGCCACGCAAAGAAAGATAACAAAGAGTTTTCGCTCAATTTACATCAATAATATAACCTGTGTGAAACACAAATACCCCCTTCATTGAGTTATCCCTGTGCCCTTCCTTCGTTACCACAGTCAGAAACTAGAGTGAGTCACCTCCCCTTCATGCTTCATTTGTGTTGCACTTGCAACCCTTGCCTTAGCTCGCCTATCCCCCCTTCGTTGGTTCAAAACTTCTCACTCCATGACTTCTTGGATGATTTTGTTTTGTCTCCTCGGCATATATAGGCACCCAACTCTCCCAACCGGTGCATCTCTTTGTCTTGGAGCCGACTCAACATTTGGAAACTCATCCACATAACTTTGGGCCGACCTCTGTCTAAGGTGCATGCGTCCCTTAGGTGAGTCAGCCGACTCACCTAAGTGCGCCCTCCTTTCTTACTTGTACATGAATTGGGTTCCCAAGTCATGTCCACACAGTCGATTTTAAACTCGTCGACCTTCAACCAATGGCTAGCGTTCATCGCATGACACTTATGTTAGCTCCCCTTGGCATGCCAGACACCCAATATAATTGAGCTTGCCCAATACAAGTCTTCCCTCATTCGTTGGTTGGACCAGAGACCTTGTCAACTTAACCGTTCGAGCAACGTCTCCCTCAGTTCCATCCAACCCATCATTTAGGTGATGCACCCCTTTCTTCGTGGAGCGCCCATCACCTACCCACATCTTCCATAAAGTCAACTCCTTAACTTATGTCGTAAGCAATCTTTTGGGTGAATTCGTTCCTTGGCATGACACACACCAAAGGAACACCAACTTCCCCATAAATGAATACTTACATCTTCTTCATTCATGACACTCAAAGAAACCATGACCAGAGTCACCTCTTGCTAATACACCATGTCACAAGGTTTGTCCACACTTCCGCAGACTCCCTCTATCAACTTGATTGCAATACTCCCAAGCTTTTGTCCAAGCTTGCTCTTCATTGTTATGGGTACACTTAGGGTTTTGGCTTTGTAAAAAAACACCAAGACACCCTCATGTGGAACAAGAAATTCCTTGGCATACTTGAGAAAATCTCATCCCAAGATCATCACATGATCGTCTAACAAGGCCACCATCAAATCCCAAGTGTCAAAGCAACTCCTGACTCTCAATGGTGTAGAACGAACCACTCCTGTCATTAGCTTCACTACTAAGTTGACCACCTTGAATGCAACGATACTTCCCTAAGACTTACAATGGAGTGATGTAGCATTTCGTTCACTTGTGAAATTATTTGTCTCTCCAGTGTCATCCAAGCCTACCACCTTCACCCCACTCGATGTTGCATCCACAAAACAAAGTCTGACTTCTTTGACTTGCGAATGTTGTTCATTGTCCCTTGTCTTGAACTCGTCCAAATGCTTCGTCAAATCCACTAACCCTTCCACCATTGCCTTTGACTGTGCTAGATGCAGTTGGCTTACTTCTTCCAAGGCTACGAGCTCCTTCTTCACAAGCTGCACTTGGTTTTTGTCCATCCATTCCAATTGTTCCTTCAATGGGAAATTCACTACAAAATGGTTAAGTTGCGCAAGAAATAAGAAATTGGCTTACCTCTGTGGTCAAGTAATTCGACTTGCCTCTTTGTTGTGACTTCACCTCTCGCTTGGGCGTCCTCTTTCATGATTGACACCACCCTTGCCGAGTTCAAAGATTCGGTTTCGTGCATGAGCTCTTTGTTGCACTCCTACCACGCACTAACGTGCTTTGTCGTCAGACAATACTTTTTGAAATGATGTCCTAAACAAACTTCACATATGATAGAACTAATATCTTCAAATGAATTTGGTTGTTTCATGACATTAACAACGGTGGACATGGATTACCTCTCCTTGGGAAATTCTAATTCTTCATCAAGGTTTGGTTTCACTATGTCATCGGTCATCACCTCCATCATGCATTTGTCACTCTTTTCGCACATAACTTGACTTATGTATGTCAAGCTTTTCTAAGACAGTTCAACAACTTCCTTAACTCATAAACTCTTCTTCGCAACTTAACTGTCTGCAAGGCGTTTTCTTTAGACTGTCCAACCCGGCAATGACCCTATCTGACTCCTTCGACCAGGTCTCCCTAGTCTTATGTCTTCACAGTTCATGATCATATATTCTCCAAGGTGCGCCCCACTACAAGCTAAAGACCTACGACGAATCTATATATCTTCAAGTTCTACTTTGATACCACATGTCACGAAGTTGACAGTGTGGTGAAGAGATCACCAAACCAACTCTAAACAACCTGCTTTGATGTGATATCTATTGCTTGTTCTGATAACACCTGTCACGACCCTGCAGTCTGCCTAAGGTTTCACCCGACAGTTGAGGGTGATGTGGCACCAAAATGTTTCATTTCGATGGCATAACTAAACCAAAACCTACTTTGTGTAGACTACACCTTACTCAAGACACACCCATACTTTTTTCTGAGTCACTTGTTCAATTACTTGTGTTCTTTACTTAACCAATTACAGAGTTCTTATACTTAGCCAAAACGACACCAAGAACATGCAACCACAATAAAGATACACAAATATGAATGGGCGGCCAAACTGGCCTAAAACCCAAGTTTTTATTACAAGAACAACAATGTCTCGAGCTTCTAGCTCGTGCCACACAAAGAAAGATAACAAGGATCTTCCACTCAGTTTACATCAATAATATAACCTTTGTGAAACACAAAGACCCCCTTTTTTGAGTTAGCCCTGCACCCTTCCTTCATTACCACAAGCATAAACTAGAGTGAGTCACCTCCCCTTCGTGCTTCATCTCTAGAACATATGTTGCCCAACTTGCCTTATCTCCTCCGTCCCCCCTTTGTTGGTTTAGAACTTGTCACTTCGTGACATCATAGATGATTTCATTTTGTCTCCCCCTTGGCATATATAGGTGCCCAACTCTCACAATTGGCACTTCTCGTTTCCTTGGAGCTGATGCAACCTTTGGCAACTCATCCACATAACCTTGGGTCGACCTTAGTCTAAGGTGCACGCGTCCCTTAGGTGAGTCAACCAACTCACCTAAGCCATCACTCCTTTCTTCTAGCCAACTTTATCGTTTTGCTTGGGCGCCTAAATCATTCCCGCACAACCTATCATCAACTTGTCGACCTTCAACCAATGGCTAACGTTTTTCGTATGACACCTTGGTCAGCTCCCCTTTGCGTGTCAGGTGCCCAAGGTGATCGAGCTTGCCCAATACAAGTTTTCCCTGATTCGTTTGTTGAACTGGGTGCCTTGTTTGTTGAACCATTCAATCAACGTCACCCTCCATTCTAGCCAAGCCATTGTTTCAGTGATGCACCCCTTTCTTCGTGGAGCGACCATCCCCTGCCCACGTCTTCTGTCAAGCCAATGTCATAACTTATAAAGTAAATAATCTTTTGGATGAAGTCGTTCCTTGGTACGACGCGTGCCCAAGGAACACCAACTTTCCCTTATATGAAGACTTTCGTATCCCCATTCGCACCAAGCCTCCTGCCTGCCCAATTCGTTTTTCTTGGTTTGTGATGGAAGTGCGCACACTCGGTCTCGACGTACCAAGACTTACAAAGACCTTGTAACAATGCATAGGCTTAAACTTGGTTGTTAGAGGCCATACCTAAGTTCCAAGAATAGATAGTTTCAACTTGCCCTCTGATCAAAATCTGGACCAGGGGTCAAATTTTAGCCCAAAAATCAATGTTCTCTGAATTGCCTCAAATTGGACGTGAGCGTATCCCTCGTCGTCACGAACCCAACGCAATTCGTTTCGTCTCAAACGGACGTCGGGAGCGAAAGATATAGCGATCTGTTCGGAAAGTCAAACAGGTAAAAAAAATGCTGACTGGGCAGTCCGTACAGTCCGTATGGCCACGTGGCAGGTCCGTACCATTATGATGACATGGAAGGTGAGTGATGTGGCACATTTTCATTGAACGGTTGTCGGCGAATCAAGTGTAGACACGTGTCATTTATAGCCAATAAGGTGTGGACACGTGGCCCAATTCATGGGCGCCACGTGTCCCTATATGGTTGGTCATTATTTTCATGTGTAAAAGTTTATGGGGAGTCCGTGGGGTTCGACCTCTGGACCTCCCCCAACTATAGCGGCTTCATAACCCTCCGCTAGCCAAAGATCCGCCAACTATTCCTTGCTAACTATGTTGTAAAACATTTATTTAAAGTTGACTTTTGTTTGAAAAGGAAAGGGGGCGGGCCGGGGCATAAGCCCCGACCCATGATTCCATGGCATAACACATGTAACCGTGTGTTTATATTACCTGCGCGCTACACCATATAATATATGTGTAATGTATGGTGCGGTTGTATAACATATATATAACCGTTGTATTAAATTCTCGCGGGGGTTTAATATTTGTTTTATGAAATTGTAATATGGTGTGCGTGTTATATTATAGCGCGGGTATAGTTTATATACATTAAACCATATGTTATAAAATGGAGCGCGGTTATGAAATGGAGCGCGGTTTAGATATGGTTGCGCCCGTTACAACGGTGTTAACCAACTTTTGCGCCCAGCCCACAGTCGCATGGGTCATATGACCAAATGCCGAGGCGGTTGGGGGCTGGAGGCGCCCTAACCGTCCTACGGTTTGCACCGTTGGCGCGGTTGCACCCGGTGCCAGGTTATAACGCGCATTGGGAGCGTGTTCCAGGTACATGCACACAGAGGTGCGTTTTGTAGAGCCAGTTCCAGCAAAGCTTGAAGGAGGGAAATGGAGGAGGCCTAACTTCTTCATCGTTTGGCCGTTTGAGGTGCCGTAAAAGCCCAGCCAGGGGTTTTTGGACGTGCTGGATCCATTGATGCTGTTTTCACAGCCATTTGAAGACTTCTTCAGCAAGTTTTTCACCATTGAAGTTTCAGGAAGCTCCAATGAACTTCAAGCCCTCTTTGATGGAGGACATGGTTTGGTGAGCCTATATTTGTTTTCTGTGATTGAATAATCATTTTTGGCTA
>JZKD02S1673715.1:348910-359306 GCA_000966675.3 Picea glauca
GGAAGATCGTCACCATCGACCAACTTACACATTACGAGCCTAACCATTCCACCAACATCGATAACATCCTCCCCCTTGTTCATGTTAGCCCGAATGATTTTCCAGTTGCCAACAAAGGCCCTGGATTATTCCAAGTCCCATCCATGTTAGGCACTTGTCAGGGTGCACCACCATTCCTAAACCCATCTTTTTCAGCACAAGTGTGTGTAGTTTCCTCTAAAGGAACTGACACAGAGGATACCATTCCTCCTAGGGAGGCCACTATCATATCTGACGTCCCACCAGTCGCAGAACTCCCCCCTCACGAGCCTCCTGCGAACTCGTCGACCCCACCAGTCCACGATTCCACCTCTCCCCAAGGACATATCCCCGTTTGGGAGACAGTTCCCCAAGCCATCACTCAAATCCCTTTCTTTTACCCTCCACCGGACATCGAAGCTTTCCAGGTAGCCGCAACGCTTACCCTACCCAATATGGTGTTAGCGATTCCAGTTTGGTATTTACATCCACCAAATATGGTCCCTCGACCATCCCTTCCCCCCCAAATAGAAGGAATCCCAATGAAAATTCCCATACTTACTCCCACCATACCCCCTACATCCCCACTCACTACCCCCCCTACCACAGCTGGGGGCAGGAGAAAGAAGAAGGAGCCCACAGCTCCACTTCCTCTGCGCATCCAACCCCCTTGCGCACTATGTGAGAAAGATGGACACCAAACCAACAACTGCCCATCTCTACCAGAGTTACGGCATTTGATTCCCCTCAATCAAACTCCCTCAACACTAACCAGTACTGCCACTACTGCCCCCCATTCAAGTAGTAAAGGGCTGGGAACCAACTTCGCTTGTGCCATATGTTTAGAATTTGGCCATTATACACACCATTGCCCATCTATCCCATACGTCTACCACACATTAGCCACAGCACGCCACACATACCTTCCCGAGTTTCCTCCGACACTCCATACCAATGCTCCTGTGAATGTGATTCATTATACTTCTTCATCAATTCTCGAGCAAAGGGGAGGTACATGCCCTCCCCCCAAACTACCGCCTGATCGCCCATAGTATCGGTGCACTTGGGATGGCATTATGGGCCCACCGTCCATATCTAAGCCCTTTTCCACACTTTCGTTTTCTTTTTGTACTGGAGCCCATCAGCTCCATTTTCCGAACCATTTTCGGCCACTTACACAGTCATTTTGGTCGGGTGATCATTTTCACTGTCCCCTGGCGACGCATATGTCCATGACACACTCAGGTACGCATGCTCATGTTCAAAATTATCAAATAAATGCTCATATGTTCGATTCTCTTCAGATATTGTTTACATCGGGTATTTGGTTTTCATGTGTGTAGGTACTTGGTCATCATACATCAACACAACCCCTTCAGGTATATACTCAACACTGGCATTTAGTCATTCCCTCTGAATCTCACTTACATCCCCAGTCACCCCCTCTGACGTTTGCCTCTAGGATCCCCGTTTCCGGCTCTGTAGTACCACCAGCTCCATTTGCATCTTCGGTACTGTCACCCGGTAGCATTCTCACCCACATGAGTTGTCCCATTCATAGCACCTTTTTGCACTTCTGACACTCATGCTGTTTTTCAAAACCCTTTAGGGATGGGAGTCCCGATATTCTTACATCATGTCACAAATCGACCACATACTCATTTTCCTCATTTTTCTAGCTTTTCCAACGAACTCCCAGATTATCTCTTCATGGTTCTATTTTTTACTGCACCTCCGTAGTATCATGAGCCTTCCATTTCATCCACAATCAGTTTTCCCACCTGCAAATTTCCCTTCATTTCATTTACCCCCTACAGAAACCCACCCATGGGGCCCCCACCCTCCACCAGTTCTCCGAGCACATTGCGCCCTACCCGGGGCAACCATATCACACTGGGGCACCCGTTTCTGTATTTGTACACTTCTCCCAACAATATTCTTTATTTATTGTACAAACGCCTTTTGTTTCCAGCAGTTATATTACCCCTTTTTGTCATCACCTCTGGCGACCTTTTTCCTGTTTTGGCAAAGCGCAACCCATGTCACCCTTGGTTGGGGCACTACTTACCATTTACCCTTACCGGCATCGTCCATATCTTCAGAGTACCCCACAGGCCATTTACTTATGTTCTCTGAATTTGTTCACCTTGTCCCGCCTCTGGCACAACTTATCCCCGGTCTTGTTGTCCCCCTGACACTCGACCTCGTTGAACGGTTGCGGCCACTTTTTATCTCCCACTAACTCCAACCAAGGGCAGTCTTGAGTCTTCCAACATCTTGACTTCATCCATGTACCTCCTCCACTTCATCACCTCACCTAGTATATTTCACGAAGCCATTTGCTTCTGGGAGTCGCGTCCCCCTTTTTGTCGACATCAGCACAGTTTTCCAGAAGGGCAACAATATCTTGATTCTCATTATCCACTCAATGAGAGATCTCGAACGGCATAGGGTGAAACCCCATTGCTCCCTGCTGTCATTGACCCCCATAACATTCGACGCCAACACTTTCTCATGTTACGGTGGGTCTTACTTTGCGACTATTGCAGTTAGTTCTTTTATTTGCCGAAGACCTCTGAAATTGGTTGGGCTATCAATGCCCACATGATCGGTGATACTTATTCCCGCAATCACTGCCTACTATTCAGATATGTTCATTTGCAGAATTGTCTTCTACCTTTATTTTCGACCGCCCCCGAGGGCACTGCAGTTGTCTACACCAACACTTCCATCATCTTTTTTGGAGTTACATAACACGAGCATGGGGCATGCCTGCCTCGTTTGTACACAGTTTTCTATTTTACACACCTCATGGAAGGTCAGGTCCTACCGGTTCCTTTTTCCTCCAACGGATCGCTCTAGATGATCCCATTATTGCTCTCTCTTACAATAACATTCTCAGTAGAATAAACATTGATGGATTTTGGCTATACGTATGCTCCTAACCTCATCCATCAGGGGGCATCTGTTATCACTGAAATTTCGTCCGCACATGGTTACAAAAACTCAACATCGTCAGACAACAATGAAGTCATTCATGGACCTGAATTAACACCAAAGCATTCATAAAAGGGTCAAAAACTATACAAAGTAGTGAAAAATTGAAGAGCGCTATGCAGGCATTGGACGCGCACGCACATGCATGGAACAGGAACACAGAAATCGCGCACATGCGCACGATGCGCAACTGTTATCGCAAAAATCCGCGCACCTGCTAAACGGTGCATTTATGAAAGTGGTTCGCCTCCCACCCACTTATGGTTCAGCTCCCAAGCCGATTTGACCCTCAAATCCGAACTGGATCTGACTGGAGGGCTAGTCAAAGACCTAGGAATGCCCTATTTGGCCTCTTTTCACACTACAAAGCAATTAAACAATAGCCCAAAGGAGTGCTATAAAGGGCCATGGATGCACCTAATTTTTTCAAGGAATTCAAAGTAATTTTATGATGCCTATATTGTTTTAAGGACTCCATCCTTGGCAAAGAACATATTGGCACCATTACATTGGACAATCCATCTCAACCATTGAGTGGATTTGTAAAGAGTTCTTTCATCACCATTTTCATTTTTCTTTTGTTGTAAGAAGAGCTAGCTAGTGGGGGTCCAAGAGCCCTCCCTTGGAGGAAGAAGGGACTCATAGTCCCCTTTCTTCTTGGTGCTTTGTTTTCACTAATAGATCAGCCTCAACATTGGTGACATGGGTCTTATGCTTCTTTTTGTTTCTATGTCCCTTTGTTCATGAATTTAGTTTTTATTGTATTTCTTAGTTTATTTCTTAGTTGTAGTTTTTATTTTCTTTCTCTAACTCTTTTCCTTCCAGCTGTCCTGCTCAGCAGACCCAACTGAGTTTGCAAGCACCTCCATTTTGCTCACCAAGGTGACGAAGGAGGCGCAACACTGATATATCTGTCACTACCACGACTACCCACTGAAACTCTGTGATGAACGCCTCTGTTGTGCCAGTTTGTCTCAACTGGGATAGATCCCTGAAGTGTATCTCAGGATCCTTCCTGTCAAACCTATCCATGAGCCTATCTGTAAACTCCCTATAGGAGGTGATGCGACTGTGACCCAATGTCACCAGTCCATCATACCACCACTTGTGTGCCTCACCCTCCAAGTGTAAGGTTGTGAAACTGATGACCTCTGTCTCGGTCATCTGGTTGAGCTTGTAATACGTGTCTAGCTTCTGTACCCAAGCTCTGGCGATGTATTTGGATGATCCGTCGAAAGAAGGGATGGTGAGTTTCCCAACTTTTCGAATGAAATCGAGGTTATGCCCCTGTTGTTGTTGTGGTCCTCCCCTCTACGGCTCTCTGGGGAGGTTCCTGAGTTTGAGTCCACAGTACTCGACTAAGGTCATGTCCTGATGGAAGTCACGACCCAATGTTGTGTACTCCCTCCTATACTCTGCAATGTCGTCAGCATGAGTGGGTGGCCTCTATGGTATCGGTGGTGGTGCTGCTACCGAGGGTGTCCTTTGGAAACTGGAAAACAAGAGTCTGAGAATCCTACTCGTAGAGGTGTATGTGCGAGAGGGTGATTGGGGTCTACTGCCTGCTCTTGATTTCCCCTGTGCTGCATGCGGGACTTGTGTATCTGGGGTGCCCACTCTAGCCAATCTATCAACCACCTGTGCCAAGGACTGAGACATGGTCTGTTGACTAGCTAACATATCGTTGATAACCTGCATGAAAGCTGCCTTTGGATCTACGGGGGCCTTGCCACTACCCACTGGTCACTCATATCTATCTTCTAGCATCCTCTTTGCCTCGCGCTCAGCCTCACGCTCTACCCTTCTCTCTTATTCTCTGTGTGCCTCTTCCTCTTCCTTTGAGCTAGGAGGAAAAGGGAGAAAATCAGGCCTAAGCCTTCTTTCTTGATGCATGTTGTAAGTGACGTATTCGTCACCTACGCGTTCACGGCCCTCTGGGTCTTCTGCTGCACTCATTGTCTTTAGTCACAGGCTGGCATGACTAAAGCTCTAATACCACTGTAATGTTCCTAACTTGGCTAGTCTAGGAAACACTGCTAATGTGTGTGTAGGATCAAAGGTTTACAGCATATAAATAATCATACAAATAATAAACGTGACAAACGACTGGAAAGTTTGTATTATAATATCTCTGTGGATTACAAAATGGCCGAATGCGGCTGAATAAACTGACAATACTCGACTAGATCAACAGTCAAAGGATCTTAGCCGGAATACAAATAAGCAACTGCGACTGAATAAAATAACAACACTTGGCTATATCAAAAGACAAAAGGATCTTAGCCGGAATACAAATAAGCAACTAAAAGATCCTTGTCACTTCGTGACGTCGTAGATGATTTCATTTTGTCTCCCCCTTGGCATATATAGGTGCCCAACTCTCACAATTGGCACTTCTCTTTGCCTTGGAGCTGATGCAACCTTTGGCAACTCATCCACATAACCTTGGGTCGACCTTAGTCTAAGGTGCACGTGTCCCTTAGGTGAGTCAACCGACTCACCTAAGCCATCCCTCCTTTCTTCCAGCCAACTTCATCGTTTTGCTTGGGCGCCTAAATCATTCCCACACAACCTATCAGCAACTTGTCGACCTTCAACCAATGGCTAACGTTTTTCGTACGACACCTTGGTCAGCTCCCCTTTGTGTGTCGGGTGCCCAAGGTTATCGAGCTTGCCCAATACAAGTTTGCCCTGATTCGTTGGTTGAACTGGGTGCCTTGTTTGTTGAACCATTCAATCAACGTCACCCTCCATTCTAGCCAAGCCATTGTTTCAGTGATGCGCCCCTTTCTTTGTGGAGCGACCATCCCCTGCCCACGTCTTCAGTCAAGCCAATGTCGTAACTTATACAGTAAATAATCTTTTGGGTGAAGTCGTTCCTTGGTACGACGCGCGCCCAAGGAACACCAACTTTCCCTTATATGAAGACTTCCGTATCCCCATTCACACCAAGCCTCCTGCCTGCCCAATTCGTTTGTCTTGGTTTGCGGTGGAAGTGCGCACACTCGGTCTCGACGTCCCAAGACTTACAAAGACCTTGTAACAATGCATAGGCTTAAACTTGGTTGTTAGAGGCCATACCTAAGTTCCAAGAATAGATAGTTTCAACTTGCCCTCTAAGGCTGAAGATAACCCCACCCGCTCCTACTACCTCACATTCTTACAAATTATAAACTAAATTGTAAAATTGAATTTTAATTCTAAATTATTTTTTAAAATTAATAATAATAAATTATAAAAATTTCTATAGTGTCATATCGTTGTTAAAAATACTACAATTAAAATAATTAAAAAATATTTAAAATGGAAACTTTGTTAATTAATATGTTAAACGTGTATATATAAGTTAGTTAGTCAATAAGGCGTTTAATTGTCAACTAACTATAGTTCCGTCTAAAATGAGTTTGCTTGAAAATTTTGTATTTTTATTATTAACATGGCGTTATTGTGAACACGTCACACTTAACGGAAAATTATAAAAATATAAATATTCCAAAAATATGCACGAGGATTTGAAATTTTAAAATAACATGATGTAATGTGACGTTAATGGAGTAAAGTAAGTAAAAATAGGTGCGTTTCGAAGCTTTGGCCATGGCTATGGTGTCATTTTGATGTTACATTTATACACGTATAAGAAATTTGGAAACAAAAAATAATATTATATAAATACCACATATTTTTAAAAATAAATTCACCAAATAAAATAAATGAAAATACATGTACTTTAAATGCTTTAGCCTTGAGAGATAGATACGTAACAAATCTCCTCTCATATTATAAATATACACTTTTTAGAAAATCACTCATATACGCTTGTAATCCCCCCTCCGCCAACTTGAATGTATATGGCGAATAATGTTACATGGTAAATAATTTTTAAAATAAAAATGTATCATATTAATTAATTACACAGAAAGGCGTATACCTATTGGAGATGGGTACAATTAATCACCTTTTAATCTAAAATTCTAATATGATGGCTAACGAGTTCTAAGGAGAGAGTTGGGCTACAACACCGTCTAGATTTCGAAAATATAATCAATATTTAGGATCCCGTAACAATCCAGTATTTCGGAGATACGTGAAAACATAAATGTTGATGAGTTCGCTGCTGGGATTGGATAAAATTATTTATGAGAGTATGAAATATTGATTATGCAATTAATTTAAATTTTTGAACAACGTGAAAGCTACAATAACACCTCAAACTTTTAAACCAATAATAATTTAAAAAATAAGTTATTTTTTAGATTAAAAAATAAAAAATTGCATTTCTTATGTAGAATATTAGGCTTTTCATGGAAAATTTTTAACTCAATGGAAATTAATGTCAAATCAATAGCAAACTCATTGCTATAGTCAGACTTTGGCAGGGACTAATAATAATAAAGGGGTCAAAACGTATAGGATCTTATCTAGCATCATCAACTTGAGAAGGATCTTAGTTAATCCAATAGAATGCACAGACATAATAAGCCTCCTCAAATAATTCAAAATTGTGTCTCATTGTTGAGAATTGTATTCTGATGGACATTTAGACTTATGACACAAAGACATGCCTCACAAAACTATACAAACTAAGTATAATTAAGGATTCTAAGGTAAAGAAATTCCCATGAGTTCCTCCATTCTAGAAGAATTTTGGAAGAAAATTTAAGAATTGCATAAAAACTAAGTAATGGAGGAGTGAAAGGTAAAGCAATTGCTATGAATCCCTCAAATCAAGAAGAAACTTATAGGACAATTCACAAATTGCTTGAATAAAAATTTATATGCCTTAACAATTCCATTATGCTTGTGTAGGTTTTCTAATCAATAATCATGCCAAAAATGTCAGAAAATGACCGCTAATTATCAATTATAAAACTCTTAATCGCATCAAGATCTTGCTATCCTTTCCTATTTAAAATAAGGATTTGACAGTTCAAAAGGTTGCTAAGTGCGAATATCTTTTCAAATTTTAATTGCAAGTCATGTTGTTATCATAGTAAAGTTGCAGAAGAAGATATGCATAAAACTATGTTCACAATCCTTGGTGGTCATTATGAATGGCTTGTTATGCGCTTTGGTTTCAAAATGCCATAGATTAGTTTTAGTGTTGCATGGATTTTGTCTCTCAAGGATGTGAAGACTTGTGAGCATATATATTGATGATATGTTTGCTTCTCCTGCTTCAACCAATGACCATGTAGTGCATATAACTCAATTCAAAGAAAGGATTTACAAGCATGGCATTGTTCTCAATAAGAAACAAAATTGAGGTTTTCAAAATGAAATTCAACTACCACAACATCAAACTTGGTAAATGGGATAGAAATGATTGTAGAATCGCAAATATGTTTTTATACGTAGGATGTACAAGCACGGTGATAATTAAACGATCTACCAAATCCACTTATGAGCATTCCACCAGTGTTTCTTAATACATATTTTTCTAAAAAAAAGTGGAAATCCCTGTTTGATAAAGAAATGATGGTATCTCACTATGTCACGAACACTATTTGCATTGATTTTGAACCAGCCATACAACAACAAAAAATTATGGATGTCATTGAGTGTTCTTTCTCCTTAGCCATCCTTCACATCTCGCTTATCAGAGACAATGAGAATGTACAATCATTGTTCAAAGACTTTAATGACATTGACCAAGTGGGCCCCATGATCTAATACGAAGATTCGATCAATAGATGTATGTGTGGAGAAAATGATTGTGTTTTATTTAATGATAACATAGAGCTAGTAGTTGCTTTTGCAAAAGTTGCTAGTCACATAGTGATAGTTCCCTTGGTGGGAATAACATTAAATACAGTAAGATTTCAGTCTGCTCGGGTTGGCGATCGACACGCTGACAAGTCTTGCTCGCGAACCGAAGGTCCGTGAGAGCATCCGCGGTACTGCTGGAGTTCTTCCTAATCTCTTCTCTCTGTTTTTCATGGAGAGGATAGATAATAACAATCAGGAGCTCGTCAACAAGGCAAGAGAAGCCCTGGGTTTTATTTCACTCGAGAAAGAACACAACTGCGAAATAATGATAAACATTAAGCTGGACGATCACCAGAATTTGATCGCAAGGCTGATCTCCGTGCTGAACGAAAAGGTGCAGGGTATTTATGCAGCAAAAATTCTTCGCAATCTGCGTGCATACGCAGGACCAGATTGCGTTGAATTGAGGGAAGAGTGTATTGAATTTCATCGTTTGAAATTTAAAGTATTTCATTACGTGTACACCTATTGATAATGGGCAGATTTAATAGGGGTTTAGTGCTTAATAAGTTTTCTATGTATAGGATTAAATATGGCTGGAATATTCTTAGTAGTCACACAAAATCAATGGCTGTGATTTCAATTATTAACTTCCTAGCGATTATAAAGACATCCGTTTTATGTGTTTACTTTTTTACATTTACCTAATCATATTTAAAAATTACTTTGATAGCTAACTGATTGCCACGTAAGTGACTAACATAAATTAAAATATTAACACCAGATAAATGAAGCTCAACCGTTTATTTGTTAATCAATAATAAAATTTAATATATTCTTTTAAGGATTCTTTTCATATTATCAAACTTTCGACGTTGATCAACCACAATTATGTGGCTGTGCTAGTTCGCAAAACAATTTCATGCTATCGATTCATTTCTTTCTTATAATATTTTTACAGGTCGTGGATCTTGTGCCTCTTCTCCTCAATGACAAGTCATAATCTGCATAATGATGAATTAGGTCGCTGACCCTTCTTTTATAGCTTTCCAAAACCCTAAATCATGTTGAAACCCTAATTCTTTGTTGATTTCCAAAACCCTAAATTATGCTGAAACCCTAATTCATTGTTGACTTCCAAAACCCTATATCACTGTTGAAACCCTAATTCATTGTTGACTTCTATTTTTAGCTCATAATGACTTAAAAGCGCTTTTAACCCTTTTTAGCTCAATGTCACTTTCTGAATATAACACCTGTGACTGGAGTGACCTCTAGTAACCTTGTTTACCTCTCTTTGGCCCTGGCTATAGTCTAACGGGGTCATTTAGACCATTAAGCCTCATCTTCTTGAGCTCTTATTTGGAAAGGGACATTACAGTCCTCCCTTCCCAAAATTGCGTGTCCTCAAACAATACCAGTCCAAGGTGCTGCAACACCTGCTCGCTCTCCCAAGTAGTGTCCTCTACTGGAAGCCCTCTCCATCTAATCAAACACTCTCTGATGACCCTGCTCCTTAGTTTCCGCTCCCAGAACTCCAAAACCTCCTCTGGAACTAAATCCAACTGTCCCTCCTTATCCAACGGGGGAAGCTCCTCTGATGTGTTAATGAATTGTCCCACTGCCTTTTTGAGGCAAGACACGTGAAACACGTTATGAATCTTTCTCCCCTCTG
>JZKD02S1673715.1:367182-379562 GCA_000966675.3 Picea glauca
GGCAGCTTGGAGGAGCCCTAGAAGGGCTAACGCCTGACTTCTAGATGCTGGACTAGCCCAAAAAGGGCCAACGTCTCCCTCAGAAGGGCTTGACGTCCCACCTTTTGCTCATTTTATGTCTTTTACTTAGCAATTAATGTAAAAAATAATGTAAATTTTGTAGTCAGCCTTGTCAGTTGTTTTAATGACCTATTTTGTAAATTAAAGGTCATGGAATCATATATTTTGAGGACGTTTTTCCCTCATTTGGACATAACACAACTCACTCTCTTGTGAGATACTATTTCTTGCGCCCTACTTGGGTATTTTTGGTGTTTTAAAGTGAGGCGCTACTCTTGGAGGAGGATTTCTCTTGGCATTTATGACATTTCTCTCATGGAAGGTTTACAACTAGGGTTTGCATGTGCTTTTCTTCATGATATGTAAGTGTTTTTCCTGCAAAACTTCTTAATTGAATGGTTGTAGGTTAGTATTCTTGCATTTACTTATAAATTTGTTGATTTTAAAACCCTAGGTAGCAAGCACACAAGTAGGTCATTGCTATATGTCCCCTTTTTGAGAAATAATTTTCAGCCATTGAAAAAAGAAGACATAGCCCAGTCGTTGCTACACTTTTCTTTCTTTTTTCTGAGCTAGAGTTGAAGTTATAGGTTGAAAAGAGGAGACGTCCTAGGCCTATTTAGACTACACCTAGGGTTTCACCTTCTAGGGTTTGAAGGCCTTGCCTTTGCAACACTTTCTCCCTTAATTTATACTTTAAGCTAGCCGTTTTGCCAAGTGTATTTAGAGAAGGAGGAAAGAGCACGAGGCCTTGCTTAAGCAACACCGGAGTGAGCCTCTTTCCCCTAGGGTTTTTATTCTAGGGCCCTGCCATTGCAGCACCATAGAACCCTACCTTCCAGTCTCTAAGTTTTAATCCTCCCGAGACTTTGTGCCCTTGCTTTTGACTCCATATACCCTAAGGCACTGGTTAAATCTCCAACGTTGAGCCTTTAGTGTGCAAAACCATCTTTTAAAACCCTAAATTCAAAACCCTAACTAACATTACTAACAAAATAAAGGCTAACGTCATAGTGAATATCTCATCTTGACGCAACAAAGGTGTAATAATAATCAATTGAATGATGACGTCAAGCATTTACTGAACAAATTATTGATTGGATATACTGTAGGCTTGATCATTTGGTAGATATTGATGAATTAATGATCTTTCATAGGCTAAATAACATAACGTTGACTTTCATCTTGTATCTATTTCATTGCTTATTGAATTAAATCAGATAGTTAAAGAAGTACTAACCCCTGCAATATACATATTGTCTTGTTATTATCTTGTTCTGGACAGGTGTTTTCAACAGGGCCTACACTTCTTTTATTGGTTGATTGGCCGGACTATCTAATACTGGTGGTAACCTGCGAGGAGGGAAATCTTAACACTTGACCTTGTATCCCTTGCCTCTTCAAACCCTGGGTTACCGAGGACGTCTCCCCTGGGATAACCTCCCTAAATAGAAAGAACCTCCCCATCGAGGTGACATTGGGTGGGGAAGGTTCCTGTTACGATAGTTTGTCCTCTATCCTATAGCCTGTGACCTAAAATACAAACTGTGCGATAACAAGTTTCATTGTGATTAACCATTTTAATGGTGGGATTTTATGTATATAAGTACATACGTGGGAGATTTAGCCTTATGGGTCAAATCCTTGGGTTTAATATATATGATATGTTTATACTCAATGTCCCTGTTGGGTCAAGCATACTATCGTCTATGTTGATGGTTTATCTTGGTTACCACTCATCAAGGTAGGATATATACGAAAGGTTGTGCCTTCCACTAACTCAGTATGTCGGGTTGTTCCCTCCCCTAGGTATGTAAGGCTTCACCTTCCCTGGGTCTGTTCTCCAATAAATCATATATCCATATCTAAGGGGCTATAGATTTCTAATATGACTGAATTATTACTTTTCTCAATAAACCCACAGTTGACAAGTCCACTATCAAGGAGGCATGAGAAATACTAACATATCTCTTGCAAACCCAACCCAATAATGCATACCTTCCCCACTCCAAGACTGATTGACCTACCATGCCTAGTTCCGAGGATTGGTCCCATCTCTTTGGCAAGAGGAGGGCTAGGAAAGGTATGACCTTGTTTTAGTGAGGATCCCAACCTTATCTTGGCTTACCCAAGACATTAGATTAAGGAATAGTTGACTAATTTACCTACCACTTACTAAACCTATTTCCATCCTAAGGAAGAGTTGGCATAAGCTTTCCTTTCGGCTTGCCTTCAATTTATCGACCTATCTGGTAATAAAATCACTATATGGATTGTAAGGGAGAGAGGCAAAGTGAAAACATAACCTTTGCATTAAGGGTTCATCCAAATTTTACGAGCATAACGAAATGACTACAAATTATTACTAGATGCTTAACACGGAATAACAGAGATACAGTAAAATTGGTTTTCTATTCAATAAGGAAATCAGTTGAAAATGTAAAATGCAGCGGAAAACAAGCTTGTTGGAATGGTGGCGGCTTATCTCTGAGAAGAGATGTGACGACTACTCTCATTTGCAAGAAGATCATTACAATGAGGCTCTCAAGGCCTTTTTACAATAAACAGGAGTTTCAAAAACCCTAAACATCCAAAAACCTAACCCTAGGAGATGAAGCGCCAAAAGTCATGTGGGCCCCGTTTGGGTAAGTCAGTACATCAACTTCTCGGGGTCGTAACTTTTGCATACGATCTCCGTTTTAGGCATATGATAGCCCATTAGAAATATCTATCCAAGGACTACAACAGTTGTACAAAATTTGATGATGAAATTTACCTCAAAAAACGTCGTTTAGGGCCTCAAAACAGCTCCAGAAGTTCAGGACCCGAAAAACTGCTAAAAATAGTAAATTATCAAAATTGCTAGAAAGTTGTTTTGAGCCAGTTGGAAAAGCTGGGTGGCCACCGATATCCACCTGGATCAATCCTCCATCCTTAGGAAGCAATGGTCTCCATTGCGTTGATTTCCCCCATCAGATGAGGAAATTTCTGCTGAGTTTGGCCCCGGGTGAGCCACTTGCCTTGGTGTAGGAGTTGCCTTGTTTTGACGACTCAATAAAGCTGGATCCTTTATTGTCGAGTGCCCTTGATCTGTGTGTCCACAATCTGATCACTGGATGTATGTTCTATGTAGTCGGGGTTGAGCTCTGTTGGTGTTAGATGTTCTGCTATGTCTGAGGTGTCCAATAATGGTGGGAAATAAGGCTGAAGGAGGTCCATGTTGAACACTGGGTGCAGGCCAAGGAAAGGAGGAATGTTGAGAGCAAAATAATTATCCCCCACAGCCTTGGTGATAGTGTACGACCCATAACGGAGTGGGCGAAGCTTCCAATGGGGTCCTGTAAGGTGTTCTTTCTGCAAGTGCAACCAAACTTTGTCGCCCACCTGAAACTTATGTGGAACCCGATGTTGATCATGGCATTGCTTGTACTTGTCATTAGACTATTATAGGATATCCTGAACCTATTGGCAGATGTGCTAGATCCTCTCAATGAACCAGGTGGCTTTGTCAGCCTCAGTTGGAGCAGGAGAGGAGTCAATCGAGGTGACCGCAAGGGGAAGTGCAACATCTATGGGACCTAATGGCTGGAATCCCAACCCCACCTGAAAGGGGTTGTGGTCGGTTGAGCTATGCAAGGCTCGGTTGTAGCTATGTTGGACATAGGGAAGACTCTCATCCCATGTGTGAGGGTGCTTGGAATTATACATGCGCAGGATATGCACGATCATTCGATTTACGACCTCAGTTTGGCCATTTGTCTAGGGGTGGAAGGCCGTGGATTTGGTGAGCTTGGTGTCCAGCAGTGACCAGAGGCTCGACGAGAATGTGCTGAGAAATCAACTGTCCCAATCCGAGACAATGGTTTTTGGGATTCCAAAATGTACCCAGACTCGTTCAAAGAAGAGCTTGGCAGTGGCTTCTGCTATGATGCTCTTCTTGCAAGAAACCAAAATTTCCATCTTAGAAAAGCGATCGACAACCACAAAAACACGGTCATTTCCCCACTTGGTGGATGGGAGGCCCGACATGTAGTCCATTGAGATGGATTCCCATGGTCTGTCAGGAGTAGGAAGAGGGGTGTACATGCCCTGTTTCTTAGTGGTTGGTTTGGCAACAGCACAGGCAGTGCAAGACCTGATATACTTGTTGACCTCCTGTCGAAGTTTCGGCCAGTAGAAATGTTTTTGTAGCATCGCCACTATCTTTTCAACGCCAAAGTGTCCTACCACCTGACTATAGTGGGCTTCCTAGATCAGCCTCGCTCGCTCACTTGAGGGAACACATATATGGACCAGAAGACACAACAACCCATTCTGAAGATGGAAATTATCGACAACTGCCTTTGCACCCAACATTTGGTAGGTGGTGGCGAATATTGGGTTTGTCTCATAGAGTTGGGGCCATCCGGAGGTCTCATGGCCGCAGGAGTCTAGCACTGTGGTGAGTGCCGCGATTGGTGGTCTACTGAGGCAATCAACAACGCGGTTGGTGCTTCCTATTTTATACTTGATGTTGAGGTGGAATTGCTGCAAGTATGTGGACCACTTTTGATGGCGGTCATTCTGCAATTTTCCTTGTGTCTGCATGAACTACAGTGGCTTATGATTAGTGTGGATGATTGTCTCCCTCCCAAGAATGTAATGTCTCCACTGGCGGCAGGATTGCACAATGGAGTACATTTCTTTGTCGTAAGTAGCGTACTTACAGACAACATCTGATGGTATCGCACTATGATAGGCCACGGGGTGGCCGTGCTACATAAGAACGACACCCAGAGCATAGTCTGAAGCATCAATCTCAATCTCAAAGGGTTGTTGCAGGTCTGGTAGTGAAAGTACTGGGGCTGAGCACAAGCATTGCTTCAAATCATCAAACGCTTGTTGTTGGTGCTGGCCCCACACAAATTTCTCCTTACCACCACCCCTGGTTATTTGGCTGAGGGCCCATGCAATATGGGAGAATCCCAACACAAACCTGCGGTAGAAATTGGCAAGGCCCAAGAAGCTTCAAAGCTCAGTGAGTGTGGTTGGGGTTGGCCAGTCATGGATGACTTGGATCTTGGTTGGATCCACATGTACGCCATGTTTATCAATGATGTAGCCTAGGTAATGGAACCTGTCCATGCCAGAGGAGCATTTTTCCAAGTTGGCATATAGCTTGTGCTGTCGCAGGGTGTGTAGAACCTGTTGAATATGCTGCAAGTGTTCGGCCCAAGTCTTGTTGTAAATGAGAATGTCATCAAGATACACCACTACAAAAGTATTGGTGAATGGTTGCAGGATATTGTCCATCATCCTCATGAAAGTGGTTGGAGTGTTTGTTAGACCAAAGGGCATGACCAACCATTCAAAAAGGCCTTCCTTTGACTTGAAGGCGATCTTCCATACATATGTTTGTTCTATCAGGACCTGGTGGTAGCCAGAATTTAGATCAATCTTACTGAAGTATTTGGCCCCAATGAGTTGATCAAGGAGGTCGTCGATTCGGGGAATCGGGTTACAGTTTCTGACTGTGATTTTATTCAGAGCCCAATAATCAATGCAAAGTCACCAGGTTCCATCTTTCTTCTGTACCAACACGATTGGGCTCCCACAAGGTGATGAGCTAGGACGGATGTGCCCCTTGTGGAGAAATTCTTGGATCTGTCGTTTGATCTCCTCATTCTCTAACAGAGAGTGGCGATAGACTGACCCATTGGGCAACGGTGCGTCAGGGGTCAAATCAATGGGGTGCTTGACCTGACAGTGCAGAGGTACCCCAATAGGTGAGGAGAAGATATCCGAGTATTCTTCCACGAACTTATCTGCTTGCTTCTACTGTGTGGAGAGCTCAGCCGCAAAGACCCTAGATGTGGTTGTGATTTTTCTCTCATTCTAAGAGCGAATCATGAAGAAGACAAACTTCCCCATCTGAGAGATGACCTTTCTACATTACTTAGCAGAGATCAAGGAAATAACACTAGGTGGGACAACCTCAGGTATCCTATACAATTTCCTATTCAAAGTAATAATAACACTATGAGGCATGGACTCATATACATCATGATGTTTCCATAAATAAGGTTGACCCAAAATAACATCACAAAATTTGAGAGGAGAAACATCACACAATACCTCGTCTTTGAAGGGCTTGATGTCGTACGACAGTCGACACTGTTGGCTGACGTGGAGATCGCTTCCTTGGCGGAGCCATCCAATGGTGTAGGGTTGTGGGTGCGGCGTTGTCGGCAGGGCCACCCGCTTGACAACCTTTGCTGAGATGAGGTTCTTCTGGCTACCACTATCAACGATGAAGTGCAGTGGGGTGCCTTTTACCCACATCTATGAATGGAAGAGGCACTCTCCTTCTTCTGGCTCGACTGGTTCACCATGTTGGATCTTGGTGGTAGCAACGGTGGCACTAGGTTCTGCGTCAATGATCTGTCTTCCCCTTTCTAGTTCTGACTCAAAGTCAGAACCTACATCTGATTCA
Organism: Picea glauca; assembly: GCA_000966675.3. Lineage (NCBI taxonomy): Eukaryota > Viridiplantae > Streptophyta > Pinopsida > Pinales > Pinaceae > Picea > Picea glauca. The sequence continues at coordinate 373,715 of JZKD02S1673715.1, forward strand.
GAGGCTTTCACTTCAGCCACCAGCGTCTACTTTGAGTGGCAGTCAGCAGTGTTATGCCAAGAGCTCTTATGGAAGTCGCACCACTTCCCAGTATCTTTCTTTGTCTTTCTGGTGTCCTTCTTTTCTTACGGCTTGGACTGGTTGTCCTGATACTGTCCATCTTTTCTCTTTCCTTTTTTCTATGGGTTGGGACCGCCCCTTCCTGGATTTTGTTGTGAGGGGTTCCCCGGCCCAAATTGTCACTTCTTTTGTTTGAGCTTCTGCTCATTTTGACGGCATATCGGTAGGTCGCACCCAAGGATGAGATGTCCAGAAATTTCATTTTGGTCTAGATGTATCTATGCATAGCACCGCGATACTTGAGCACCAGATGTCTCTCTGAATCTTTGATACCCAGCTTGGTGCGCAAGGTATGGAAGATATTTGTGAAATATGGCACTGCTTGGTCTCTTTCTTACCGCAGTGTGGTCCATTTGGTATACAAGTCGTCATAACTTCCGACAGGGTAGTATTGTTTTTTAATAGCATCCCTAAAGGATTCCCAGGTGGTCGTGACTGTAAATAATGAGGGTTCCTCTATTTCCTTTTGCTCACAAAAAGTTTCCCACCAATCTTTGACATGGGGAATGGCTTTAAGGAGTGCAAAAGTAATCTTTTCTTTATTCGAAAAGTTATGGACAGAGAAATACCCTTCTAGTAGATTCAACTACTTGTCTACAGCATCTGTGTCTATCTGACCTTCAAATATAGGAATATCAAATTTTATTTGTACCTTGAAGGGGGCGGTGCCTCCGCTCGAAGAAGATGCATCGCCTGTTGGTAGTCGCCGAAGGATTTGCGCGAAATTATCCATCATCTCGTTCCTCTGTTGCGTGAGGGCTTCCTCAATCAACAGTTTGAAAGGATCTCCTGTCCTATCATCTTTCTTTTCTCCTTCCATGAGAGGTCTCTTGGGTGTGCAAGAGCATTTGTCCTCAAGTGAAACATGCTCGAGACCCAAATCTTTGTACTTCGACCTCGTTGGGGACATGCATTAAGACGACAAGGAGCAGACCGCTCTGATACCACTGATCCAGATTTTATGAGCAGAATGAAATGACTACAGATTATTACCATATGCTTAACACAGAATAACAGAGATACAGTAAAACTGGTTTTCTATTCAATATGAAAATAAGCTGAAACTGTAAAATGCAGCGGAAAACAAGCTTGTTGGAATGGTGGCGGCTTATCTCTAAGAAGAGATGTGACGGTTGTGTTCATTCGCAAGACGATCATTACAATGAGGCTCTCAAGGCCTTTTTACAATAAACAGGAGTTTCAAAAACCCTAAAAATCCAAAAACCTAACCCTAGGAGATGAAGCGTCAAAAGTCATGTGGGCCCCGTTTGGGTAAGTCAGTACATCAACTTCCCGGGGTCATAACTTTTGCATACGATCTTCATTTTAGGCATATGATAGCCCATTGGAAATATATATTCAAGGACTACAACATTTGCACAAAATTTCATGATGAAAATTTGCAACCGCAACATACCCAAAAAAACGTCGTTTAGGGCCTCAAAACAGCTTCAGAAGTTCAAGACCCGAAAAACTGCTAAAAATAGTAAATTATCAAAATTGCTAGAAAGTTGTATTGATCCAGCTGGAAAAGGTGGGTGGCCACCGATATCCACCTAGATCAAGGGTAAAATAAATTAATAAGAACTCTTGGAAGAACTCTCTACTTTTACGCCTACTCTCGTACTACCCATTTGATTGGGTTCTATTATCCTACATGTCCTTCTTAATCAAACTATGCTTACTCCCTTTTCTTTCTTACTTTCCTTTTATCCTTGTTACATTAGGAAGAGGAAACATGATCCAATGAAAAGTTTCATAAATTGATTAGTTAGAGTAAGAACTAGCTACTCCCTTTTTACCAAACCAAACCACTCTACCTCATAACCACATAAATTAGCCTCTCTTACTAATATTACTTCTATCCTTCCCCACTTATTATGCTCTTATTCATCTCTATCATATTAACCATCCATATTGGAGGGAAAATAACTCATGCTATGAGGGCCTTCATTACAGGATGGATGTATTTCTTTTTACTGTCTTTCTTAGGTGAGCTTAGTGCTAGTTAGTGTTGGGCTTAATAATTATGGTGCTTGGTGGTGGTGGGATTAATGGTGGTCTTAACGGCTCATTGGGTCGTGGTGGTGGGCTTAATGGTTTTCTTAATGGCTCAATAGTTGACTTAAGGAATATTCATAGATGGGGTTTAAAAAGCTAACCTTATAAAGAAGATGTGGGTGTGATATAACAGGGGTGGTGAAGTCTTCGAAGGTTTCCAATGGATGGATTACATGGAAAGAAAAAATTACATATGTGAGAATTTTTTTAGTGGTATCCTTGCAATATTATTTGAAAATTCAAACCATATAAGGAGTTTCAAATTAAAAAAAAAAAAAACTTTTTCAATTAGTTGTGAGTGATGAAACTTATATTAATATTGAGTCTCGGGTTCAAAAAAACTTAAATGGGTGTTGATAAGTCTTAATATGAGTCTTTGACTATTTTGATGGTATAAAAACACATCAAAGCAAGATGGCTTAGCCAAAGGAACGCTATAAGGAACATTTCCAAAAAAAAAAAATTAAAATTTTCTAAAAAAATGTAAAATATTAATAAAACACCATAAGTGAAAGAAAATATGATATTTTATAAGTTTGAAAACATATTATTATTACTAAGACAAAATTGATTGATATGTAGAGCAACAAACCTCAACATCGTGATAAAAAAATCACTTTAGTCTAAGGGAGATATATTTCAAAATTGTTGGTGGTGGTTTGTTGAGTCGGTGAAATTAAGGTGCTACTATTACTTTTTCAAGCCTTTCCAACAATATGCTCTTCTTAGTTATATATTTGTACTTTTAGAAAGTGATTAAGTTAGGTGAAAGTGCAATATGACTTTAGGAAAATATATACCTTCTACTCACATCTTTTTAATCAAAATTTTTTGAATTAAATGGAATATTTAATTACACTAGTGATCATACTCCCAGATTGGGGAAGGACACACTTACATACTCCCAGATTGAGGAAGGACACACTTACTATGTAAGAATAAAAATAAAGTAGCAAAAAAATCATTTAAACTTTACACCAGTACCTTCTTAAGCATTAATAATACCTTTACCAATACATCATGGGATTAAACACATATTAGATCATAAATAATATTTTTATTGTAAAACTAAGAATTTATTAACATATAAAAATATTGTAAAAATAATCAGTATAATTGTACCATTATCATTATCTTCTTAATCAAAGAATTTTGAATTAAATGAAATACCTAATTACACTAACGATCATACTCCCAGATTGGGAAAGGACACACTTACATACTCCCAGATTGGGAAATGACACACTTACTATGTAAGAATAAAAATAAAAATAAAGTAGCAAAAAAATCATTTAAACTTTACACCAGTACCTTCTTAAACATTAATAATACCTTTACCAATACATCATGGGATCAAACCCATATTAGACCATAAATAATATTTTTATTATAAAACTAAGAAATTATTAACATGTAAAAATATTGTAAAAATAATCATTATAATTGTGCCATTATCATTATATTTAATTAACAAAAGCGATGTAGAAGCATTCTTCACACTATAACTCAATATAATATTTTTGGTACATAGTGAAGTTTGGTCAACCATTGGAATGTGAAGCATTTTATTTGGAATTTGAATACTTAGGGTTGTTGTAAGATCAAAAGTTATGGAGTACAAGCATAAATATGAAGTTTGTGAATGAGCAAACAACCTTCAATCTCGTCTTTTATTTTGTTTATGTATTGTGGATGGTTGTTTGATTTAGACACATGTGAATAGAGTATGTGGATGTAAAGAGGCTTGAGAATATTTGGCCATTAATTCAATAAAGATGTTGTATAACTATGTGGTTGTTTTTTATGAGTGTTTCGTAGTGTGCGTAATTTCGTTGTGGATGTTTATTATTTAAATGGTTGCTTGTGGTGTTATTTTTTTGTGCATCTTTGTGTGTAGACTTCTTTTCACCATGTGGTATCAGAGCAGGTTGGTCCTATAGTTGGGGAGGACCATATTGACCTTGGTCCTATATTGAGTACTCTATCAAATTTCCTTAGGTGGGGAACTTGCAGGAGGAGATCCTAAAACAAAACTAGAGTGATGGCGTAAAGAGTAATAGGTCATGAAATACCTAGGAGAATAGAGGGTGTAGAAGACGTGGATGCCTTACAGTGATGGTGATGATAATGATGGAAAGAATGGATGGCATGGAGGCATCCTAGGGGAGAATTATTGCTCATGGAGTGCATATCATAAGTGATGATGAAGTGGAATCATAGAAAGCAAGACGAGCCAAAAGAGCAAGTGATAGTTGAAGAAAGAATTATCAGAGCAATTGGAGGTATTGGATGTAGACCTAAACTTGATACTCTTGTTTATTCTAGAACTTTAAATCTTGAGGAATGAATAGACTAGATAGGAGAAACAAAAATTTTCTTGAAATTTGAGAAGATTAGAGATCCTATGAGGGTTAGGTTTGCTTGTACAAAATTGAAGAGTCATGCTTCTTTGTGGTGGGATAAGCTGCAATTGAATATAGAAAGTAGTGGTATATAGAAGATTAAAACCTAGGATAGGATGGTATCAAAGTTCAAGATTAATTTTTTTCTAAGGGATTACACTTAAAGTTTGTTGAGAAGATTGCAAAATTTGTAGTAGCTAAAGATGTCAGTGAACTTGGAGTACATCGAGGAATTTCACAGACTTTATATAAGGTCTAGACAAGATGAGGAGAGTATGAAATCCATTGCTAGGTATATAAATGGTCTAAGTTATGTCATTCAATATGAGTTTAATGTTTTGAATTTCCATTCAATGGTAGAGGCTTATCAACCATCCTTGAGATATCAAGAGAAATTGTTGAGGGAAAAATATACCATGAGGAGAGGTCCAGGGTTTGGATCTGGGCAACATAGAAAAAATTAATTTGAAGAAGGTGAGAGTCGAGAAGTTATGATGTGGGTAAAGGTGGTGATTCAAAAAGAGGTAGAAGTAGAGGAGGAAAATTTGAAGATTGTAACATCTCTCTCTTGCGCGCACATGATTTGACTTATTATTTGAGGACACTTATGTGCAAGTGATCTGGTTCATTATATGATTGTCTGCTTCGCTTATGGATTCTGATGATGATGCTTATGGGTTATGATGTTATGTTATTTGATTATCTATGTATAGATAGGTGTTATCGATGGGTTTCTCCTGAGTGTGTAGGACACTTAACAGATTGGGAATGTCGATGGCATCGGTGGACCTCCTTAGACTCTGGATCGAGTCGGGGAGTGGATTGTACATGGTTTGGGTATTTCAGTTTTTGCATATGTGACATATGAGAAAGTATAGTATGATGTTGTTATGGATCGTTGATGTGTTTTGTCGATGGATGTGGGATGACGATTGCTTACTAATCAGACTCACATTAGGAGTAAAGGGGCCATGCACAACAACTGGATATTGAGGGAGAGGTGTGGCAGTAGCCCTACCACAACCTACTAGCACTCTCGTCATGGCTCGAATTGTAGGTTAACGATTACCTAGTTCGAGAGATCCATGATGTCATGAGGGCAGACTGAGACAATCGCTCACGAAGATTCTAAGCGGTGCTCAATAAGGCAAGGTCCTTATTCCTTAGAGGCCCTTAGTCTCTCACAAGTTCACCTAATGGAGTATTGACTCCGAGGATTGGACAGCTACCAAAATCAATCAAAGGCATGTGGCACCCTTGGATCA
>JZKD02S1673716.1:36551-58312 GCA_000966675.3 Picea glauca
GCGCCGAGTAGGCGAGGTTGCTTATGAGTTAGAGCTTCCAGAGGGGAGCAAGATTCATAACGTGTTCCACGTATCTTGCCTCAAAAAGGCAGTGGGACAATTCATTAGCACATCAAAAGAGCTTCCCCCATTGGATGAGGAGGGGTAGTTGGAGTTGGTTCCAAAGGAGGTTTTGGAGTTCCGGGAGCGGAAACTGAGGAGCAGGGTCATCAGAGAGTGTTTGATCAGATGGAGAGGGCTTTCAGTAGAGGACGCCACTTGGGAGAGCGAGCAGGTGTTGCAACACCTTGGACTAGTATTGCTTGAGGACAAGCAATTTCGGGAAGGGAGGACTGTAATGTCCCTTTCCAAATAGGAGCTCCAGAGAGGAGGCTTAATGGTCTAAACCGCCCCGTTAGACTATAGCCAGGGCCAGAAAAGGGGTAAACAGGGTTACTAGAGGTCACTCCAGTCAAAGGTGTTATGTTCGGAAAGTGACATTGAGATAAAAATGGTTAAAAGCGCTTTTAAGTCATTATGAGCAAAAAATAGAACATATGAGCTAAAATTAGAAGTCAACAGTGAATTAGGGTTTCAGCAGTGAATTAGGGTTTCAACAGTGAATTAGGGTTTTGGAAATACTAGAGAAGAATCAACGACCTAATTCATTATTATGCAGATTATGACTTGTCATTGAGGAGAGAGGCGCATCTCAGGAGAGATAGTTCAGTGGATTCTAGGAGGAAGACACCAGTTGGCTAATTTCGGTGTTGAGAGACACACCCTAGTCACCAAGAAGATCACACAGGTCTTCCATCATTCTTCAACAATAGTTATGCAGGGTCCAGCAATAAGGGCGCACTTATCCAGGGTGAGGGCGCAGCTCTTAAGGAGGTTTAGGGAATCGATTTGGCCCATCTAGGGAGAGTTCAGAGATTTCCCTCCGACCCAATTGGGAGGAAGGCAAGGGGCATCTTTTGCCCCGTTCCTCGTCAGATTCTGACGGAGGAATCATCTGCGGCGTATTTTCCAGACTTGGAAGTGCGACACTTTTGGCGGACACATTCGGTGTTCCCGAGCGAGCATCAGATCAGATTCAGAGAAACCCTTCCGACCCATTTCCCAGTAGACCAAGGCGATCATTTTGAGATACATCTCGGCCGATTCCGACGGTGGAATCACTAGGACACATTTTGCCAGTGAGAGAGGGGCGCATTCCCTCAGGAGGATCCATCTAGGGTCCAGACCCACTAGCAGAGGGGCTGGTTAGTTACCAGGCTTGTGAGCTAGAGCAGGGCGCACCATTTGGGACAGTTTCCAGGCCATTCCGAGAGGTATAGCCACCAGGGCGAACTTTCTAGACTTCCATCAGTTATCGTACGCGCTGCCATAGTTCCAGCTCATCCATTGATCCCACAGTGCTCATCTATTATCGGGTATTATCATTTAGTTTGGTTATTGTATTCCGGCTAAGATCCTTTTGTCTTTTGATCTAGCTGAGTGATTCATTTTATTTAGCCGCATTTGACCTTTGTACTCCGCAGAGATATCATAATATAAACTTTGCAGTCCTTTGTCGCATTTGTTATTTGTATGATCATTTATATGCTGTAAACGATTAATCCTACACACACATTAGCAGCGTTTCCTAGACTAGCCAAGTCAGGAACATTACATTGGAGGAGCTTTTGCAGGCGTACAAAGAAGTGTTCTAAGAGCCTAAAGGGTTACCACCTAAGAGGGAAATGGAGCATGAGATGTAGTTGTTGCTTGACTTCCCATTAGTAAACATTGGGCTGTATAGATAGTGCATCTTGGAAGTAGATGACAATGGCAACAACTATTGGAGCACGGAGTAATTTGACCAAGCACCTCACCTTGTGTGTCACCTATCATCATAACACCCAAGAAGGATGGGACTTGGAGAATGTGTATTGACTACAGACTTTGAATAAGATCAACCTCAATAATCGATACCCTTTGCCCAAGATTGATAACTTGCTAGACTAGTTGCAGTATGCCAAGTACTTCAGCCAGTTGGATCTCAAATTGGGATACCACCAAGTACGAGTTAGAAAAAAAAAATTATGAAAGACACGAGGGGGCACAACTTTAAAAGAGTTTACCGTTAAATGTACGGAGGTCAGGTGGAGGAAATTTGCAGTGGAAAAAAGTACGGAATGGAATGTAGAGTGATGGTAGAGTACAACGTATGGATGAGTGTAAAGGCGGTCGAGTCAAATCATGGATGTGCAGTGGAATTTTTGTAGTTGCACAAAAGGCGGTTGGATGGATGATGGGAAGGCAGAAAATGGCGGCAGCAAGTATGGTGGTACAGTAGGCAATAGTGGTTGTGTATGGGCTATATGAAATAGCACTTGAGACAGCTTGAATGCTGAAATAATCTGTTGTTTTAACCCACACTTGGCCAAATCAATGGCTTTGATACCAGATGGGATAAAAAAACCTGCTTATCACAAGATTGCAAGAATATTTCTGCAAGTATATAAAGATATATTGAGTAAAATGATTGATAAAAAATGATACAATGTCTTGAGACAGTATAATTATATGCATGGACTGGTCACGAGGTGAATGGGTGTGTGCCTTTTGACCTTTCATTAACCTAATGAGTATTACATATTATTATTTATGTTTGTTACATTGGTTCTGTTATATTTGTAGTTTGTACTCTGGCTTCTGAAAATATTTCTGATTCTATTGGGTCGATCGATGTCTCTTTGCTGAAAACTTGCACTTCCATTTTCGTTTTTTCCATTGTTATATATATATATATATAATTCGTTGTAAGGTTGCATAATATAATTTTCTTTATATTTAAAAAAAAAAATAAAGTTTTTCTTTTTCAAGTTTAAGGTGAAGATGCCCAATGTTTCTATCCATGTCGAACCTAGAATTATATCGATGTCTTCTGACATAGATGTAACTTTGAAGTGGGCTGGGAAAACATGATCACTATTTGTCACTTGTAAGTTCTTGATTTCATACCGTTTTACATTCCGAATCATCTCCTCAATTATACTTACCAACTCAACTTTAGTGTAATTGTTGATTTCACAAGGTCTAATAGCAATCGTGATATATTTTCTTTCAATAATCCCTTCTAAATAAGGCAGAAGCATTTTTTTTTGAAGTGCTTAGAAACCTTCCTTCATCTTTTTTTTTCCCTCGAAAAAAAGCGTAATTTTATTACATCATGGTGAACAAAATTACATTCTGTATATACACCTCTTGGTGTATTCTGTTACATTGAAGTCTGTAGCTGAATGCTGTCTTTTGCATTTCATGAATGCTTTTGCAATTTGTTACTTCCGCAAAAATTCTGTTTCTTTGGATTTTCTGGAACAGGTACTGCTGTATGTGCTTCAGCTGATCCTCATTTAGTACCGTTTGCATATATTATGCATAAACAAAATATACAAAACTTTGTTGCTGAAAATTGTTTAATCCAAAAATGGTCTATGCAAATATTCATTTGCTTGTTCATTGTAATGTTCAATTATTTTGCATTGGCCCATAGCCAAATTAAGCCCCTCTTTTGACCGCTGGTCTGCTTCTTTATTGTTTTCCCTGTAGACATGTTGACAAACAAAGGTGTCAAAAGAGGTCTGCAGACGAGTAATGTCTTCCACCAAGGCAGCGAGTCTTGTGTTTAAGCATCTTTGGGTGCCTTTTATCCAGTTTATGATGTTTAAAGAGTCCCCATAAACTTTTAAAGACAGGCAGCCTTTTTCAATGGTGAAGGCAATGAGTAGTTTAAGGCTCATAAGTTCTGCAAAGTTGTTTGTTCCTGGCCCAAAACCAAAAGTCATAATAAAGTAGTGCGAAGCTGAAAGAAAGAGGAGTCCACCTCCTCCACAAATGTTTTGTTGAGAAGCTCCGTCGAAAAAGCTCCAGGGGGAGGCACTGTCAATCACGACCTCTTGAGGCTGGCTAGGAGAGGGTCTAGGACTCTGTGAGAGGAAGGAGGGCAGAAGGGCAACACTTTTGGCTGCTGTGATCTCAGGAGAATGAGGGGTTCCTTTGAAGATAAAGGAATTCCGAGCGAGCCAAACGCCCCAGGTGACCAATAAAGGAAGGGCTCTTAAATGTTTGAAGGCTCTTGTTTTCCACCAAGTAAACCAGGAGTGATCCAAATCCCTTCCTTCCCAAACACAGTGCAGATCTAACAATCTAGACGTTTCCTTCCAAACTTTGTTGATGAAACTACACTTTAGAAAGAGGTGTAAAATATGTTCTCCTTCGGATTTGCAAAGGGAGCACCAGCCAGGGCCAACAAAGTTTCTCTTCTAGAGGTTATCCCAAGTCGGAACCTTATTTTGTAGTACATTCCACATAAACAGTCTTGTTTTTGCCGGACTTTTAACCTTTCACAGTTTTCTCCACCACCAAATAGGCTCTCGGAGGCCTAAATCTGAGTTGTATTTTAAATAACTCAGTTTTGGGGAATAAATCCCCGAGGGGGCCGGATCCCAAATCAATTCATCTTCGCTGTCCGTGAGTCTAATCTGTGAGGACTTTAGACTGTAAATGTAACTTTCAAGTTCAAGTTTTTCTTATTCGCTAAGGCCCAGTGTGTTTGCATCCGTCCATCCCTGTGACCATAAATCATCTTTTAAGGTCTATAATAATAATATTATAAACCAACATAGATCCATCTTAACCCCTGATCTTTTAAGCACTGAGAGGTTTGTGCCCCCATTTCTTCTTGATTCCTCTATGTGCTAAATAGATCCGGGGTTAAGATGGATTTATGCTGGTGAATAAAACCATACATATGTGAGACCTTACTTCTTGGCACTTGGACACATCAACTCACGTGATTGAATGACTTAATATGCATGTGATCTTTTAACCATGATCATGCCCTTTTGAAATTTGAGCACATGTTATGAATTCATGAAAGGTTATCTAATATTGATATTTTTATTTTATTATTAGTAGTATTATAATATTTATGGAAGTGCAGATCTATGCATGCATACACGTGTATGTGTTTGTGTAATGGCGCACCTCCCCTTGTGTTCTCATACCAAAAATTGGTCCCTCATAATTTCTCATACTTTTTGTTCCTCATATCTCTTGTACCTTTCATACATATAGCTATAGTTTGCTATTGACTTAAATATGATTGGAAGGGTGATATGAGTGCGGATGATGTCAAATTCTCTGTAACATAGACCATTCCAGGTAGAAATGGGTTTTACTTGCAGTGAGCTTGGATATTAGAAGGTTTCTGTCACCTGCCTTTCCTAGTTATCTTCTATTCTTTTCATTTAGAGAAACCCTAATTCTATCCTAATAATAGCATGTTCCTTGTATTCCTTTCTCATGGACTGATCAAACAAGATTACGGAAACTTAGTAATTTGAGAATGGGTTGCCACGCCAACAGCATTGTATGTTTTCTCCCTTTTTCTGCAATATTTGCATATGATAGAGGAAGGAAGGAAATGGGGAATGGATTATGTCAAGCACATACAAAATAAATTCCCAAGGATGCAACAAACTGATGTTGTTATGGTTTCTGTGCTCTCTGTGCAACAATAATAGTTCATTTCATATATATTGGTGCTGTTCCCTGCAACAACTGCTTGGTCTTGTATTTCTTCTGTAATGTATTTTCCTGTTAATTTTTGCTACCAGTAGTATCAGAATTGCAAAAGGTGTTGAACTTGTCTAGAAAATCTGCAAGTTTTGATAGAACTTGAACAATATATTTCAAAGGGAAGCCTATGCTCACTGCCCATCCTTGAGTTGATTTTAGGTCTGCAGATAACATTCTGCTGACTTGCAGTACAGCTTGAGTGGGCCTAATGGTTAAGAACATGTGTTTTCTCCTCGGAGGTCACAGGTTCAAATCCAGAGGGGGTAGATTCTGTACATGTTGGCTGTTGTGATAAGGCTAGAAGGGTAGACGACCCCTGGGATAGAGGTCCACCCTGGTGGGCTTCGGGACGTCTTGGCCCTTTCTAAGTCACAAGTTTCTGGTATATCTTGCTTGCGGGCTGCTGGATATACTCTTGGGTTATTACCCATGGTGAAAAAAAAACATTCTGCTGACTTGCTGAGTCTTGATGCTTCGAGTCTTTGGGGGCTGTTGGTTTTAAGCCTCAAGTTTTTCTGTCTGTAACTCCATTTCAAGAGGGAAGAATTTGAATTTTAGTTGGCTGTAAGATTGGTACATTCTGCATGATTTCTTTTGCCTCTGTTCTTTTCTGTGAATCTTCTACCTGAAAACTTAAATCTGGTTCTCTGTAGATATGGGAAAAGTGCTTTCAGAGCTTAACTTGGGTACAAGGGTAGCAATGATACTTGTGCCCTTTGGATCTGCGACGAGTCCCTCTGATTGGCGTTCATCATCTCAAGCCAACAATATGGGATCTCCCAGCTCTTTGCAGAATAGAGAAGCCAGTCCTGGACTTTTTGCAAGAATATTGTCATACTTCAATCCATTCTCCTATTTTAGTGGGACTTCCACGAATCAGAATTCCATGTCAAGAGACTCTGTATGGCAGTATGGTGAGTTGTTAGGTCTCATGAATTTCCATGTCATTTTAACTGCAGTGTAATGCACTTGGCAACTTCTTGATCTGACCAAATCTTTTCTACAGGTCCAAATCCATCTCTGCAGAGTGCATTTAAAGATGGTAGTCAAAATAGCAGCTACATGTCAAGATCCAATACTCCTGGGAAAGATCAAAAGTCTAGCGGCAATAGCAAGGTGGAAAAAAAGGGTTGGGGAAGTAATATACATACACTAAACCATGACGAAGATGAGTCATTTCGTGACCGAAATGCTTTTTGGAATGGTAACTCTACTCAGTATGGTGGAGATGACAGTAAGAGAGATTAGATCTAATGAAGCCTCACTGTATTTAATCATGCTTTGTTGCCATTTCCCTCAATCGTATTCAATGGTGGAGTAGGAATGGACAAGCTTGTTCTTGCCATCCTAGTTTCTCACTTAATTTAAAAGATATAGCTTGCTAGAGATTATTACGAATCTTTGTCAATTTTATTTTTACAAGTGTCAGTTTGTTTGCTAAAGAGCATTTGATTGTATAATTTCAAACTCTTTCAAGAAGCTGCATTGTTTATGACACTATTGCAGGATAAATTCAGTAAGGATTCCTAAGAGATTGAATTTATTCAATAGTTTTCTTAAAAATATGCCTTAGGATTTAGCAAAGGCCAGAACACAAACATTTTTCTGTATTGTATATGAAGGATTGATTAAAGTTATTCAGAGTAAGATCTTTATATGGCTTACCACAAGTTATGTGTGCTTATTCCACAGATTTATTTTTGTCTGCGGTAATAATTACTGGTTTCTGCTTTCCCAAGGGTTTTTGTAATTTTCTTTTGCTGTTTTTAATCACAATTTAGTAGAGCGAGTGGGTAAGGGCCTAGAGGAGCGTTCTTTGTATTGCACTAGATTTGATGCCATATTTTATTTCTGGTTTTATTTGCATGTTCTATAGCAGTAAAATTACATAAATTTAAGTAAGATGCCGCCGTTCATTTCCTTTAATAACCAAATATCTGTCTGCCTCCAAGTACTAAAAGTTCAAAATCTGACTTATTATAGTGTCTTTAAGCTTATACTACCAATTTTTGTCATTGAACTCATTTCAGCCTAGTTTAATGTGGCATGCTTCTATTCCGAGGGTGTTGTGTTCTTGTTGTAAATTCTCAAGCTTCTTAGTTTGATGATAGTAATGGAGCCGAGTGATGAAGTTTTGATGCGAGCCCGTGCTTTGTTTTGCCTGGGGGCAGGGGGTGCTGGTTGCCACCCCCTCTGCTTGGATTCCGGATTCATGTGACTATGAACAGCATTATTTCTCATGACTGAAAGGTCTTGAGCTCAGGCAAGAAATGTCCTATAAGGTCAACCCATGGTAGTGAGGGGTCGTTTCTTGCCTTGTATTTATTTGTGCCATCCTTGCGAACCCCTTTGCTAGAAGGGTTGGCCTTGAACTGGTCAATCCGGCCTGCTAGAAAGGTCCTAATCAACCCTCTAACAAAGGAATATACGTACAAGGGATGCAAAGTTGGCAAGTCAATATAAAATTCAAAATACATTGTCATATGTAGTTTCCCTTGACGTTTTAAATATTCATCATTATGTGGTTTCCCTTGACGTTTTAAATATTCATCATTTTTGACATACTTCTATTTCTTATTGGCCAATGAGAAATCATTTTTGGTTGTTACCATGTTAAGTTTATGCACAACAGCTATTGAACTGCCTTTGTTTTTCTCTTTATACCTTGCCCTTTATATTTTCATGAATCCTTTGTCTGATTTTCAGTGGTATAGTTTCTCTTTTGGTATTTCTGTTTCCCCCATGTTATGAAAAATATGGAAAGGATATATTTTTCCATTTTGCAATTGGCCTTACAATGTCAAAGAACCTTTTGACTTTCTGTCATTACTTTTATGTTTAAACTTCAAACTTTAAAGTTACTTTGCCATGAGAAGATTTTTAGCCTTTTTTGTTGAAGAACTAATAAGAACCTTTTTGTTTGCCTAGGCATTTACGAGGCATGGAGATGATGTAGATATCCGATAATGGTCAAGCTTAGGTACGTCTAGATGGATGGGCTACCACAGTGACAAACCTCATATACATAAATTAAAAGTCCATAGGTACCTCATGAGATTAACTAGAGGTAGATGGAGGCATGTCCAAGATATACCCATATTTGGACACAGCATGCAACAGGGATTTAATCAGCCTGCATTGGGCACACATTCAATGACACTCTCTCCAATAAGGTAGGGACTTGCCCATTGTTGGATGCCCACCTAGTGTGTGTTAGATAATTTTTGCTCAATAGGCTGATACAAGTTGGTAAATTGAAGATATTGTAAAGAATACCAATAACTTGTGATCCAAGGTTGTCATTTGGTTTGGTTTGCTGAAATGGAAGCATTAGCACTAGAGCTCAGGACTGATGTCAAAGAAAGTTAAATGGGACTAATTGAGGGAGGAAATGATGGAATATAAAATGAAAACTCTTAGATAGTTGTAAAAGAGTACAATTGTCTTTATTGTTATTTATATACATGCCATTGTAACTGATTGAATCATCAATCATCCATCGTTTCACTATCAAATATGAATGAATCCCGACTACAATGAATGAATGAAGGGCTTGGGATTACATAGCTCTGAAAAGGAGTAGTCATGACCCTAGTTACTTATAACAATAATATTAATTAATGTTTAATATGGTAATATACCATATTAGGGACAGGGGTGGCAGGTGTGGGAGGGATTCTCTATGATCTCGGAGGAAAAACAATAGCTACCTTCGCGTGGGGTCTTGGTCAAGGTATAAATAACTAGGCTGAGGCATATGGTCTATTGCGTGGCATCCTCATAGCTAAAGAAGCAAGGGTCAAGGCATTGAAGATCATTGGGGATTCTATAGGGGTCATTAAGTCAATGATAGGCAAAATCACACCGATGGATAGCAAACTAGCAGTCACTATTGCTCGAATTAAAAAAAGAGGTAAGATCCTTCATTGAAACCTCATTCTTCCATGTGAAAAGAGACTTGAATCCTGTAGTGGATCAATGGGTCAATAAGGCTATAGAAATTAGCATAGTGGCGTATATGAAAAATATGGGGCATTATACTTGTTTTATCCCCTAATGGTTTAGTATGGATGGACACATCAATCAACGAGCATTAAGCTCACATGCATCAACAGTGAGCACATCATGCCATTTGTATTGGAAAGGGAGTTTTGAGGACATCCCCAAGTATCCACAGCATGCGAACATTTAACTCTGCTCCAGGTGATGAAGGACTTGGAATGAAATCTCGTCGACTCTATGGGATAATGGAGAAACTAGGCATAGGAATTTAGTGTTCAGGCACCCTGGATTTGGCAGTGGCCGACCTTCTGTTAAGTGTTACCTCTGCTCTTGGGATGCTTGTTGGTGCTGCCTGCATTTGTCTGAATAGTGGAATCCTCCATAGGAATGTAGCATCGGTGGAAGTTTTGGTATATGGAGCTGGTGGATTTAGTTCTTATAGTGGGCTCTCGAGTCTCTCTGAATATCAAGTTGTATTCCTCATCTCGTTTGGTTCGATTTCTGTATCTGTTTATTTCTGGGTTTGTTTCGGTTGGAGTATATGGTGCAGTAAGTTTGGACTCTAGGCTTTATTTTGGGCTGCTGGTTGGTTCTTGTTGCAAATTTGGGAATTGTGGATTGCCCTATAGGAAGGTTGCTTTGGTTACAAGTTTAATTCACAATGATGGTAGCTATTGCCATTCGAGTAGGAAACTTTTTCCGAGTTATAAGTTCTATCTCCATTTATGTTTGATTATCCCTCTTTGTCTGCTCATCCTTGGAATTGATTCCATTGGGTCTCATAGTGAAGAAAATTTGGGGCCTGGTATTATTTTGTTTCTCAGTTTCAAAGAGAGTGCAGGGCTTCTGGAGGTTCCATTCTTGTTCAGTTGGGCAGAGGCATTTTCTTTGGTTCTGTCATTGCTCATCTGGTTCAGTTTGCAGAGATGCCAAGTATAGATAACAGAGATTATCTGGAATTCAGGAGAATTCTGCGGAGGCATGAAGAGAACATACAGTCCAATAGGAGTTCATTTTTCTTAGTAACAACAAAGGTGCACGAAAATGAGCACCATTGCATCTCTTAGCACACCAATATCATGAGCCTGTTGGTTCATCAAAAGGAGAGGATTGATATCCTAGACGTTGAATGTAATATGCTGCGGAACTTGATTCTAAATATTTGCAAAGACTCCTTGTCTACAGCCGCTAACAACAAGGCATCGTATAATTCTGCTCAGGGGGTTTTAAAGAAGATGAAACAATTCATCAACTAAAGGAGCCGATGGGCATAAAACAACAAAACTCTACCCCCTCAGATGTAGGTCAGGAGGAAGCAAACAATAATTCCGAAAATTTTCAATGTTATTAGGATCCTAGGTGTTTTTTTCAAACAGGCTACATGCAAGAAAACTTGGAATGTATACCATATAGTTTGTTTTGAACTTCTTTTTGTAGCAGCAGAGAACTGCTTTTTTTTTTAAAGCACTGGATAGTCCTATGTATCTGTTGTTAGCCTGGCTACATCACTTATTATGATATAATAAAATATTTCTGTTCTGGTTTAAAAATAATACCAGATTAGGGACATTACAATTCATCCTTCCTTGAAATGCTTTGACCCCAAAGCAGTTCAAGAAACCCAACGGAAATACCTTCGAAGTTTTGAATAGTATTTCACATTTTAGACAAAGAAATCCATCCTAGGTAAATCTTCTTTGGGACTATTTGTTGACATGGTTCTTGGACGAAACTTTGATTGTGATTCCAAGGATAACTTTGATTTTGAGACCAAATTGCATCGGAATCATGATTCTTTGGAACAGAGTGTTGTCTTTCTTCAGAATGATGTTGGTAAGTTGATTAGTAAATGCAAGGATTCTTCTGATTCGAATGTTGATAGTGTGACTTTATCACTTCATTTCTCTTGATCTTGGTTTTAGGGTTCTCCTCATTTAGACTATGTATTATGTCTTCGTTATATACTTGTGTCGTTTTTTTCATTATATACTTGTGTTGTTGCATGGATGGTTGATATTTCATTCGTTGTGACACTTGTATTTACTAAAGTTTATGTATTCATAATTTTTAACTTATGTGAGCAAGATGTCATTTTGAATTTTTAGATGTGACATTTCATTATCTTTTTCAGACAAAATATTGTTGAAATCTTGCAACGTTTTCCTATAACCTTGTTTCCTTTGTTGTGATTTTTGAGTGTGTTGAGCAGCCACCTCCGCCAAGTCTTTTAATGGGGGTACTTAAATGGTAGAATTCATTTTAAGGTCATATAATATTATTATCTTGTTTTGATTATGAAAAAACATCAAATGTTTCTCCTTTCAAATTTAATGTTAAAGTGCCCAATGATTCCTTCCATTCCCAATCTAGAATTACGTTGATGTTGTTCCTCAAAGACCTAACTTAGATTTGGGATTTCAGTTCATAAATGTTAATTTTCAGATGAAGATTTTTATTTTATACCATCTTTGGTTTGAAACTAGTGTTTTAGTTATATCTCCACATTGACATAATTTTTGATGTCATATGGGGGTAAAAATGATAATACTATCATTTTTTTCAATAGGCTTAAATTTTATTTTACTAGTGACCCATTTTTCAAAATTATTATAAATAAATCTTCTTCCTTTATCAAACTTAGAATTCAATTGCATATCTTTGTCAAAACTTTCCATACAATGGTGCTGATCTTTATAGACCTTAGAATATTACTGTTGCTTGTCGACCTAAGATTTAGGCTCTTAAATATAAAATTTCCTTAATAAACCCTTTTATACTTGTAACTTAATTGACATCTTCCTTTTAAATTTCGTTAAGGTTGTTTTACTTTATGTGACTACCATCTTTTGTATGTTGGAGAATGGTCACCACTATCTAAAGGTTGTGACAATCAATTCTCGTACTGAATTTTCTCTCACTAATTCGTTGTACTGAATTTTCTCTCTATATTATTTAGAAAAAATAAATCTTATGAAAACATGATGTCCCTTGGCAATGGTACCTGACTAACATAAAGAACTGTTTTGATACCATTTGTAACAAACCAAATGGTTGTTATACAATGCCATCACAAATAAAAAAGACAATGTGAAACATCTACACGAATACAAAAGTTATATAAAAAGTATGAAAACCTGATGATTACAATGAATGGATGGCTTTGGCTTATATAGTGTGAAGAGGAGCTGGCATTGGTTTATATAGTGTGAAGAACGGTCATGATGAAGTGTTGTGACCCTAGCATCTATTTATAACAATAATATTAATAATGTTTAATATAGAAATATACTAGGTATATTATAATTACTTATAATTTTAAGAGAATCTTTTGAAATGTGAGGCCAAAACTAAATATCTCATGTAACATTTTGATAGCGCTTTAGCTTATATAAATTGTTTCACCTATGCATTTTTTTTAAAATTTTATAACTCACATGTAACATTTTGATAGCGCTTTAGCTTATATAAATTGTTTCACCTATGCATTTTTTTTTAAATTTTATAACTCACAAGAAAGCATTGTTGAATAATTTAATTGGTTCTCAAATTTTTAATATTATTTTAATCGTTTATTTTTAATTAACTGTTTTCATTATTGAAGAGTCAACCATGTGTATTTAGTGCAAAGCCTTTTGATTTTAAATACGACACAAAATTGCCTAAAGAGACCAAATTAGTATTTAACTTCATTGTTAGTACAAAGAATACAAACCATTGTTTGTAGCGCAAACTTTTGAGCGGTACAAGAAGCCCAAAAATTCATTAACAAATCATTTGGATAATATTGTTCACTTGACTCATAAACTGTTGCACATGCTTTTAGCAAAGTGTAAATCTAAAACCATCTTAGTTGGCATGTGTTAGTTCCAAGTTTGTACAAAAATGTTATATCTATTTTGCCATGAATCGTGCCTAAAGTTTCAAAGGACAAATAACTTCCTATATTTCTTTGAATGTCAAAATCACATTGTTTCCATGGCTAGAATTTTACCTCTTATTATTCATCTTTGCACTCATTGCCAACTACATAATCAACATTGCTAAATTATTAGATGCAAATGTTCTAATATATTCCAAAGATTCTTTGCATATGCCCTTTTGACAAGACCTGGTGCATTAGATTATGCAAAATGATATTTTTTTTTGGAGAAGAGACAACAATATTTGGGATTATCTTTTAAATGTTTTTAATTTTTATATTGGACAATGCAATGTATGTAAATCACATTAGTAATGCTTGGTCATTCTTATTGGAAATTAGCAATTATTTGTTCAAAGTGATGATAAAATGTTAAGAAATAGAATGCCACGATAACTTGGTGGAAAACGCTTTAAGCCATTTTCTTTCTCATTGCAATATTGATTCCAATGATATAAATTTACAGTACATGGATGAAGCCACCTCTTAAACTAGATTTAGTCTCACACCGACACCTCATCAAGAGATAACGCTATGAGGCAAAATAAGATTTAATACACACTTAGGATAAAAACTATATCTTGTAATATAAAATATATAAAGGTGGTGTAGGACTTCATGGTTGTATAGGGAGTCATAGGCTAACAATTCCTGTCTCAATCATAAGTCGAAACAATTATAGTAACAAGGCATCAAGAACCAATGCATAAATTGGTATCATCTCTGAGTCCTCAATCTAAAATTCTTGGGCTGAGCCTCGATGAAAATATGCCTAAAAAGCCGCCAAATCTAGATGTTGAAACTCATAGAATTTGGAAAATCCAACTATGTAAACATGTGAATCAAAATGCTTATAATTGTTCACTAACATGAACTCCAATATCTGATGAAAGCAAATCATGAGAAGTGAATTAGTTGCAAGTCTGACACATCTATGAAAAAGCTCGACAACTTGATCAAATGCCAAACAACAATGCAAATGGATCTAACTATTCTATGCTAGGTCAAATGACCATCAAAGTGAACAAAATGTCCACAAAACTGCTTTAAAAAAATGACACACAAATAGTGTCAATCAACATCTCAATCTTGAATATTGTGTATTATCCAACTGCAAGATATTGAATCATAGTTATGCCAAATAACCATGGAGTAGTAAACTAGGTGTCCCATTGGAACTGTGCAAATCATGAATCAATCATGTAAAGGAAAACTTGATCACATGTCACATAAAAATATAAGAAGTGATAGAAACCTCAAAGTGCGCAAATTGACAATTTATCACAAGTGATGAAATCTTTGCAACACTCTTGTTGTTTTTGTTCATTTGAAGTTTTCTTTGTCTAAGTTTTCCATATACAAACTATTGTTGTCCTTTGACATTTTGTTTGTTGTTGTTGAAACTTGAACTCTGATAATCATCATCAATATTCCCCCTTTGTCAGTTGAAAGGTTGGACATCATGTGTTTTTTTGTGGGTTATTCTTAACCAATTCATCACTATATTTGGTGGTTTTGGTTGACCACTAATTATTTCCACTTCATTTGGTGGTTTCAATTTACCATTAACCATTTTCACTCATCAATGTACCCCCATTAAGCTATAAGAGAATACCATTTGAGAGTCATCGACTCTATTTTCAACTCAAGAAGACATTTAGAATTGGAATCATGCCCAAAATCTCCATTCGTAATAGCTATTTGAAATCCTTTTGCTTTTATGATTTCTCCATGCAAATGTGTCTTTACTTGTATTTGAACTAGACAGTAAGACATGCAACTTCTTGACTTGTTGATTCCATCACTAAGAAGTTATCCAACCATAACGAAGTGTTCATTTCTGAACCTTCTTCATTTGACATTTGTTTGAAACATGGTTTGTCTTCCCACAATGAAGATGGGGATGAAGATCAAATCACTTTGTCTCCACATGACCAACTCGATGACAGTGTTGACAATTTTAAGGAATTTTTGTATTGCCAATATTTTTAGAGTTGGCAAGAAAACTGATACTCACAAACTGAAATTTTAGTTCTTCTCAAGGTTTGACCATGCTTTTGTAAAGATCATGCTTTTTTTGTTTGTTTTCTTTCAGACATTCATGAACTTTTTTCTTTTGTAACCTCAAATGAAAAAGATTAAAAGTAACTTTCACTGAAACTACTTTTGGTATCACTTTGTGCTTTGACATTGTAAGGTCTCTCCAACAGAGCCTTATAAAACATAAATTTAAGTATAGAAATGTTATCCTAAATTCTTTACAGTTCATTATTCAACATATAACAACTCACTGTTCATCATAATTTAAAATTTAGCAGCATAATAATGAATAACATATTCAGCATAAAAAAAATAATGAACAATATAACAATAATGAACACAACATAATAATGATGATAAATACCTCAAACTGTTGCTGTTATGAAACTCTGCCCCAAGCCGAAGCTCTGCCCAAAACTAACTAACCTCCTATCCAACTAGGAACAAACGATCCGGCTCCCTAGCCTCAGGATTCCTTACGATTTCTTGGCCCTCGAGCCCAAAATTCCCAACAACAGGTGCTCCCTGTGAAAGTCCTCAGGCAAGCTCCTCAAGCAAGCTACCAGTAAATCCAGAAATACAGATACAGATACAGTCCCCAAAACTGTCCTCCCTTCACCTTCTCCTTCTTTAATGTAAAAAAAAATACTACTCCCAAACAAAAGAAGACCCCTCTTCCCGAGTGTTCCCCCTTGCCTTATCCTCATTTCCTCATTATTCACCGCCTTATTCCCCCCATTAAGTCTCAACCACCTTATCCCCCCATTAAACCTTAACCACCTTATCCCCCTTCCATAAATGGGTCCATCTAAAGTCTCTAAAATAAAAATTAATAATTTATTAACTAAAATTCATTAAACAAATATTTAATCATGAAATTAATTAATTAATTAATTAAACTAATATTCATTAAACAAATATTTAATCATGATAATTAATTAATTAATTAGGATTGTTACATGCATCTTGTGATTCATTATCAACTAATTGACTTCCCTTAACTGTATGCTAAGGAGGATTGATCTCATACAAAGGATTATTCTGGATAACCACTAGTTCATAATTTTTTACCAGTGCTTGATTTTTGAGTGTTCTTAACTCATCATTCAAGAGATGGAATTGCATTTATAGAAAGTTGACTTTAGTTTTCATAACTTTCAAATAGGTAAGGGCATTTTCCAATGTACTGTTGGCATTGTGATTAAAGTGCTTTCTGCTATTTCAAGCAATGTTTTCAATAAGGAAAATAATTATGTGACCATACTCGCTCGCACTTGTTTTTATGTTACACTTGTTTGCTTATTCATTTGCTTATGTGTTGTGCTCGTTTGCAATTGTCTCCAACAACCTTATGGTGTCAGGTACAATTGAGCATGCACCCCACAATGTTCTTATTCCAACGATTAAACTTTCATGAAAATGACCACTATTCAATTTCAAACAGGTCTTTATGACAATCTGCATATTTGAATTTTGATTTTGAAAGGGTTTGCAATGAATCCACCCTTTTTTCAATTCAATGAATTGGTTCAATGACTCAATATTATACTTCAATTTTAAAATGTAAGATCCCCTCTTATTACTACTAATATATTTGTGCTTATTTGGTTCAGATATTTCATCAAACAATTCACAACCTGTATGGATTGCTGATTTGTTTTGTGTTTGTTTGGTACAAGACTTTTGTCAAACAGTTTGATCCTCTTTTACTGCTGCTATGTAGTTTGTGTTACTGGTGGTTTAAGACTTTTATCAAATAGTTTACAATACTTCCATTATGGTATTGACACACAAAGAATTTGTTGCATTCAATATAAATAAAACAATGATGACATTAACGCAAATGATAATACTCTTATTCAAACTGATAAACAATTGTAAAACCCAACCAATACATTCTGAAATATATGTTTATTTCAATATGATATATCAACATTAAACTCAATCATACTCAACAATTACCAACATATTTATTCACCATTTTTTGACCTGTAAATGGACTAGATCAACGGCCTGTGAGACCAGATCTGTTGATAAACTAGCACAACTGACATGACCTTCCTTTGAGTCCCCCACGTGTTGATAACAAATATGCAACCTCCTTTCAAGCTACCCCACGAGCTGGTAAAGTGATACAACCCTCACTCAAGCTGCCACGAGCTGGTAATAGAGGTACAACCCTCACTTAAGATGCCTACGACTTGATAAACTGGTGCACCCTCACTCCAAGGCTCCCATAAGTAGGAAAATAGGCTTGGTCTCTCTCTAAAACCCCCACGAATATGCTGATAGGTGGCACAACTCAAGGAAAAAGAGAAACAATGAAATATGGCAACTCGTTATGCCCTAGATCGACCTCCACAAAGTGTCCAACAATATAAAAATGCTCACGATCTGGAGGGTTTGGCTTCCACAATCAACGCCAAGAACTCTGCAAATGCCCACAATCTAGCAAACTGATGGATCTTCCTTCGTAATAATGAATTCCCAATGAGAAATCTGTGTGATCTCTCCCTCTAATCAGCTAGAGTGGATAATTTCACCCCCGAGCCCAATCTGCTCAAGGGTTTCAAGCCTCAAGACACAAAAATTACAAGATCTCTCCAAATCTAGTTTGATAAAATGATCATGAATAATGAGAGAATGAGCTGCTAATTCTCTTTTATCCCATTTCCCCCTTTTTTGCTCAATTAAATAATATAAAGCGACTTTATAAAAATCTTTTTATTATTTCCCCCAAAGTCACCTTATTACACCTCTTTTAACTCTTAAAAGTGATTTATTTGATTTTACGATAATTCCGGGCACTGGAAGTCACTTTTCTTCATCTCAACATTTAAATATTTTCATCCTGGTTCCAACAAGCTATTACACTAATGTGCCTCACTTAAAAAAAAATTAAAATAACAACCTTAGTGAAATTAATTAAATAATGCTCCCAAATTACGTGAATGGTCGAAATGCCTTGAAACCGAAAACTGACTGCGCAGGAGTGATCCCGATGATGAATAATATTTGAAAGCATCATATAACTTCTCTAAACCCTTTGAGATCACTAGTAATATCAAATTACCTCTTCGATCAGGCTAACACAAACCTCGGAAACCGTCTCCACTTGCATAGCAACATAACCCAAAAATGGGGAGATTACATAAAATTCAATGACTCTACCAACTCTTTACCCAAAGAGGCACTTGAACTCAAGTGTATGGATCACAACTCATGCAAACAAATTTGACATGGAGCAGGTTTTATATGGCAAAGTTAACCAAAGGTGATATGTACTGTTGAATGTTCAACAATGCACCACGAAGTGTAGAGGAACAAACAATGTTTAACCTTTTTGTTCCATGAAATTACACATTGTGTTGTGTGTGATTGAGTTGAGGATTTCTTTGTTAAACATTCATGTTATTTATGCCTTTCTACCTCGTATTTGATGTGTTGAATGACAAATTGCAATTGAATTTAAGTGTTAAAACTAGACACAAAAACAATTGTACAAGATACAATCTATGATAAGACACCATCACACATGCCCAGATAACTCCTAAGACCCCTTATTCCATTTCAAGATATATCTAGGACAAAGATTACTACAAAAAATATTTTTACTCCTCTTGATACCAATTAGCTCTTGCTCTTTTATTTTCACAATCTTCATAATACTTTGACTAAGCTTTTGAACAAAATTTAAGTTAAATCCTTTGAACCTTTTACAAAGTGTTTAGCATACAAAATTAATTTCATTAGTTTCTCTTCACAAAATTAGGCCCATTACTCTTGCTTTACAAAATTAATCATTGTCCAAGATACAATGTATGGTAAGACACCATCACACATGCCCATATAACTCCTTATACCCCTTATTCCATTTCAAGATATATCTAGGACAAAGACTACCACAAAAAATATTTTTACTCCTCTTGATACAATTAGCTCATGCTCTTTTACTTTCACAATCTTCACAATACTTTGACTAAGCTTTTGAACAAAAGTTAAGTTAAATCCCTTGAACCTTTTACAAAGTGTTTAACATACATAATTAATTCCGTTAGTTTCTCTTTACAAAATTAGGCATGTTGATGCCCAAAAGCGCAACATAGGGTACCTGATTGCAAATGGTTGCAAACTCCTTATTATTTAACTATATTTAATGATATACTAATAGGTGGGACCCCTTGTGTGACTTGTGTGACTATGACGAAGAGACGACACTTAGGATTTATGTGCTTATGAGTTGGCTGATATGAGCTCTATAGTTTATTTGCATTTAAAATCTCTGTCGAAATAATTAATCAAATGATGTTGTGGGCGATATGATTTAAAAGGGAATGGTGTTGTTTTTATATAGCACTCACAAGTATTATTATGTTACATTTATTTTGAGGAAGGACCTAAACTCCATGTTTAAGTTATATGTGGTGATTACCTTGATTTCATGCTACAAGGATTACGCGCATTGTTTGAATTGGAAGTAAGGTTGAAACATGGTATCCCTAGCAAGTATTTGATATATGTCACAATTGAGTTTTAAACTAAGGATTGGCACATTTGTTAAGTTGGACTTGCATTCGACTTGCATTAAATTGATTTGGAGTTAGTGGTTGATGTGATGTATAGTACTGGCTACAAATGAATGTAGATATGACGTGCAATAAATGCATGTCGCTCTAACCCTCCTCGAGCTCGCCACCCTAGTCATTTTGCATTTTCTCTTGTTGGTTGTTGCTGCTCTGCTTTGTTCAGTCGTGGAAGAGGTATACATGCTTGTTTGTTTCTCCTTGGCAATTTTTACACAGGTATGGGTTTCTTGCTGCTCCATCCATAAATATTTCACTCTGCTCTTTAATTAAGTCAACAATTGGATCTTGAGTTTGCTTGATGTCTGTGCATTTCCAAAGTTATAAATTATGGATTTTTTGATTGTGTATGGATTGGTGGTTAAGTGTTGGTCTTTGTGGCATTGTATTTGAACCATGTGCATTGAAAAGTTGTGTGGATGTTCTTATTGTATATGGTATTCGTGCTTTACTTGTGGGAAAGAATATAGTTGGGGAAACTCTCGGGCCTGCCTTGCCTCTGGTTTCTTGTTTTGGGTTTCTTCCCTAAGCGTATCACTGCTCCTTACCTGGGGTTATATGTGTTAATATTATGGTAGTTGCGGGAGGTATTTACCTCCACGTGTGAACCTGACGAGAATAGAAGACTCCAGAAAGCAAGAGAAAACCTTAATAAGTTGGCTAATAACCCTAGAAGTCTTGTCGGCTCAAGAAGATAATTTATATTAGGTTATTAGCCTCCAAGAGAAGAAGTCGACCAGAAATAATAATAATATACTGAACAAACACATATCCAGAAGGAGAAGTCGGCCCCAACAAATCTGGCAGAACCAGTATAAATACAGGGCACCAATTCCCATTTGACAACATCTCAGAATTGCAGTTCCCAGTTTGGTGCGCACTGCAGTTCCCAGTTTGGTGCGCATGTGTGGAGGAGAGTTGCAGGTGCAGTTGCAACAGCAACAAGTTTTCATTATTGGCTTGAATATCTATTGGCTAGGGTTTGGACTATCTGATAAGATTTTTGTGATGCGCTATCCTTGAGGAAAGGTGCGCTACCCTTTGTTTGGCTATCTAGCCTAGGGTTTGCTTCCGGAGGAATTCTCAGTCAAGGTTAAGGTGCTCGGAGGGTGGATTCAGCCTATGGTTGGGTGACGAGGGTATCGTCAATGGTAGAACGAGCACACCATCTTCTATATTCTAATAGGTTATGGGCCCACACCTCCTTCAGTTAGTCTAAATGTTGGAAGGAAACATAGCCGCTAGGATATTGAGCTCGTTGAGGAACTGCCGCTAGGGTTACTAGCAGAAGTAGCTTCCAAGACACTGCAGCTAGGGTTACTAGCAGGTGCAGTTGCAAAAACCCTAAACCTCTTGTTGAGGCACCTTAAAGTGAATGGATTGACCTAATATCTAGATAGATCAGTGCGCCCTAGCCCAGTGCATCTCCTGGCACTCTCAAAAGGCCAAGACGTGAAGTTTGGATTTTTGGTCAAATCTAGGGTTTGACCAAGTTAAGCAAGCCATGACGAACTCTATGAAGTCTGAGAACAAGTTAGATGGAGCCTCTAACTTCAGAGCGTGGAAGACAAGGATTGACCTCATCCTTGCTAAGAATAAAGTGCTGGATA
>JZKD02S1673716.1:63421-82173 GCA_000966675.3 Picea glauca
GTCCTTGTAACAACTCTGTGAATATAAATGTGAAGTTTTGTAGAAGTATTAATCTTCTCGTGCTCGTTTTGGCTAAACATGACAGGGGACACGAACATGTTTTTCACTTTGAAGGAAGTAAATGAAGACAATGTAATATTTGGAGATAATGCTACCACAAGGATAGTTGGAAAAGGTACTCTTAGTCTTGATAACATAAAAATTAAAACAAAGAATGTCTTGTATGTTGAAGGTTTGGAACATAATCTTCTCAATGTTAGTCAAATGTGTGATCAAGGACACACTCTCACATTTGATTCTCAAGGCTGTGAGATAAAGAAGGCTGGCTTGGGAAGATTAATGACAAATGCATATAGAACCTAAAATAATGTATATATCCTCAATAAGATCAAGGGAGAAAAATACTATATGGGAATAATATATGAGAGCTGGTTATGGCATATAAGAATGGGCCATATAAACTTTGATAATCTAGTAAAAATCAGCACCAAACAAACAATGAGAGATATGCCAAAGATTGCTAAACCTTCAAACACTCTTTGCAAGCAATGTTAGCATGGGAAACAGACACGAGAAATATTCAAATCAAAAGAGTACTCAACAATGAAGCCATTGGAACTCGTTCATACATTTATTTTTGGGCCTACAATAATACAAAGTCTACAAGGTGAAAATTATTTCTTGTTTCTCATTGATGATTACTCTAGAATGACATGGGTTACATTTCGAAAAGAAAAATCTGAAGCATTTGAGAAGTTCAAAGCAATCAAATCCTTGGTTGAAAATGAAATTGATTTGAAAATCAAGTGCTTAATATCAGATAGGGAAGGTGAGTTTATATCAAATGAATTTGAAGAATTTTGTGAGCTTCATGGAATAAAGAGACATTTTTTAGCTACAAGAACTCCAAATCAAAATGGAGTGGTAGAAAGGAAGAATCAAACCATACAAGAGATGGCTAGAACAATGTTGAATGAAACTAATCTATCAGACATGTTTTGGAGAGAAGCAATCAACACTATAGTCTACATTCTGAATAAAGGGAAAATCAGAGTCAACAACAACAAAACACCTTATGAATTATGGAAGGGTAGACCAACAACAATTAAATACTTCAAATGTTTTAGAAGCAAGTGATACATAAAGAGAGATGATGAAGACTTGGGAAAATTTGACTCCAGAGCTGATGAATATATCTTTATGGGTTATTCATCAAGAAACAAGGCTTATCGATGTTACAATAAAGCATTGGGAAAAATCATAGAGAGTGCCAATGTGAAAGTAGATGAAGCAGGGCATCATAAAGTGAAAGCACATGTTCAAACATAGAAGCCAAGCTGCGAAGAATAAGAAGTAGAAGAAGGAGAAGGAAACAAATAAGAAGAATCAAAACGTCAAGATACAAAGACACCATCTATATTTATCTGAAAGAATCATTCGAAAAATTTATTTCTTGGGGATAAAGATATGGGAGTTTTGACTAGAAGAAGACTAGCAAGTGCACCATAACATATACACTTCTCTTTGATATCTAAAATAGAGCCTAAGAAATTTACATAAGCTAGCGAAGACAAGCATTGGATTGATGCCATGGAAGAATAGCTGAATCAAATTGAGAAGAATGAGACATGATAACTTGTTCCAAGATCAAAAGAAAAAACCGTGATTGGCACCAAGTGGGTTTTTAGGAACAAGTTGAATGAAGATGGAAAAGTAATAAGAAATAAAGAAAGATTGGTTTGTAAAGGCTATGCTCGAGTTGAAGGTATTGATTTTGAATAAACTTTTGCCCCAATTGCAAGACTAGGAAGCTATCATAATGTTTTTGGCATTTGCGTGTTTCAAGAATTCCAAAGACTATCAAATGGATGCCAAGTTTTCCTTTCTCAACTGAAATTTAGAAAAAGAAATATACATTAAACAACCAAAAAGATTCTTATTATCAGAAAATAAGAATAATGTATATAGATTGAAGAAAGAACTCTATGGGTTATTAAAACAAGCTCCCAGAGACTAATATTCAAGACTCATATTCATGGGAGAATGTACATGTTCATGTTTGCTTGGAAAGATGGCTATTCCTCATATTTAGATGAAGCGATTTGAAAGAAAACCTAACATTTGGGCATTGGTCATACAACTTCTAATGTAGAAAATCGTTCCACATTAAAAAAGCATATATATATATATATATATATATATATATAATATGCAATTGTTAACATTCTATAATAAATTTAATAAATATGAGATCTCTGTCCCATCGAATTGGTGTTGTAATCCATATGTTCTTACGATATCAAGCATTTGATAGTTCGTTGGCGTCAACCATGATTGAGGTTTCATTTGATCAATGAGAAGTAGAGACTTACAAAGTAAAGATCGTTTGCATTACAATTTCCAATTACAAATGGCTACTCTACAATTCAGAATAGATCTATTTCTAATGATACTTTGGAACTCCAATATATCACCATTTTTTTTTGTTTAAAGAAAATAATGTAAATCAAGGTTAGCTATAGGATCCACATGTAAAACCCTGTACACCCTTACACAAAGCACATGAATAAAATACTAATAACATTATATAGTTTATTACGCATTTACATAGGATCGAACGTTGAGTGATTGGACCTTGTGTTTCCAATTCTCTTTTTGTTTCCAACTAAATTTACTTCATTGTCTCAGTTGTGAATTTGCAATGGTTACACAATATTTCCGAAACAACATCTAAAATCTCAATTTATCATTCATAAATATTTTATGAAAATAACAATTATTGTAATATTCAACAAATTGTAAATTGTGTAGCCATAGACCATTAAATATTATGTTTTAATATGCTAAGATATGGATGCTATCCATATTGAGAAAAATTATGTATATGAATGATTTAAGAATTTTGCACTTCTATCTTCTCTTTCTCTCTATATAATCACATTATCATTTTATAGCAATATACTCTTGAAGTTTAGAATTAACCAAACTAAAATAACAAACATTAAGTAACTTGAAGATTAAACTACATTGTTATTCAAAGATGAATTATACAAGAATTGACATAGTTTCATATTTTGTTCAGTTAAATTTGAATGATAAGCCCAAGCTCTATCCCACATCTTCTTACCGATCATTGGATAGTTCACTGGTTGACCACACTACCAACTCCAATGGGTTCTCTCATTTTCCAAGGACTTCTAAGACACAAAAGAGTTGTATGAAAGGTATCAACATAGAAAAATGAGAGAAAAGTGAAGCTGCTAAGCTTGAGAAGAAATCTTCACTTCACAACACTCTTCAATAGACCAAACTCTTCAACAATCACCAATAGAAAGCTAAATATTATGACAACCATCCAACATTAGGGTGCAAAAAGTGTTTTTCCTCTAGCTGGAGCTTTCATTTTATAGGATTTGTGGCTCAAGCCACTTATCCATTTCATGCAGAAAGCTCATACATTATGACTAACTATGGAAATTCACACTCGGAAAATATCATTTACTAAATTAATAATTTCCTATTATTAACCCACTCACGTGTCACTCGCATGCACAAGTAATTATTTATTTAAAAATATAAAATAACTATTTATCCTCACCCAACTACCATGTTTCCTATTTTTACTCTTAGGTATCCCCTTGATATCCGTCTCATTTCCTACTTGAGTAGGTGCACTTGTAGTCACTACTTTAGTTACTTATCAACTCTCTTTAACATCTCCCAACCCACTTTTCTTGTCCCACACTTCTATTTGAATTTGAATTCGTTGTTCATCTTTCTTCTCCTTGATTCATGGGTGCACTAGTAATTAGTTTCTAGTTAATTATATTTACTTTATTTTTATTTCATGCATATTCTTAGAATATATTTAATTTCTGATGGATTTTAATTAAATTATTTAATTTCTCTTTTTGATGAGATATCTAATAATCTATATGCTAAATCATATTATCATTCATTTAATTAACTTTTCCTTTTGCAACTATAATGCCTAAACTAAATAATTATATTCTCATACTAAAATTGAATGACACTCTAAATCAACCATCTTTATATGCTCACTCATCTGAATTGGATATTTGTCAAATGTCCTTGTAAATTTTGTAATTTGTCAAATGTCCATTGGGTAACATCATCAAATAGATAACATCATCAACTGGGAAACATCATCAACTAGGTAACATCATCAACTTGATAATATCATCAACTGGGCAACATCATCAACTGGATAACATCATCAACTGGGCAACATCATCCACTGGATAACAAGAGGCATCAATATAATCCACTTGGTCATTTGGCATCATGATCAATGACTCGGATATCTATAAATCATCGGAAGTTTTGTTCTCTTTATCGTCGCACAGAATATACTCTTTCTTTCTTTCGTCTTCAGACAAAAGATACTTATTTCTTATCTTCACACAGAAGATATATAATCTTCACACATAAGATGTCTTATCTTCACACATAAGATATTCTATGAGTTTTTCCATTCCTTTTATGTTCTCCCTTCTCTTGTAGTCATCTATCTCACCGATCCACTGGGAGGACTACTACCATAGCTTCACTCCTAGTCATCCCACATGAACTAGAGAAGCTAAGATGCTAGCCTGGGCAAGACTAGACTCCCTTTCTATGATCCACGCAGGATCACAACAGAAACCTCAAGAGTCAACTAACCATTCCACATGGTCAAGGTTTGTGTTCCAGGATACTCAATCCTTGGCCAGAGGAGAGTATCTGCCCGTTGCCCCTTGGAGAAACATCCACATTCCTCTCTACGAGGGTGGTCACACCCCTCTCTATGAGGGTATTCTAGCATGTCCCTAGAGTATCCAAAACTCAATACTTGGACATAGGCCAACCTTGACAAATTTCTCATTCCCCTTCTCTATGAAGGTCTCTTCTCTTTTCCTTCTCTATGAAGGTCTACCTGTGGGATTTCTCTTTCCTTCTCTACGAAGGTCTTTTCTCTTTTTCCTTCTCTACGAAGGTCTAGCTATGGGATCTGGAAATCTCTTGTGGTCCAAAATCTTTCCATGGTATAATACCATGCTACCCATCTACTAGGCACCATCCATATGCTTTCCTAACTACATCAAATCACTATCCTCCATTTCAAACTCGGAGACATGGCTCCCTCTTGCACCAAATTGATAGCTTCTATTCATCATCCTTGAAGTTCTCTTCTGTAATATCCTGGGTGCCTTCTTGAGTTCGAATATTTCTTTCTTTCTGCCTTCATATTGGATCAACCTACTCCCTTTGCATCTATAAGAACGATATTGGAGCAACCTGTAGTTACCTGCATCTCATCAACTATATATGAGTATCCATCTTTTTCTTCATCTTGAACATTTATGTTCTGCATCTTTAGGAGCCTCCTGCTCCTATATAAATACTGAATACTGTCTGGTCTTTACTGACTGTCACCATATCATATGTCCTTCTCATGCTGTCTAACTTCTGTAAGTTACAACATAAGTTCTTTCTTCCAAGACCTGTAAACTTACTTACAATATGCTTTCTAAAATAAATATTTTATCTCTTTCTTCATACTCTTCTTTGATACTTATCTTAAGTCTGCATAGATACTGAAGTAAAACGAGGTTAATTAACATTCTCACAAAAGTATCTAACTTGTAATGATAAAGTATTAAAGTAAACAAGATACTAGAAATAAACATGAATACTTATCTTTTGTTTTTGTGTGGGGAGGCTCCACGGACTTCACCATTTTCTATCTTTCTTCAGATCAAATATCTTCAACTTAAAGTACATAACCCTCAATTTCTGCTAAATATTTCTTTGAGGGAGGAGATTCCTCTTCCTATGCCACATGTGCTTGATACTTTCTTTTCCCTTTTCCTTGAGGACAATCATAGGAAAAGTGTGCCAACTTTTGACAGTTGTAGCATTTGATCTTTGAAACATCTTTCTTCTTATCTGGAACTCTTACAGAGTTAGCTTCTTTATTGTTTTTCCTGAAGGAACTTATTTTGTTCTTTTGAGCTGTAAGAGCTTCCTCTTCATCAACAATTAATCTCTTCTGTTGGTCTGCAAGTCTAGATTCTTCGTGCGTGAAATCTGCCCATAACTTATCAAACTTGGGTAACTTGCTTCTTTCACACACTCCTTGTACAAAAGGAATCCAAAATGTTGGAAACCCATTTAGGGTTGTGGTTACAAGCTCTTTCTCACTAATGACATCTCCAATAGCTGCGGGCTGATCTCTGATCTGAGAAACTCTCATAAGATAGGATGTGACAGATTCTGAGTTTTCCATCTTCATATTACGAAGTTGATTTCTTAAGGAAATATTCTGGCTAATGTCTTTGCTTTCATAGAGTGGTTCATACATTTGCCTTGCTGTCTGTAGTTCATAAATATGAGGGATCAAGTGATCCTTTACTAAATCTGACACGATTCTATTTGCTTTCTTTTCATTCTTCTTATGCTTGGTCTTTTTCTCTTCTTCATCTGGTTCTGGTACACCCACTGTAACATGTTCTAGGAGATCATTCTCGTCTAGAATCATCTGCAACTTATGCTTCCAAAATCTAAAGTTTCTAGATCCTTCCAACCTGTCTTCTACCCTCATGCTGGTAGCCATTCTTTCTTGCAGTAGAAACCCTAGCCCTCTGGGCTATATAAATAATAGAAAAATCAAATTTCTTGGATCTAAAAACCGAACTTACCAAAAGATGCGCTGGATTGAGGCGAGTATGCTGGTACATTTAGATTTCTGAAAAATCCAAATTTTACCCCCTCAAACTTGATTTGTGGATTTCTGGACTGGTGCTTCTGGTTTTCTGGTACTTCTGGTTTTCTGGTACTTTTGGTACTCTGGTACTTCTAGTTTTCTGGTACTTTTGGTACTTTGTGAAAACTAGGGTTTCATTTTCTGGGAGATCTAGCCACTGAAAAGGTGCGCTGAAGATGCCAAAGTGTTCCTTGAGGTAGGGCACACTTTTCTAGATGGTTTTGGGGATGACATTATTCTTCAATAAAAAGCCCTAATTTTCTTGTACGACAGCAATGACGTTTTTCTTTTTCTTGTGAAAGATGCTCTCTTCAGCTTAGCTCTGATACCATGTTAAAGTTTAAGCTATTATTAGGTTACCTTTAAATTTACTAGATAACAATATCATAGATAGGATCACTGAGAGAAGCACAATCACAAGATACACAACATTTCTCCTGGGAAACCCTCATGGGGAAGAAAACCCAACAAAACTCCCTTAATATAGATAGCCAATACAATGCCAAGACAATGAACCAAACAACACATAAATTCCTCTCCCAAGGATGTGCCTCTCTCTCTCTTCCTTCTTCCGACAACTGGTAACTGCAACTTCCTTCAATACTTGCGCACTAGATGAGTGAGCTGAGTGTGTGTCCAAATGAGGTGCTAGCCTCTCTTATTTATACAATCTGGCAGGTGCTGAACTGAGGTGTCTTTGCACTGGCAGGGCCAACTTCTCAATCTGGGTGGTTAGAACCACTTTAATTTTCCCGGGGGCCAACTTCTTACTTTGCATATTACAATTAGGGTTTGACCAATCAACAAAAGGGGATTTGGTAAATTACGATGCCCGACATGATCAATCCATAAAAGGGGATTGATCTAATCAATAATAAATATATTTTATCTTTTACTTTATCCACAAAAGGGGATAAGAATATTGTTTGCAGTTACACAATATTTTAACAAGTCTGTGTATAACTCACTCCTCTGTAATATTCTCCAGAGCTTAGTAAAATCTCCAGTAAATGTTGGGTTTCCAGGGTAATATGTTGTCTCTCTGATTTAATGTTGTGTGAATAAATGTCCAAATCAATGCTTGTCCAAGAAAGGTATTGAAATGAAAAGCCCCAAACTTTTTGCATCTCCACAAACTAGAGAAATATTTGCTATCCCACCTCATTCGAGCGTTAATATCTAGCACCTAGACCGTATGGATTAATATTTTCTTCATTCATATCTTTCTACTTTGATATACCAGTTTTGACATGGTTTCACATTTTTGGTATCCAATCCTCTGACAAATAATTGTCTACCTTGTTGGCCTTCAACTACTTATTTCATCATGGAAAATATAATTTATACCAAGTATTTGTAGCATTATCGCCGGCTTGTCTTATTGATTGAAAGTCTTTGGGATTCACATAAGCAAGTTCTATGATAAATTAACTTCTGTTGTTTCTTATTTTTCCTTTCCAACCATATTAGTGGGACCCTCTAACACTTCTTCAAGAGAGAATGTAGTCAGAACATTGTCTTGGAAGGGATAGATATGGAAAAACATTTGTTCTTGATGCCATTTTCCTTCCATATGTTTACAAGAGCCAACTCTTGCAAAAACAATATCTATCCATGCCAAACTTAATTGCGCGCCCTCCAACAACAACGTATTATCCCTATGTGAAATCAACGACACTCCCATTCACCCACATGCCTACTCCATTCCTTCAACACGCTGTTTGATTAGCATTGTGTGATGAATTTTCTCTGAACTGAGCATTTCAAGGCATGACATCTCATTTCCTTTGTCCTATGAGTAGTATTAGCCAACAAACATAGACAACGTGGGATGGTCAAACACATGGTAACATAACATTGGTATTACCTTATCTAATTACCTTTCCAACAATTACATTACTTTCCATTTGGTTGAGGAGCATTGGAAGAAAATTATATCATTTATGGGAATGCTCCCTTATGACAGTGGGTAATTAATTGTATGAAAATGAGAATACTGCTCAGATTAGTCCACACATACATAGAGATTATTATTATTTGATTGACAAAGATCACTATGTAGTGTGTGTTGTGCCTGAACCTCTCCATAGATAGTTTCAGAGCTTAGTTGGCATTTTCCTAGCAACCACAAACAATGCAAACCAAGTAGTAAACACACCAAGAACAACAAAAAAATATAAATTTTGCAAGGGATCTGTGTTGATAAAATGGAAAAGCCATAGGCCCACCGTTTATGGATGATATGGTATCAAAGTAGGTTCTCAAGGCTTGGAGAACGCTTGCATGGTAAACACCCACAACCAATATCGAAATAGGGACAAGGAATGCAAGAATACACTTTTGAGTTTAGGAGTCATGCCATTAGGTTGTGTATCTCTTTAGAAGAGCTAAGGGTGGTGGTGAAGTACCTTGGAAGACTCTTTGGCCATATCTAAAGACAATTGCGGATTCATGGTGTGAAAATCATAGATGAGGCAAGAGAAGGATCTCTATATTGAGTTGGAATCCAAGAAGGGGAAACAATACATGATCCAAGAAAAAACCAACAAAAAAAGATACAAGAATATGGAAACCATAGCCGAGAAAAGGATGGATCCTAATAGGCATTGAAAACATTTCAATGTGGATGGGAACACATAAGAGAAGTGCGGGAAAATTCATCAGAAATTGCATACAAAGTGGTTAAATTCCAAGGGGAAAGAAAAGGAAACTTCCGAGATGAAAGGAGAATTGGTGGAAAGAACCTCCGATATGGATGAAGCTGTAGTTTGCACCACATTGCAATAGCCCAATGAAAGTGAAGATAAACATGAACTATTTCAAATCAAGGTTCAAGTGAAGCACCATAAGGTAAATGCTCTGTTTGATAGTGGTTCTCAATGTAATTTGGTTTTTGGGACATTAGTTGATGAGATTAGTCTAGAAACCTATGATATAGTACAACCAAGTTCACTCTGTAATTTTACAGTTTCTGTACATTCTCTCATTAATAAAAAATGTGCATTACTATATCTCTGTGTTTATTGCAATATTTCTGTGTATATCACAATATCTCTGTATATTTCATTTTTATATCTCTGCCTTCATTTCGTTCTAAAAAATAATCCAGATCAATCATGCATCCCATTCATTTATCATGGTCTCTCTGGCACAGGTAACCAGGAATCTCATTATCAGGAAAATCAAGGGAGCTCACTGCTAAGAAAACTACCAATAAAAACATTAGCAATCACTTGCTGTAACAATGCAAATCACACAAGAGTTCACTATTCAAGCCTGACAACTTGGATCTTTAGTCTTCTACTCCAAATATGCTCCAAAATTCTCTCTCCATGGTTTCTCTAGCTCCAATGCTCTTCTTCCCTATTCTCTGCTTGTTGTTCATGAAAAAACATGATTGTCCAAAACTGCTCTCTCCATCCATACAAAATTTTCCTCTCTTTTCTTTCTTCCTTGAATTACACTCTTCCCCAA
Organism: Picea glauca; assembly: GCA_000966675.3. NCBI lineage: Eukaryota > Viridiplantae > Streptophyta > Pinopsida > Pinales > Pinaceae > Picea > Picea glauca. Next base: position 73,662 of record JZKD02S1673716.1, read on the forward strand.
GTTGATTACACTCAACTCCATGCTCCCAATAAATATGGGATGTGACTTCTCACACCCATCCTCTTACATGTATTCAATGATTGTCTTTGAGAACACTCAACAACAAAATAGAAGGTTCACTCAAAACATTAAAATTAGGAAAAATATTTGGGAATTAAACTCATGAATAAAAACCCCTTTCTGGACCCCTCCTCTCTTGTGGATTAATCAACCCCCATCTTTGTCTGTGTCCCCTAAGAAACTGACATGATGATTTATTTATTAAAATTTAGAAATACAATTCACGTATACATCGCTTAGCCACAACCATAAATTATATCTACATTAAATATTAATTAAACTAGGGATTATAATGGGGATGTTACATTCCCCATCCCCTACAATTTTGCATTGTCCAATGGTTTTCTCCTGAAAGGGTTTCCACATAAATCTTGTGTTCCATGTTCTGTAGTTAATAGATCTCTTATGTGATTGTTTTCTTATGGTTGATGAATGTTTGAAAAAGTAAAAAAATGTTTTTTACCGATTCACCCCCCTCTCAGGATAAGTGTGTGCTCAACAATTGGTATCAGATTCAATTTATTCAGAAACAATCTAACTACTGGAAGGTAGATCTTGGGAGCACACATGTCAATGGAAACTGATAATTTCGAAAATGAATACAAAGGGAAAAAAATGATGGATTCAAAAGAGGAACAAAACGCCGAAACATATGTAGAAGTAGATCTTGAAGAAGAAATCATGTGTATCTTAAGTGAAATAAATAATCTTAAGAAAAATATTTTGAAACAAAAGAAGTAGCTTCAAAAATACGAAGAGGAGGATTGTGACACAAAAGAAAAAATGTCACAAAGACTTGAAGACACAAAGAAGACTATTATCAACCTAAAGATTCAACTAGAAGAGACAAAAAGGATGGAAGAAGTGGTGAGAATCCAACTAAAGGAAAAGAGAGAAAATTGCAAGAATCTAGAAGACGAAATTGTTTCCTTAAGAAAAGAATTGGAGAAGTCAACTGATCAATTGAATAAAAGCTTGAAGTTTGAAAAGAGCACTGAAATATTAGATGATATTATCAAATGCCAAAGAACACCACTCATTAAAACTTCTCTTGGCTATGAGAAGAGTCAGATGACCACCAAAGAAGATTCAAAAGCTACAGAGCCATCGAAGAAAGTAAATGACGGAAAATCTTAAAGCTATGTTGATATACTCAAAATCTCCATCATTGATGAAGACAATAGGAAGAGATAAAATGATGTTCTGCAGAAAATTGACATTCCTCCCAAAGACAACAAGGTCATATTCATAAGATCTTTCCCACCAAGATGGCTTTGCACAACTCGGTACCAAAACTCTTTCCATGGTTATTGTTTTTCTTGCAATCACTTTGGTCATAAAGAAATAAATTGTAGAGCATATGCAAGAAATGATCATGTATGGAACACAAATAGAAGTACTCACGGGTTCTCAAATAGAAACTATAATTCATTTTCTCCATTATTTGATTATAATGTTGTATGTTATAAGTGCAACAACTATGTGCACATAGCGCATTTTTGTAGAAGTGTCTTAGTGGAAACTTCTAGACAAAACATGGAAGAAGATATTCTTTCCAAACAAAAGGAAAGAACCCACAACAGTTTGGAAAAGGAAGCACAAGTAAGAAAAACATAGGAGGGAGGAATCTATGCATGTGAAAACTTCCCTTCATGCTCAAAACAAAGGAAACAAATGGTACGTTGAAAGTGGATGCTCAAGCCACATGACAAGGGGCAAGAACATGTTTTTCACTTGGAAGGAAGTAAATGAATACAATGTAACATTTGGAGATAATGCTACCACAATGATAGTTGGAAAAGGTACTCTTAGTCTTGATAATGGAAAAACTAAAACAAAGAATGTCTTGTATGTTGAAGGTTTGGAACATAATCTTCTCAGTGTTAGTCAAATGTGTGATCAAGGACACACTCTCACATTTGATCTCAAGGTTGTGAGATAAGGAAGAAAGACTCAGGAAGATTAGTGACAAATGCATATAGAACCTAAAATAATGTATATATCCTCAATGAGATCAAGGGAGAAAAACAATATATGGGAAAACTATATGAGAGACGGTTATGGCATAGAAGAATGGGCCATATAAACTTTGATAATCTAGTAAAAATAAGCACCAAACAAGCAGTGAGAGATATGCCAAAGATTGCTAAACCTTCAAACGCTCTTTGAAAGCAATGTTAGCATGATAAACAAACAAGAGCACACTTCAAATCAAAAGAGTACTCAACAACCAAGCCATTGGAACTCGTACATACATATCTTTTTGGGCCTACAAGAACACAGAGTCTACAAGGTGAAAATTATTTCTTGTTTCTCATTGATGATTACTCTAGAATGACATGGGTTACATTTCTAAAAGAAAAATCTGAAGCATTTAAGAAGTTCAAAGCAATATAATCCTTGGTTGAAAATGAAACTGAATTGAAAATCAAGTGCTTAAGATCAGATAGGGAAGGTGAGTTTATATCAAGTGAATTTGAATAATTTTTTGAGCTTCATGTAATAAAGAGACATTTTTTAGCTGCAAGAACTCCACATCAGACTGGAGTGGTAAAAAGGAAGAATCGAACTGTACAAGAGATGGATAGAAAAATGTTGAATGAAACTAATCTATCAAACATGTTTTGGAGAGAAGCAAGAAGTAAACAAACCAAGAATATAGAAAAAAATATAAATTCCGTAAGGGATTTGTGTTGATGAAATGAATAGGTCGTAGGCCCACCATTTATGGATCACTTAGTCAACCATATTTCAATGTATACTTTCCAACTTATAACTTATACCAAGTGTTCCATGCTTCTCCATGCCTTTCAATACTTACTTTTCAATAAGTACCAATGATGCCATGTTCACGCATTCCCTTCAAGCATCCAACTTTCCTTGTGGGGGGAATGGTGCAAATTGTTATCGCATAATTTGTAGGTTGGGAAAATCCCAACCCATCCACCAATTGGCGACAAATAAGAGAGAACCTACCAACTATCACCTTAGGAAAGTGTTCTCGTCAATTTAGAGGTGAGGTAATCACCTCAAGGGGGAAATCTTGTTGACCCTAGAGAGAATTGAGACATAAAGTGATAAGTATGAGTGGGTGTCCATAGAGGTCAATTATATATGGTAGGAAAATCTTGGGAAAGAGTCTTGGGAAGTTTCAAGGGTTTCCAAATGAGTTGAGTGACTTGCCAAGTGTGAATACCAATGGTTAAACAATAACTTTAGCGCAAAGAGGGAGGATGAAACAAAGGGTTGCTGTAGTGATATTATCAACCTTATGGATATATAAAACAAATCATAACAACAAAAAAATCAGCCACAAGAAACCACCTCTAACTAGACTAATAGGTGTGCTAGATTTAGTAGAGAGTTAAGGTAAAGTTATGGCTAAATCCCAAGGTTAGTTTAAGAGTTATTAAGCATTAGAAGGTTAGTTTTTTGCAGCCTTAATGGCTGTAGCTTAGTTTTGTAACAACAACAAGAAGTTGTGGTTAAAAGGGGATTACTCAATGAGACAAGGGATCCAAAGGATCAAGGAACACTTTCCCAAAGAGACAACTTTGAAACTTGAAAAAAACACATTTACCAAGGCACCAATTTATTTCTCCAATGCAACAAGTAGATGACTAGTGCCTTCAAAAATTGGGTTAATGGAGTCAAGAAAATAAAGAGCTAGAGGTACTACCCCCTTGGGGTTGTAAATCCTCTTACTTCCCAAGGCAAGTATCTCTAGCTAGGGTTTAGACTTAAGAGGGTGTATGCCCTTATACTTCTCTTAGCAAACCCTTGTTAAACCAATAACATGTAAGAATACAATGATGTAGAATAAGGTGGGGGTGTATGGCCTTATACTTCCAACGTAGCTCTAGAAAATAACCTTGACTTGAATAACAAATGATAGCACAATATAAAAGACCTTACCAATTCAAGGAAAAATCTAAGACAAACCACCACAATAGCTAGGAAGAAGCCTTCCAAGGCTAGCACATCACTTCCATCAACCAATAATCCAAGAGATAGCCATAAACAAGAGCACAAGAGAGTAACTAGCCAAAGATAGTGAAAATTTAAGTCCAATACTTCTCACAATGGGAGAGTTATGTTAAGAAATGAGATCTTATGATCTCTATTTATACAAAATGTCTCCAAAATAGTTTGTCCACATAAATTTAGGGTAAACCAAAATACTAGGGGTCAACAAGCCTAATCTTGCCCATTTTACAAAATAATATTAAACAATTCACATAAAATTTACTTTTACACAAAAAGAAACCCTAACTTAAGGTGATGTCACCCATTTAGGGGACATTTTGACACTAGGAGCAAGTCGTTGGTGTTGGAGGAGTGTAGTTAGGCTTCCCAAAGCCACATGTCAATCATCCAAGTATTTTATTCATTGTCAAAGCCTCATTCTCCTCAAAACGTCCTTATGTCAATGAATGATAACCTCACCACCAAACCCTATCCCTCCTAGATGACATCATGCATTAAACAGTTGATGTTTTGCCTCTCCTAGGAAAAACGTTTGGCATCTGAGGGCTAGATTATGTTGTCCACTGTAACACCTTGTTTCCCCCAGCTTGTAAAAATAACTGGACTGGCCAAGAACTATGGAAAACTCATGAATGTGAATATGTGATGTAAATGGACCATGAGGAAAAGGTCAATGAATGTGAATAACATTATGAATTTTTATTGCAGGACTGCTGAGAGGGAATGTACAGAAAAGAGACCACGATGACGGTGGAAGGCACCTAGAAAGGTGGCGTTAACTTCCACCGAGAATTAATACCGTATTTGGACTCCACTGGCCCGGAGAACCAAAAGCGGCTCGCTGTCCCCGAATTAAATGCCTCGCAGACTAGTAGGTAGATGGCTCCTCAGGAATTAATGAGGGATGGGGAGGTGAACCGCCCATCCGTAGAGCCATCATGACTAGCCAGTGCGAGGGAAATCGCGCCACACACAACCTCTCAAGAGGATAAGGCGTGGGGTAGAAGCGATTGGGGGCAGACGCGAGGGGAGAACTCTGGCATTATGCAAAGTGAGTGATAGCAGAGAGGAAGGATTGCAACCTTCGCTCCTGGTCACTGGAAAATAGAGACGCAGTCTCACAACATCGTGGTCTCAGCTCGGGGGTGGCTAGTGGTAAATCCGCTGGGAGTCGCTAAGCCTACGGTTGGGTGGAAATGAGCACCCCTCTTAGCAGTTGCTTGACCCCTGGTGTTATTTCTGATAAGTGTTTTTCCTCTGGCATCTTGAAATATATATATATATATATATATATATATATGTTTATTCTGATAATTATGCTCATAGCTATGAAACTGTGAATGATTTCATTATAAGAATGACTGTATGGTGTTTTGATCAGTACTAGTAGATGTATATTTATAGGGAAAGACTACGTATGGTTTTTGTTCTCATGAATTTGTTATTTGTGTGCGTACTGATCTAATTCAAAATTCACATCTGGTTCTCGGGAGGACGAAATCCTTATATACCTCAGGTAGTACCCTGAGTATATCTCCCCATAGAAATACCTTCCTTGAAAAGCCCATCAAGAACCGGGAAGGTGGTTGTGAAGGCGTAAGGCCTTAGTAACCCTGCATGAGGAGGAACGATCCTCTTAAAAACCGAGATGACAACATAAGGATGGAATATCGAATCGACGGATGAGATTCTGTCGGGAGATCGGTGGTCACTCACGACCGTCAGATCAGAAGGAGAAGATGGAGTGTTAAGTGCTTTAACCTTGATAGGTGGGGATCGACGGATGAGATTTCGTCGGGGAATCTGCGAACACACCCAACCGACAAATTGGTAGGAGAGGGTAAGGCGTTAAAAAGGCCTTACCCCTTTGTTTTCTGTGTCTTCGTGGGCAACGAGAAATTTGGGATCGTAGATCTCCAAGGTTCATGAGAGTATCTGGACCGTGGATATTTTCCACGCCCAGGGAGTCATGGAAGAATGCATGGGTAGGAACCATTATGAGCCGTCAGATCTCGGCTGAAAAACCCGACAACCGTTGGATCTGTCAGGAGATACTCGAGGGTTAAAAACCCAAGTGAATCAAGCCTTTCCATTGTGGAAATCCCGGGATAGATCTGGACCATTCGTCTAACGGAGGCCACGTGTCAAGAGTTCACCCATTTCGGGAAACCGGGAGTCGGGAAATCGAGAGTCCTGTTGACAAGGGATTGGGACTTTCCATTGTGGAAATCCCAGGATAGATCTGGACCGTCCGATTGACGGAGTCCACGTGTCGTAAGATCTCCCATTTCGGGAAATTGGAAATCGCGGAATCAGGATTCCTGTTGACAAGAGTTCGGGATTTTCCATGGTGAAAACCCTGGGATAGATCTGAGCCGTCCGATTGATGGAGGCCACGCGTCGTGAGATCTCCCATTTCGGGAAATCGGGAGTCCTGGCGACAAGGGATCGAGACTTTCCTGGGTGGAAACCCCGGAGCAGTTGTGGACCGTCCGATTTAAGGAGGTGACGTGTTGAGAGATTACATGTTTCAGGAAATCGGGGATTAGGGATTTGAGAGTTCCGTTGACAAGAACTTGGGCCTTCGCTTTGATAAATCCCGACACATAATAATGAGACGATAGCATGTGGCTAAGTCCCGATGAATGGGCGAGATTCCTTCGGGGAATATCAGGATTGGTAACGACTGTCTGATGTGAGGAAGAGATGCCATATTTAAGCTGGGGCGTGAATGCGCATTAAGGTAAGTAGTGAGCATATCTGGACGGTCAGAGTCCACCCGCCCAGATCTACGGCTGAGGCTTCATTCCGGAGCCCCCTTGCCATTCTGCCTTTAGTGGTGAGGGGGGGGGTCCGGAATTGGACGCGCAACTCTCGAACAGTCAAGATTAACTCATCATGATCAACGACGCTCAGGTGGATTCTGGAGCCCCCTTGCCATTTTTCCTTTAATAGGGGGGGGTCCGGAATAGGGTGGCATGTGAAGTGGGGCCCCTCCTGTCATGTCGACTACCGTGTCGCATTTCCCTCTCTGCCACCTGTATTCCGCTTAACCGTTCAACGAGGCTATTTCTCATTGGCTATTCTCTGGCCCTGTTGGGATTTGCTCCTATTAACCATTTGCTAACCCTGTAGGTATTGTTCCCCATTAGCCGATCGCTAGCCCTGTCGGGGTTCGGCGGTTGCCAAGTCAAACGACTCGACATCACTGTAGTGCCGAGGCACGAAATATGAAAGAGGTACTGCGTTTATTTGGACTATGATCATGACCCACGACCACATGGGAGCAGGGAGAGAGAAAGAGCCAACTTACGCTGGACCTCCATGGATGTTTTAGGGCTTATGATTCGACAGAAGACTAGAAAAATCCAATTTTAGGTAGTGGGTATGTGACAAAGTGGTATCAGAGCATGGTTACAACACTCAACCTGATTGGGCTCATGCACAAGTCACGCATAAGCTCTGTTCGAAGTACTCCTACGAAGAGTAACCCCCCCAACGTAACTCTCTTGTCTAGGATTGAAAACTTGGAAACGAAAACCCGACTATGTATGCATGTGAAAGAGTTATAAATTATGCACAGATTATAAAAATATATATATCTAACTCTTGACTAACAATTAGCGTTTGTCTTTTCTGCCAAGTGGACGATCAGCCGTGGAAATTTACAGACGCAGAGTATGGTGACTCACCAAGAGGTGGGAGAAGGCTCCCACAATAGAGACGAAGAGTCTGACGAAAGAAGAGAAATAGGAACCCCTCCAGATCTAGCTGAGACTGTGAGGAGTCTCATGGTTGAATTGCAAAGCTGCAAGGCTGACAATGAAAGGATGATGAAAGAACAAGAAAAGCAAACTGAAATTAATGCAGTGTTACTGCAGAGCTTATCCGACCTACAGCGACAAATGCAGCATGAGCCCGAAGTGCAGAAACATGGTCGTATCAGTAGCCATACTGAGAGGAGCACCTCAAGGAAGGTCCACCCCAGAGGTAAAGGACCAGTGCCAGACGATTCCACTGAGAAGGAAGCTGGCGATTCAGAAGGCTCTTCCAGCAGCAGGACCAGTTCCTACTCTTGAAGAAAACCGAAGAAGCAAAAGACTTCCAAGAGTCATAAATTTGAGGAATTTAGAAACGCCAAACCTCCCTCCTTCGACAGTGAGATAAAGAAGGGAGAGGAAGCCGAGGCCTGGCTACTTGGACTGAAGAAATATTTCAAAGTCCATGATTTTTCAGAAAATTTGAAGGCCAGAGTGGCCACTTTCAATCTAAACGAAAAGGCTTCCATCTGGTGGGAAGATCTTAAGAATATGAAATGGGTCCGCGAGGAGGACCTGTCATGGAAACGGTTTGAGAAGTACTTCCGGAAGAAGTATTTATTGGAAAGATATTTCGACGAGAAGGCTAAAGAGTTTTATGAACTCAAACTGGGGCAACTCACTATAGAGGAATATGTCAACAAATT